>CM072934.1:600000-1120000 GCA_036971965.1 Nyctalus aviator | reverse complement strand
AAACAAAAAAACTAATTAGAGGAAATATTTTAATATTGCTATTTGCCCTTTCTCTATAATAGAAGTGTCAGAGATGAAAAAAAATTAGTAAAATGTATATGAAAATCTGCCTCCTGTCAGAGTCTCAGGTGTGCCGTGGGACCCAGAGCCAAGTCCCAGTCCACCCATGCGTGCCTCAAAATCACATGAGACCCAGACCTGGCTGGACTCACCCCCATTGGATGAGACCCAGCCCCAGCCAACCTCAAGTCCTGGTGGGTGGGGGATGCAGCCTTGGGTCCCCCTTCAAGCCCCACTGGGTGGGGGATGCAGCCTCCTGCTGATCTCCAGTAAAAAACATTTGCATATTAGCCTTTTATTATTAAGACTAGAGGCCCGGTGCATGAAATTCATGCACGGGGGAGGAGGTTGTCCCTCAGCCCAGCCTGCACCCTTTTCAATATGGGACCTCTTGAGGGATGTCCAACTGCCTGTTTCAGTGGGATTGGGCCCAAACAATCCAGGACTGCTGGCTCCCAACTGCTCGCCTGCCTGCCTTCCTAATTGCCCCTAACCACTTCTGCCTGCCAGACTGATCACCCCCTAACCACTCCTCCACCAGCTTGATTGATGTCTTACTGCTCCCCTGCCAACCTGTTTGCCCCCTACTTCCCTCCTCTGCCAGCCTGGTCACCCCTAACTGCCCTCTCCTGCAGGCTTGATCACCCCCAGTTGCCCTTCCTTGCAGGCCTGGTCCTGCCCAACTGCCCTCCTCTGCTGGTCATCTTGTGGTGGCCATCTTGAGTCCACATGGGGGCAGGATCTTTGACCACATGGGGGCAGCCATCTTGTGTGTTGGAGTGATGGTCAATCTGCATGTTATTTTATTTTTATTTTTATTTTTAGATAGGATAGAGGCCTGATACATGGGTGGGGGTCAGTTTGTTTGCCCTGAAGGGTGTCCCAGATCGGGGTATGCGTTCCCTTAGGATGTGGGGTGGCCTGGGTGAGGGGCCTGTGGTGGTTTGCAGGCCAGCCATGCCCCCTGGCCACCCAAGCAGAGGCCCTGGTATCTGGGATTTATTTATCTTCTACAATTGAAATTTTGTAGCATGGAGCAGAGCCAAGCCTTCCGCTCTCTCCATGGCAGCAGCCATTTCTGTTGGGATTTATTTGTCTTCTATAATTGACACTCTGTAGCCTTAAGCAGAGGCCATAGCAGGCCAAGGTAGGTGGAAAGCTTGGCTTCCTCCATCTCCGAGGGCAACCCTAGCCTCCTGCTCTCTCCAGCTTTATGGCTACTGCCATTTTTGTTTGGATTTATTTATCTTCTATAATTGAAACTTTGTAGTCTTAAGTGGAGGCCTGGACTGGAGAAACCCAAGCCTCCCTTCTGCTCTCTCTGTGGCTGCATCCATCTTGGTTGGGTTAATTTGCATACTTGCTACTGATTGGCTTGCTGGCGTGGTTTATGGGCATGGCTTGTAGGTGTAGCAGAATGATGGTTAATTTGCATATTACTCTTTTATTAGGTAGGATATACATTACCTATGGACACAGACAACAGGGTAATGAAGGCCTGGGCAGGACAGGAACATGGTTGATGGGGAAATAGAGGGGGGGGGGAAGGAGACATTGTAGTATTCTCAACAACAAATATATTTTTAAGAACCCAAATGGGTGTAGCTGTGTTCCAATAAAACTTTATTTACAAAGCAGATGGAGCTGGATTTGGCCTGCAGGCTGTAGTTTGCTGACCCATTTTATTTTATTTTATTTTATTTTATTTCAATTTTAAAGAATAGTTTTTTATTTTTAAAGAAAGAGAGAGAAAGGTAATTGGAGAGGAAGAGAGAGAGAGAAAGAGAGAGAAAGACATCAATAGGCCCACAAATAGGACATGTGATCTGACAGGGAATCCAGCAACCTCCTGGTATAGGGTACAATGCCTAACCAACTGAGCATACCAGTCAGGGCTGCTGACCTATTTTAAGTAAGTTTGCATTTCTGCTAGGATATTATTTAAGAACTGCTTGTTTTGTTTTGTTCATTCTCAAAGTGTTATTTTCCCCCCAAACAGCATCTAATTTTTATTTCACATGTGCCATATATTTTCCTCAGTCTGCATCTATAGTAATAAAAGGATAATATGCAAATTGGCCAGGATGCCCTCATAGTAATGATCAAAAAGCAGGCTACGTGGTGTGACCAGGCCTGCAGTGGGGGCAGTGAGGGGCAACCAAACGACTGAACAACAGGCTGTGTGGGGCGACCAGGCCAGTGGAGGGGGGCAGTTAGGGACAACTAGACTAGTGTGGGGGTCAGTTGGGGGTGATCAGGCCAGCAGGCAGAGGTGGTTAGGGGTGATCAGGCTGGCAGGAGGGGGCAGTGAGGGGCAACCAGGCTGGCATGGGGGGCAATTGGGGATAACCAGACCGGCAGGGGGGAGGGCAGTTAATAAGGCATGCAGGCATGCCTTATAAGGCATGCAGGCAGGCTAGCAGTAGGAGCCAGTGGTCCCGGATTGTGAGAGGGATGTCCAACTGCTGGTTTAGGCCCAATCCCCAGGATCGGGCCTAAACCAGCAGTCAGACATCCCTCAAGGGGTCCTGGATTGGAGAGGGCGCAGGCTGGGCTGAGAGGACCCCCTTCTATGCATGAATTTTGTGCACTAAGCCTCTAGTATAGTAATAATAGTTTTATTTGTGAGTTCCTCTCCTCCATATTGTTTCCTCAAAATTCTGTTTGTTTTATTATATTAGTGGTTTTTCTCAAATATTGATGACCCCTGGTTATCTGCTCATGTCTAAGAGATTGAATAGCATGGCAGTTGCCTCTGTGGTGGGGGAGGTGCTGACTGGGGCACAACGGAACTTTCTGGGAAGATGGAAATGTGCCAAAACCAGTTTGGCTCAGTGGATGGAGCATCGGCCTGCAGACTGAAGGGTCCCAGGTTCGATTCCAGTCAAGGGCATGTGCCTTGGTTGTGGGCACATTCCCAGAAGGGGGTGTGCAGGAGGCAGCTGATAGATGTTTCTCTCTCATCGATGTTTCTGGCTCTCTATTCCTCTCCCTTCCTCTCTATTAAAAAAAAAAAAATCAATAAAATATGTTTTAAAAAAAAAAAGAAAAAAGAAAGAAAGAAATGTGCTATATCTTGAGTGAGGTATGGGTTGTGCAGGTGTATACAATTGTCAAGAGCCATTATACTGACCACTTCAGACCTCTGCATTTTCCTGTAATGGTTTAAAGAATATAAAAAATGGTTTATGAAAGCAAGCTGCTGAGAAGCCCTGTGCTGGAGAAGCGGGGGAGTGAAGCAGGGGGGGGCGGGGGGAGGGGTGTTGGCTCAGGGGCTCAATACAGAGAGTTGGGGTTGGGCTGTCTCGTTGGGAAATCTCTGATGCCAACCTAACTAGGTATTCTTTTCTTGGTGAGTTGGACTCTGAGAGAGAACTAATACAAGCAGGGGAAAACCAAACAATTTGGAGAAAACAGTAAATAGGGAGAAGAATACAAACAGGAAATGAAACAACAGGAAAAAAATACTTGTTAACATAGGCAGAGGTTGAAGGGAGAGCCGGAGGGGAGGGGCCCAGGTGGTGGACAGGGGTGGGCTTCCTGCATCAGGATGGAGCAGTCCACTGAGCCGCTGGCGGTCACAGGGCCGCCCCTCCCCTGTCCTGCTGTCCGGGTTCAGGGACCTGTTTTATCCTCTGGGCACAGTAAACCCTCTGTCTTTGTTGGGGCGGGCGGGTCAGCTGCCCAGCGGTGCAGGTGGAGAAGGAAGTTGGAGGGTGAGAGCCTTTGCAGACCAGTCCTCTTGTGTTTGGCCCCGGTTTTGCTCCATTCCAGGGGACTTAGTTCATTGACAGGCGCCTTTGGGGTTTTGTGGGGTAACCCCTGTGCCCCTTCGTGTCCCTCACTCTTGGCTTAGGTCCACTTCAGGGCAGTGTCCAGCTGCTGAGGCAGGACCACGTTCACCCGCGTCCAGATTAAACGTTTGTGCAGCTGTCCCCTCCTCTGCATCCTTCCTGGCTCTCTGCAGCAGCAGAACGGTGGCGCCGATGCTGCCCGCGGGCTGCCTCTGGGCAAGGTGTGCTCCGGGGCGAGGTCTGCCTGAGCAGCTCCCGGGGCCTCAGGGCCGGGACTGATGCTAGTATGGGCTATCAGGAGCCGGTCAGGTGCCCGGCCACATGGGGAGTATATAAGGTGACCAGATGGTCCGCTTTTGGCGGGACAGTACCAATTTTTAACAATTTGTCCCACGTCCCACAGCGTTTTAAAAAAGTCCCGATTTTTGGAGAGAATGCACAACAAACTAGGGAATGGCGGGAGAACGGGAAGGGAATATACGGTTTTCAGCGGCCATGTGGCTATTTAGCCAGGATATGAGTTTTATATTATTTTTGTTAATTTTATAATGTTAACTTTAATAATAACAAATAATTGTTGAGAACTGCTTATCAAAGTTCGCATTGTTGATCAGTTGTTAGGCGGAATAAGCACTGTCCTTACCAGGAACTAATGCTGCAACTGAATGCATTTTTCCTACGGTAAATAAAGTGTGGACATCAGAAAAATCACAATTAAGTGTTGAGACTTTGAAAGCCATTTTATGTGTGAAATATAATTTAACAAATTCTTGTGAAAAATTTCATGACCTTTTAAACAATGACAGCAATCTATTAAAAAAAATTCACTCAAATGAGAAAATTTTTGTTGCTCCATATAGGCCAAATTTTTAATCAAGAACACCCTCCCCCCCGCCCCCCCCGTCAATGGTGTCTCACTTTACAATGTTAAAATCTGGTCACCTTGGAGTACCGGCGCCTTCCCCTCGCCTCCTCTCCCACTGCCGCGGGTCCCCTCCCAGCTCCGCGTCAGGGAGGGGAAGCGACCTCTGTGCCGAGGCCGAGCGCCAGGAGGCCGGCAGCGCTGTGGGATCGCGCGGGCAGCACTGGTCCGGTGGTGCCTGGACTGTCCTCTGGAGACTGGCCCCACAGGGCTGCTGAGGGAGCTGTCCCCAGTCCTGCCGCCTCCACCACCCACTGACTGGAGCCTGAGGGCTGGAGGAGGGACCAGAGGTCTGCCTCCAGCTGCTCCCGGCACCACTGCCACTGACTGGCCACCTCCCCTAGACTAGTGGTGAGTCATGAGGGACCCAGGGTTTTATATATCAGGAGTGAGATCATGTGATATTCATCATTCTCTGTCTGGCTTATTTAGCTTAACATAATGCTCTCCAGGTCCATTATGCTGATGCAAATACTAAGAGTCTTTCTTTTTTTATAGCAGCATAGTATTCCATTGTGTAGATGTACCAGTTTTCTAATCCACTCATCTGCTGATGGGCATTTAGGCTGTTTTCAAATCTTAGCTATTGTAAATTGTGCTGCTTTGAACATAGGGGTGCATATATCCTTTCTGATTGGTGTTTCTGGTTTCTTGGGATATAGTCCTAGAATTGGGATTGCAGGGTCAAATGGGAGTTCCATTTTCAGTTTTTTGAGGAAACTCTATACTGTTCTCAGTGACTGCACCAGTCTGCATTCTCACGGGCAGTGCATGAAACTTCCTTTTTCTCCACATCTTCTCCAGCACTTGTTTGTTGATTTGTTGATGATAGCCATTCTGACAGGTATGAGATGGTACAGCATTGTCATTTTGATTTGCATCTCTTGGATAATTAGTGACTCTGAGCTTGTTTTCATGTGTCTCTTGGCCTTGTGTATGTCCTCTTTCATGAGGGGTCTATTTAGATGGTGGCCCATTTTTTGATTGGATCATTTACCTTCCTTTTGTTAAGTTGTATGAGTTCCCTGTAAATGTTGGCGATTAAACTCTTAAACCCTTATCAGAGATAACATTGGTAAATATGTTAGCCCATGCAGTGGGCTTTCTTGGTTTTTTTTGTGTGTGTGGTTTTTTTTTGGTTTTTTTCTTTTTTGTTTTTATTGATGGTTCCTTTGCTGTACAAAAACTTTTTATTTTGATGTCCCATTTGTTTATTTTCTCCTCAGTCTCCCTTGCCCTAGGAGCTGTATCAGTAAAGACATTGTTATGACAAATGTCTGCTATTTTGCTGCCTATGGCTTCTTCTAAGATTTTTATAGTTTCCCATCATGTGTTTAAGACCTTTATCCACTTTGAGTTTATTTTTGTGAATGGTGTAAGCTGGTGGTCTAGTTCATGTATCTGTCCAATTTTCCCAATACCATTTATTGAAGAGACTGTTTTGATTCCATTGTATGCTCTTGCCTCCTTTGTCAAATATTAATTAAGTATAATGGCTTGAGGTGATATCTGGGTTCTCTATTCTGTTCCATTAGTCTATATGTCTGTTCTTGTGCCAGTACCAGGCTGTTTTGAGAATAGTGGCTTAGTAATACAGCTTGATGTCTGGTATTGTGATCCCTCCTACTTTGTTCTTCTTTCTCAGGATTGCTGAAACTATTCAGGGTCTTTTTTAAATTCTAGATGAATTTTTGGAGAATTTATTCTAGGTCAGTGAAATATACCGTTGGTATTTTAATAGGTATGCATTGAGTCTATAGATTGCTTTGGGTAGTATGGACATTTTAATGATGTTGATTCTACCAATCCATGTACATGGTATGTTCTTCCATCTGTTTATGTCTTCCTCTATCCCTATTTTCAGTATTCTGTAATTTTCTGAGTACAGGTCTTTTACTTCCTTGGTTAAATTTATTCCTAGGTATCTTAATTTTTTGGTTGCAATGGTAAATGGGATTTTTCTTTTAGATTCTCTTTCTGTGAGTTCATTATTGGTGTATAAAAAAAGTGATAGATTTCTGGGTGTTAATTTTGTATCCTGTTATATTGCTGAATTCATTTATTAGTTCTGGTAGGTTTTGGTTAGGTTTAGCTCTAGAGTTAGGTTTAGGGTTAGCATCTGGGCCATCACTGCACACTGGAATCACCTGGAGAGTTGTAAGGACTCTGGGTCTCTGTGTCCTACCACCAGAGAGTGACCTAACAGTCTGAAGTGAGGCCAGGGTCCTAAGACTTCAAAGTGATTCTAATGGGATCTAAAGAGCAGAAAAGTAAGGCCCCTGATGTAGAGTTCACATTACAGAGTAGTGACAACATATTGGGAGCATGCTAAGATTTTAGGGTGCTGCAGGGACCCTTCCCCAGCCTGAGTGAGGGAGGAGGTGAAGGTCAAGTGAGACCTAGAGATGGTGTCCTATGCTTTTAGGTTTGAGTAGGGTTAGGGATAGGGATAGGTTTAAGGTTGGTGTTAGGATTAGGGCTAGTGTTAGCATTAGGGTTAGTTTAGGGTTAGAGTTAGGGTTAGTGTTAGGGATAGGGCTAGGATTAGTATTTGGTTTAGGGTTAGGTCTAGGGCTACTGATAGGGTTCTGGTTAGTGAGGGTTATGGCTAAGTCTACAGTTAGGTTTAGGTTTAGGGTTAGTGTTAGGGCTAGGACTAGGATTAAAGTTAGGGTTAGGGTTTAGGATATGGCTAGGGGTAGGTTAGTTTTAAAGTTAGGAGTAGGGTTAGAGTTTTTGTTAGGCTTAGGGCTAAGACTAGGGCGTGGGTTAGGGATAGAGTTATGTTTAGTATTAGGGTTAGTGTTAAGGCTATGGCTAGTGTTGGCATTAGAATTAGGATTATTACCTGGGTCCCTGGCTGTACATTGGAATCACTTGGAGAGTTTTAAGTATTCCAGATTCTTGAATCCCATCCCCAGAGTGATGCAGTCAGAAGTGAGGCCAGGGTACTGGAACTTCAAGGATATTCTAAAGAGCAGAAAAGTGAGGCCCCTGATCTAGAGCTCACATTATAGAGCAGTGGCAGCATATTAAGCATACTCTGAGGTTTCAGGGTGCTCCCGGGGCCCTTCCCCAGCTTGGGATGAGGGGGAGGTGAAAGGTAAAGTAGACCTCTAAGAAGAGGTGACCTGTGATTTCAAGGATGAGTAAAAGTGGTTGATGTCAACCAAAGAGGAAGTGGATGATGGAGAACTACATGCAAGGGAAACGGAAAGGGCAGAGAGAGGAAAAGCATTTGGACACCACAGAGATATGAAAACTTAGAGATTCCGAAATATTAGGTGACAGTCACTGTGGATGTAAAGAGCAGCATGAGGAAAAGTCAGTAACATGTGATGACTATTATGGTACCAGGTGGGACTGAAGATATTAGGGGAAACACTTCCTAAGGTATATAAATGTGAAAACATACATTACACTCCTGAAACTAACATATTATTGTATGTCAACTCTATTTGAAAAATAAACACTTTTTTTAAAAAAATAAGATAGGAGGTGAGTAAGGAAAAGCATGAGGACCTTGTGTGACTTTCATATGAAGGCAGCAGGGAGGCCTAATGAATCAGGAGAAATTGGGGAGCAGGATGAGGTGGAACTCTGGTGTCTCCACAGCTGCGGAGGATGGTTGGAGGAATTATTAATGCATTTATTAATTGACCCTCTGGCATCTTGTCCTCCTCCCCTAATGCCCATAACAGCAAGAACAGGTACCTGTGACCTGGGACATACACAAAGTGCTTTCCATGTGTTATCTTTTTTTTTTTTATTTAATATATTTTTATTGATTTCAGAGAGGAAGGGCGGGGGAGAGAAAGAGAGAGAAACATCAGTGATGAGAGAAACATCATTGATTGGCTTCCTCCTGCATATCCCCTACTGGGGATTGAGCCCCTTGACCAGAGTCCAACCTGGGACCCTCAATCCACAGGCCGACACTCTATCCACTGAGCCAAGCCAGTGAGGGCCATGAGTTATCTTTTAAAAAGTCCTCAGACCGTCCCTATAGTAACCCCACTTCCAGACGGGGAGGGTAAAAGCATTCGCCTGCAGGTCACATAGCTAGTTAAGTGCTGGAGCCAACACTCCCAGGCAGCCAGGCCAGAGCTCCTCCTCAGCTTAGATTGCACCCTGGGGCTGCTTCAGTCACTCAGCTGATGTTTGCATTTTCATGGGGGCCTCCGGTTACCTTAACATGAATCAATCACTTTTTAAATTGATCCAGATGTCTGAAGCCTCAATGGCCAAATCTAAGGGTCTAACACCAACTTGCTCCTGTAAATCATTTTGACTCGCCTAGCAAATTCAAAGTGTGTTAGTCACACACTCACAATTGCTAAATTCAAAACAGGTGGCCAGGGCCAGCCTGGAGGACTGGAGGTACTTTCCCGTGCCTCCTTGTCCGAGGAGCAAGGGGCTGGGTAGAAACTGAGATTCCTCCAGCTCCCCCCGACCACAGAGGCGGGTCCCCAATGTGCTGCTGGAGTCCACACAGTGTAAGTTCCCCAACCTCAGCCTGGGGCAGCAGCGGGCTCGGTTCCTGCCTCCAGGAGGGCTTCCTGAAGCAGTTGTGGCTTCCACTTCCTCCTGCATGTCATCTTAAAGGTAAAGGCTCCTACATGCAGGTTTGCAGTATGAATCTCTCCTCCCCGCCTGCAAAGCCATGGTCCCTCAGATCGGAATCTGTGGTGGCCCAGGCACAAGAAAATGGGGGTTTGCACAGCTGCCAGATCCAGGAGGGGGAAGGGAGGGGAGAGGCAAGTTCTGGCTCCTCCTCAATGCACTCTGAGCTCCACCGCCCCTGATTTCCTGCTCAGGCACCTGCCTGCTTACCAGGTTGTCTCCGTGGGGACTGCAGGAGGAATGCTGGGTGGTCCGTGAAGCCACTGGGGTCCTTGGGCTTTAGCAGTCTGGTCACTGAGGTTTAACTGAAAACTAGAGCAGAAATCACCTGCCTCAGCAGAAAACACTTTCACTTTCATGTGGAAGCTCAAGGGGCGCGGGGGGGGGGGGGGGGGGCGGGACTGCCTGGAGACCACCGCCAAGTGCCCAGCGGGGGCCCTGGTGACTCTTAGAAGGGAGGCAGGTGCTTCGATCCCCAGGCAACTTGATGAGTTTTCCTGGCCTGGCTCCTCCTCAGGGCTGCAATTCAGGATGGTGAGGACAGAAGAGTTACTGAAACTCCCCCAGACACTGAATTCCCCAGAACCGTGGCCCAGTGTGGCTTCCTAGAGACAGGCAAGGCCCTGCTCCCCCTGGCCATCCAGGTGCAGAGTGGGCCTGGATACCCTTCAGGCCAGGCTGCTGCCTCTCTAACTGGTCAAATCCCACAGCTCCCCTTTTCTGGGAGAGGCCCACGGAGTGTGGGCATTGGGTGTTTTATCTTAAACCTGAGAAAGCTAATCAAATGTTCAAAGACTAAACCTTGTGTAATTACAAGTTTGATCCATGGCAAGACTCACAAGAGAGAAGTGACACCCGAGGGTAGGTGGGAGAGAATCAGTGGAGGGCAGGGCAAGGCAGCCGCTGTCCAAGGAGAGGAGGTAGAGAGGTGGCTTCAGTGTTTGGTGCAGCAGCAGCCACCTGACTCTCTGGCCCATTGGTCCAGCCACATCTGGGTGCACAGACCACTTCCTAAACGTCAGAGGGCGGTATCCCTGAAGCATCTCCTCACCCACAGGGCCAGGTGCTAATTTACCCAGCCTCAGTCCAGGCTTTCCTGCCACCAAGTAGTGAATGACTCAAATCTATAAACTGAGATATTATTTGCATATTCAAGAGGCAGGTTATATGAGTTAAAGACCTTCAAAGGTGGCTTACGTTAGTGACTCCCAAATCTGGCCAATTGGAGACACTGCAGAGCATTGGAAATCTCCAGGTGCCTGCTAGCAGCCAATATTAAGAACGACTGTTTTGCTGAGTGTCAGAGTGGGTTGGAGATGCATAGTGATTTCCTTTAGAATGCTCAGGCATAAATAAAAAGGGGTTGGTATATGTCAGGCAGGGTCCACACAGGAAGTAGTTGCTGGAAGCCAATTCCAGCATGTCAGCAGGGCTGAATCATTCTGAATGGCTGAAAAGCATCTCCCCCAAACCTGAATAGGATAACCGTTCAGGGCATCTTTTTTTTTTTTTTTTAATTTAATATATTTTATTGATTTTACACAGAGAGGAATTAAGAGGGACAGAGAGTTAGAAACGTCAATGAGAGAGAAACATCGACCAGCTGCCTCTTGCACACCCCCTACTGGTGATGTGACCGCAACCAAGGTACATGCCCTTGACCGGAATCAAACCCGGGACCTTTCAGTCCGCAGGCCGACGCTTTATCCACTGAGCCAAACCAGTCCCTGCGGTTCAGGGCATCTTAATCTGCATGTTATTGCCTCCTGTTGGCCAAACACCTGAACAGCTGTAGGCTATTCTCCAATCTGACAATGCTTCTATAAATCATACCCTTTGAAACACTACTCCTTGAAGTGTATTATCTTCACCTTGCCTTAGGACAAATTGTGTTAATAAAAATCATGGGATCCTGAGACAAGCAGTAGTCTTTAGCTCCTTTAGCTGAAGCTCCTCTGACCCCCAATGCCTTTCAAAACTATCTTTCATCTTTGGACTCCTTATTGTATCTACACATCAGCCTTTCTCCAGATTGCTGAACCCTTTGTAATGCTGGGACAAGAACCCCAGCAAGTAGTGACATGTGCAAATAAGGTAATGGGGGATTCAGGCTCCTGAGCTGAGGGCTGTCCAGGCTCCTGAGCTGAGGGCTGTCCAGGCAGCACTCAGAGGCCTCCAATCAAAGGGGAGGAGGCAGCCAGAGGCTCTGCCACCTCTTCTGGTCCAGCTCTAGGTGGGTCCTTGCTGGTCCTCAATGCAGACTCCAGCCTGGGACAGAAGCACCCCAGAAAATACTCGGGGAGTCGGGGAAAGGAGGGAGAGGCAGGGTAGGAGGGTGCCTGCAGGCAGTCACCCCCAGGGTGGGAGCAGGACCTGCAGGAGGGAGTGGGGAGCAGGTGAGAACTTGCCTTCTTGTGGCCCCTGGGAGAGCTGCAGAGGTGGGCCCTGGCCTCCCCTCTCATCAGTCATTGGCTGGGGCAGCTGTGCTGGGAGATGCCAGGTGCTCATTGGCTGGTGCTGGAGGCTCTCGCTAGCACAGGGGTTCCAGCTGCAGGAGCAGGTGCTCAGGCTGAGGGGTTAGCCACTGTTTTCCACCCCTGTTCCCTCCCCACCCCAGAACGCTAGGGGGTCAGAGCTCTAGGCTTGGCCACTCACCCCCATCTGAGAGCAGCAGCCCCTTTCTGGGTCATGTTGGGGGTCACCAAGATCCCTTAATGGAGAACCCACAGGTACTGAGCGAGCTGCACCCAGAACTGGGTTCTTGGTCCCTCCAACTGCCAGGGCAGCCGCAGGCAGTGTGTGGCCCACGAGAATGCACCTCAGGAAATATCAGCTCCAGCTGCTCCCTGCGTGGGGCCTGAGAGCAGCTCCCTGCATGGGGCCCTGCAGATTCTAAGTCGTCCCCCCCTTTTATGGCTAGGAGCATCCAGAGCAGAGCCGGCAGGTGGCAGCTGGCACTCCTAGGCAGGCTCCTCCACTACCTTTCTCAGGAAACCGCCTGCTGAGACCTCAGAAGGGGGTCTGAGTCTCCGAGACCCTGGTAACACCAAAGGATTCCCTTTTTTTGTTCCATATAAATGCTCATACCTAGTTTTCTGACCTCTTTCCCCACGGATTTATATGCCTTTGGTTTCACAAAGTGCAGTCATTCCGTCTGAGAATCTGATCCAGCCCGAGAGCCTGGGCCCCTGAATCTGCTTAGGGCCTCTGGAGTTGGGGGACTTTTAGCCTCTATGTGCTCCTCCTGACCCCCTCAGCCTTCAAATCAGAGGCTGGGTAAGCAGAGGAGGGAGGGAGGAAACTGAGGAAGGGCTCACAGGCTAGGTACCAATGGTGTGAGGCCTTGAACTCAGGCCAGTGAACCCTATACAGAAAGATATGAATGTTCAGACTATGATCATCATTCCTTCAGCAAACCTTACTGAGCACCTATGGTGTGGGCGTTGTTCGGGGTGCTGGGGATAGGGTGTTGGACAGAAGAAACAAATGGCCGTCTTCAGGGGGGCAACATTCTAGAAAGAGGAGGTGGACAGTGTGGGGAGGACACTTTCTCTACCCTCAATCCCTGTCACTGGGTGTGCAACCCTAACTGACCAATGGCAGATTAGTGGGACAACAGGCACAGAAATGCCATTCATGTTCATATTTTCATATGCACAGGGGCATAACAGGAAAGAGGTGGAAAACCCAAAAGAGATGGTTAGACCTGGGGAATTATATGCCGTTTAATGAATGAATGAATGAAATTTTAAAATGTATTAATTTGAGAGAGAGAGAGAGAGAGAGATGAGAAACATTGATGAGCTGCCTCTCACATTCACCCCTGCATCTGTCTGCACCCTGACTGGAGTTGAATGCCGTCTTGTAGGGATGCTGCTGCGACCAGCAGAGCAACACGGGCCAGGTCTTCCGTCCCATTTTAACACAGAGTGAGACATCCTGGAAAAGTGACCAGACAGAGGAGAGGGGTTTGGACTCCTCGAGGAGTAAATGTGGGAAGGTGACCAGGAAATGTGCAGACTCACCTCTGTGCCGTCTCTGGTGAGTGCCCACCTCCGGGTACAGGAGAGGGCACCTTTGCAAGTGGAGATCTCTTCCAAACTGGACATGCATCTGGCTTTTAGGCAGATGGGGGAGGAGCAGAGAACTTCCTCTGTTTATTGTTTCTCCATTATCTGCAGCTCAAGATAATCCCCTTGCCAAAGCTGCAGCTTTAGGTGGCATATTCTGATTGCCATTAGTAATAAAAGGTTAAGTTAGAAGATGAAAAGGGAGCTGAGAAGGGATGCAGGGTGGGAAGCAGTGGTGGAATCACAATGGAAATAGATTGGCCAGGGAAGGTCTCACTCAGAGGTGACATTTAACTCAAGACTTACACAGGGTCAGAGTTTTAATGCAAAATTCAATTTAATTTATTGTACTTAATTAAATTTTAATTTCATAGGGAAATTAATCTTTTGTTTCTTTTCCTTTTCTTTGCCAGCCTGGAGGGCAGAATGCAAAGAGTTTTACTTGCCTCAGCAAGGTGAGATCCAGCTGCTGGAGAAAAGGAGGAGTGGCTTCTTAGTTGTGAGTTGGCATCACAGGGTGCCTCTGGGAGAAAGTGGACAGCTGGTGCCATGGGGAGTGCATGCCGCAGGGACGGCCACAGGCCCTCAGCCCAGCTCTCTCAGGGCTGCAGTCCTACCGTGAGCAATGGCTGGCACAGTGTTTGGTGGTCAGCAATGGCTGGCACAGTGTTTGGTGGTCAGCAATGGCTGGCACAGTGTTTGACGGTCAGCAATGGCTGGCACAGTGTTTGGTGGTCAGCAATGGCTGGCACAGTGTTTGACGGTCAGCAATGGCTGGCACAGTGTTTGGTGGTCAGCAATGGCTGGCACAGTGTTTGACGGTCAGCAATGGCTGGCACAGTGTTTGGTGGTCAGCAATGGCTGGCACAGTGTTTGACGGTCAGCAATGGCTGGCACAGTGTTTGGTGGTCAGCAATGGCTGGCACAGTGTTTGGTGGTCAGCAATGGCTGGCACAGTGTTTGGTGGTCAGCAATGGCTGGCACAGTGTTTGGTGGTCAGCAATGGCTGGCACAGTGTTTGGTGGTCAGCAATGGCTGGCACAGTGTTTAATGCGATAGGAAAACTGATCAGTGCACCGGGGATGGGGAGGGAGGAACCTGATTCTGTAGGCCTCTGTCACTTCCATTGACTTTAACGAGCTATTTCACAATTCTGTAAGTTGAAGGAAACCAATTTCGATGCAAATGCATGTTGTGGGGGGGTGACCTTGACCCCTGCTTTGGAAGAGGACAGCGTTGTTAACATCAGCAAACCTGTCTCAGCATTTCTGCCTGCCCCTGTGTGTCTGCTTTTCTCACTCTTTTTTGAACTGGTTGAAATAACAAATTTTGTCAAGTCGAATTAAATAACTTTGACCTGCATTCATTCTATGTGATAAGAGTCATGATTTTACCTGTAAAAATGATTCTTTAGCATGTCCACCATGTGCACCCCGCCCCACTCCTCCAGCTCTGTCCCTGGCCGGCCGGTTTGCGCGTTGGGTGTCCGGCCCATTTTGTGGAGACAATCACTCCCAACTTCCTCTCCTCTGTGGAAGTGCTGTGAGACCCTCAGGACGGCGTCTGCTGTGCCGGAGCCCAGGCTCCTGCTTCCTCCTGTAGGAGAGGCAGCACAGCTGCAGGTCCAGGCACAGGCTTTGGAGCCCAAATGCCTGGTTGGTCCAGGTCTGCACTTCCTGACTGTGATGAAAGGGCGCAGTCTCTCTCAGGCTAGTTCTGAGGGAGGCAGTGAGCCAGGCAGGAGCAGAGCCGGCTGGTGGCCAGGCCTAGCGGCCACAGGGGGAAGGCCCGGTGCAGAACTGAGAACACATGGACCTCGCCCTGGGTGGTCTTTCCTCACCCGTACGTGCCTGGTCCTGTGGCTTAGACCCCTGACCTTTCACATGGCTGGTCCTGTGGCTTAGACCTCTGACCTTTCACATGGCTGGTCCTGTGGCTTAGACCCCTGACCTTGCACATGGCTGGTCCTGTGGTTTGGACCCTCCCCTCCCCGCCCCTCCCCTGGCATGTTGCTAGTCCTGTAAGACCCTCTGCGGGAAGGAATAAGGGCTGGAGAATAGCCCTTCGGCATCAAGCCCCCAGGACAGAGTTCTGACCGCATCAGATACATCCAGGCCCAGAAACAGCCAAAGCAGACAAGCAAGCTCATGGCTGCCCGGACCAGCTGCCCCAGGAAGGGCCTGAAAGACACACCTGAGAGATGATGCATCTCGGGGACCCTCCCCGGAGGGCGCAGAGACACTCTCAGGACAGGACCAGTGCTGCTCTCTGGGAGCAGCCTGGCCTTGCCCGCCCCTCCCCCAGGGCATGTCCTGCTCCCGTGTCCTCAGCAGCCAGGGCCCTTCTTCCTCATCGGCTCTTGTTCCCGCGGCCATTTCTCTAGTAGCTCACTCCCACCCCATGGCTTCCCCAGGGAACGCTCCTGCAGGGGGCTCTTGGCTCCAAATTCCTCTCAGCCAGGACTCGGGGACCAGGCTGCTGCACCGGGTCAGTTCTGAGCCCACTGGCCACCTGGACCGTCTCCCCACCCACAGCCCCGCCTGCGATCTGAGCAATGGGAACAGAAACAGGCCTGATACAGCTGTGAGGCAGGTCAGCGACGTGCTCCCCATGGGTCAGAGGTGGAGAGACTGTCTGGCCACTGCTCTGGGGGGCTCTGCGCCACAGTTTCCGTGTCTGCCCTGGCCGCTCTCCCCGAGTCCCTACTCGGTGGCCCAGGGAGGCTGAGACCCTTGTCCTCCGGTTTCTGCCTGGACTCGACCATTCATCCCTTTTCGTCTTCCTCAAAGGTTGGCAGCTCCCTTCCAAGGCCACAGCGCCCGCCAGCTCCTCCCGCCAGGCCCCTCCCAGGCCCCATAGCTGTCTCTGCCCTGTCCCTGCAGCTCTGTGCTCTGCCTCTCACTGCGGTGCCACGCCCACCACCCCTTTATAAATGCAGTAGCCCCTGCTGCCCCCCCCCACATCTGCAGGGGGTATAGTCCAAGGCCTGGGGATGCCCAGAACCCAGAGCAATACTAGACCCCATATATACTATTTTTCTCTCCATAGACACTGCTGACAACATTAAATTTATAGAGGAGGCACAGTAAGAGATTGACAGCCATCTATCTATCTATATAAAAGCCTAAGCAACCAAACAGCTGGCTGACTGGTCACTATGATAGGCACCTGGGATCAGACGCTCTACACAGGAGCCATAGCCCAGAAACTGCAGGGGCACAGCAGTAAGTCTACTGAGTGGTGGCATTGGACTTCAAGTTTTGGCCCAATCCCTGCAGGCCATTGATAGATCCTATCTTCCCCCAACTGGTGGGTGGAGTATGACATAACCTACACCTGTGGCCTAGACATTCCTGAGCACCTAACCAGGCACCTTATATGAACTGTACATTGAACCACCAATCAGCACCTGCCAAATACCCTACACCCTTGTCCCTAAGTACCTGAGTGACTAACTATGCACTTTATATGGACCATACATTAAGCACCAGTCAGCACATGCTGAGTACACTAAGCCTCATCCCTTTCCATTCCTCCCCTCAAAAAGTGTGTTTACCTCTGCATGGGTTTCTATTCTCCCCTTGCCAGACAGCCCGGCAGGTTCTTCTCTAATAAAGCCTGTAGTCCTGGTTTTTTCCCTTTGTCTGATATTTCATTTGGTGTTGAAGCCTGGGAGACGTGTACGGGAGCATGGACGATCCTCAAACCTAGCCCTGAGCTTCTGACTCCTGCCTGGCTCTGCTCGGTGGTATGGTTCTGAGTTGATTGGCCCGCTCTGGACACCTCTTGAACCCTGCTATACCAGGACACGTGGGGATCTCGTCACTATCTTGTCACCGGTAGGCTTCAGAGACTTTCCCAACCGTGCCTCCCCACCCCCCCTCCAGCCCCCCATCATTCCCTTGACTTGGAAGGGCCTCAGAGTTTCCCATCTATTTGGCTACACATTCTACGTTCTATGAAAGCCCAGGTGCCTGGCCGGGAAACTCTGCTCTACTCCATGGGAAAGGTCTCGAGGTGACAACCTTGGAACCTTTTCTTGTCTCTCTCTCTCTCTCTTTCTCCAGGTTGGCTGAGGGAAAAGAAGGACGCTTCTTTTTCTTCCCCAACTTCCCAGTGGCCCTTCACTCTGGTCATGGGGACATCTCAGTCCAAACCCCCTCAAAACATACCCTTAGGGTGTCTTCTCACCAATCTTGCCAACCTCTTGGTCTTTCTGGCCACATCAAACCAACGAAGCTCATTTCTTTTCTCTAACACTACCTGGCCAAATATAAACTCAACAATGGCTCTCTGCAGCCCGAAAGTGGCACTTCTGATTCCAATGTCCTCTGAGACCTAGATAATTTTGCCACTAGACAGGGAGGTCTCAGAGATACCTACGAACAGGCTTCCTGCCTCCTCCCCACTCCTGCCCCTCACTTTACTCCTCATGTTCCACCCATCAGACCCTTCTTGCAAAGCCCTCTCTGCCCTTCAAACTGGTCCTCTGCCCCTTTCTCTGTCTTCTGACTTCTTTGACCCAGCTGATCATTCACCATCACCTCTCCTGCTCCTGCAGCCCCCTTACAACCCTGCCACAGAATCCACATCCCCGCTCTACCCTCTGAGAACTCTAACTGCTCCCTTCCCCTGTGTGCTCTCTGCCAAATCTCTACCCCTGTGACCACCAGCAACTGAATCCACAAGTGGCTGGCATTCCCTTCTCATTCTCTGATCTTTCTCAAATTGAAAAATGCATTGGCTCTTTCTCTTCAGACCCCCTTAACCAGCAGCCGCCTTCTCCCCAGTCCCTGAGAACTCAAATCCTGAGAACCTGAGCTCCAGAGCAGCCTTTCCCATCTAACATTCACTCTCAAGCCCAAAGACAGCCTTCCTCAATGGTCTCTTCTATTCCCGCATCCACCCTACCTGAGGGAGGAAGCAGGAACTGAGGGCGTAGTCTGAGTCCATGTCCCGTTCTCTCTGTCCAGCCTCACAGACTGAGAGGCATCTCAGGTTTCTTTTTCCACTGACTGACCACCTTTACTCCCCGACATACGCCGTAACTTCAGGTCCCCAACCCCTCAAAAAGACCTCCTTAACCTGACCTCTAAGGTCTTTAATAACAGAGACAGGGAGACCCAAATCCAACAACAAGGCAAGATTAGGCCAAGATCAGAAGGTCTTCCAGCTCCTAGCCACCGCTCTCACAAACCCCAAACGAAGCGCCGGTGTTCCCGCCAGTAAGTCAGGGGCTAAGCCTCCTCCGGGCCCTCCTTCAAATGCAGCAAGGAGGACACCAAGCCAAGTCCTGCTCAAACCAAGTCTCTGAATTCGCTGGGACCCTTGTCTCCTCCTCAGTCTCTATTATGGGGGTTGACAGATCAGTCTCACAGCCATTAGCCACCTCACGTCTACACTGCATCTTACTATATTCCCCCATTCACGCTTTCTTCATTCTACCTTGGTGCCCAGCCAGGGCTGCCATGCATCCCCTCAAAAAGCCCAGCTGTCCCAAACCACAGTCACCTCCCTAAGTTTCACTCTCTCCACCCACAAGGCCAAGCCATTCCTGGGACTGCGAACGCCTTATCTCCTCTAAGCTGTTCCCTCCTCTGAACAAGAAATTTTCTCCTTTCTCGGCTCACTGGGTCCTCTCGCTCCAGGTTCACAACTTCAGTCTTTTTCTAAAGCTCCTCTATGATATGACATGACTTAGGGACCCCCTCACTGAGCCTTTAGATTCCAAGGCCAGCACTCTCACCCCCCCTTTTTAAAATATATTTTATTGATTTTTTTACAGAAAGGAAGAGAGAGGGATAGAGAGTTAGAAACATCGATGAGAGAGAATCATCAATCAGCTGCCTCTTGCACACCCCCAACTGAATAATAACATATCAATAAAGCAGATAAAAAAGATCAATTTTTGAAAAGGGGAAGAAAGAAAGGATATAAGGAAAAAGGGAAGAAAATGGGAGGGGAAAAAGAGGAAAGAGGAAGAAAATGTGAAAAATATAAATAAATAAATAAATAAATAAATAAATAAATAAAAAGTAAAAATAAAATATAAAAACGTGAAGTGTCATTCACTTCAGCTGAGTTTTAATGCCACATAGTTTGGGATCCCACTCTTCTGCCTGCCAATTCTGGGCTTCCTGTTAGGTGCTAACCACTATCAGGCACTGCCTTTGGCTTTTAGCACCTGCTTAAAGCTCCAGGCGATCCACTGGTCTGCTTGTGTGCCCCCACAGGCCTTGGCTGCAAGCGGGCAGGCCCATCTGCCCTCTTTGCCTGTCCACAGCTATCAACCTAACCACTCAAGCTCTGTTTCTGACGGGGCTTTAGGCAGGTGGTGCTCTTTCACTGTCAGGGAATAAGAGGGGTGTTTTCTCCCTGACCCAGGGCTACTCCTCCACAAGTGGCCCCAAATATTACTCTGCCCCCCCGCTGGACAGAGGTCCTTGTCTGGAGCCCAAAGGGGTTGGCTGGGAACCTGGATTTTTATCAGTCTGGTTCCCAGAATATCAGGATGGATGGCCTCTCTTCCAATCCCGTCACTGAGGGCTCCTGGGGACTATCAGGACCCATAAGCTTGGGTCTGCTTTTGTTTGCTCACACAGCTCAGAAGCCCCAATGCAGGGCTTCCAGCCACTTCTCCCTGCCCTGCTTCCTCCCAGCCTCTCCTCAGCCACGTCAAGTCGTGCCTCCGTCCCTGCACCAAAGCCTCTGGGGAGAGATTGGAATAAAAAAGTCTCTGTCCTGCACTTAGAGAATAAAAAAAGACAAAACAAAAACAATGAAACAGAGGCTGTCTCTCCCCCCCAGCACCGTGCTGCTTCCCCTGGGGGCTGCGTGTCACTGGGCAGCCTCTCTGGCTGAGGTCTTGGTCTAGACTCGCGGCTGCCAGCAGCCCTGCAGCCTCTCCTATCCCAGCTCGACGTCAAGCCTGCTGCCAGGGACAGGCGTTGGTGTGAAGCAGCTTCCTTCTCTCCCTCCTGGCCGCTGTCCCTTTCAAGCTCACGCCCCTGTTCCTACTGGTTCCCGGGTGTTCTCTGCCTTTCTGGTGACAATGGTCTCCTCACTGTGCCTCATTTGTTAATTCCAGGCAGATGCTCTCCGATTTTGTTCCATTTCCAGTCTGGCCCTGAGATGAGGTGCACATTTCTGCCCATTCTGCCACTATTTTTCCTTTCCCTGCATGCTTTTCTATTTCGCCACTGTGTTCTGCTGGATATCTTTGCTCCTCACTTCAGGCCCATCGCATCCTGGTCCCCCTGCATTGTGAATGGCTGGGTGCACCTGCAAATGGCTCCGCAGTCTGGGGATCTCCATGGTTTGGGCCAATGGCAGGCACCGCAGGAGAGCAGAGATGGGAGGAGCTGAGGGGGCTGTGTATTCCCTGCTCCTTGTAGTCAGGTCGCTGAGCGTGGCTGTGTCCCCCAGGGAAGGCCCCCGCTCCCCTGAGACAGCCAGCTCCAGGAGCCACGGTCTCTGGGACCGGAAGCCATTGGCCCCCGTGCCCTTCATGCTACAAGAGGTAACAGCTCTGACTCCCCCACACTGATTTTAGAGAGGGAGGAGGGGAAACAGAAACATTGATGTGAAAAGGAAACATCAATCGCTTGCCTCCAGCATGCATCCTGACAGGGAATTCAACCCAAACCTGGGCACGTGTCCTGCCCGGGAATCAAATTAGCAGCTTTTTGGTGCACGGAATGCTGCTCAGCCAGTGAGCCCCACTGGCCAGGGCAACAGCTCTGGCTTCTGCTTGGAATTTTCTCCCATCTCCTCCGGGCTTCCTCAAACCCGGCCTCAGCTCTGCAGAGTCCTTGTCACACAGTCCCCGAGGACCTGTTTGAGAACACCGTCTGTTTGCTGTCAGAGCCCTGGCTCGCACCTCTCTTCCTGAATACTGTCCCTGTGGGGGGAGAAGGCACCACTGCACCACACCACTGCTCCGACGGTGTGTGCCTACTCAGGCTCAGGTGCTGAAGCCCTAGTTCCCAGGGTGATGCATTGAAAAGTGGGGCCCCGGGTGTGTGTGTGTGTGTGTGTGTGTGTGTGTCAGACCTTGGGGTAGAGTCTCATGAGTGGGATAAGCATCCTCGTAAAAGAGACCCAGGGGGCTCTAGGCCTCCTGCCGTGTGAGGACACAGCGAAGGCGGCCATCTGTGAGGCAGGAAGCAGGCTGTCAGTGACTGCAGGTGCTGATCGTGGACTTCCCGCCTCTGAGGCTGTGAGAAATGTGCTGTCTAGCCACCCAGACTGCGTTGGTTTGTTACAGGAGCATGGACGGACTAAGACCCGAGCCTCCTCTCAGAGCCCTCGGCCTGTCCTCCGCTTCCTGAGGGAGCAGGGGGAAGAGTCTCTGGTCGAAATGAGAATCAGTAATTCTTTCCTAGGAGGACATACTTCTATGGCAGGTGCCAACAAGAGTTGCCTCACACTTTTGAAAAGTTAGTGGAAATGGGTTGGTGGTGGTTAAAGCCTTGAGCTCTGGAGTCTGATGGCTTGAGCTTGGTTTCCTGTGTGGACAAGCCAGTCCTCTCAGTCCTTCCTTCCTCGTCTGTGAAAATGACGGTGGCTGTGCAGATGGAGTGAGGTGATGCTTGGATGCCTAGCAAATGCTCATATGATTGTACAGACACCAGAGTGCCCGGCCCTGGGGGTGAACGAGGCCAATGTGTTGTGCCAACCCTGCTTACCAAGCCAACGGCTGCCAGGCATGTTGTGCCAAGCGTTGGGAAACTCTCAATAAATAGTGAATTTATTGACTCAAAATGCCCTTTTGAAATATGGCCTTAGTAAGTTGATACCAGGAGACTTAGATGTAGGGGAATTATTTCTTCTATCAACTCAGCTCAATCTGACCGAAGACAAGATGACAGCAAGGTAGCGACAGGAGACAGCTGCCTAAAGAGCCTCTGAGAGCACATGTCTGGCTGGGAAGGGCCACTGATCATCACATTTCCAACCTCCTGTGTGTGAGCAGCGGCATCCCAGGAGCCTGCTGAAAGCAGGGGTAGGTTCAGAGGCCAAGACTGATGGGTGTGCAACTTTAATTACCCAAGAGCTGACTTAACGCCTTTGGGTATCTTATTGCTATTCTGACACTTGGGAACATGGCA
Organism: Nyctalus aviator; assembly: GCA_036971965.1. NCBI lineage: Eukaryota > Metazoa > Chordata > Mammalia > Chiroptera > Vespertilionidae > Nyctalus > Nyctalus aviator. Next base: position 1,097,421 of record CM072934.1, on the reverse strand, counting down.
TTTTCCATTAAAATGCCAATTACTCTTGAGCATTTCTGCAAATCCATCAGCTGACGGCTGCCAGATTGTCAGGCAATACAGTTTGATGGCTTGAAGCATCCAGATCAGATCAAGGGCATTTTATCTGGTAATTTGTGACTGTTCAGACTGCCATACCAGCTCCCCAGCCTCCTTCACACACACACACACACACACACACACACACACACACATTCACACACACACACTCACACACACACACTCACACACATTCCACCAAGCAGACACTTAGAATCTCTGGTTCCAAATAGCTAGGGAAGAGGAAGTATTCAGGAGCTGAAATTTCCCAGAAAATAAAGATTTGGAAAATAACCCTCAAAATAATTCCCCCCCCCCCCCCGCCCCTGCATCTGGAAAGCTGAAGGCACAAGCCCCACAGAAATCGAATCTCACTGGGGAATCAGTGGGTCTCTCTCATCTGCCTGCCAGGAGCGGAGGTTGGTTCGCCAAGTACCACCTCCACCATCCCTTTCCTGCCGCAGCAGGAAGGTTTGCTAATGCCGGTGCAGCCCCGGGCTCCCCTGCCTTGCCCAGCGCGCACGTGGCCCTGTGCTCGGCGTGTCAGCTTTGTTTCTGGAGGAAGTGCTTCTGAGGGCTCAGGCCTCAGCGCGTGGAAGTTCTTGGGAAGGTGGTTGGAGACCTGTTGGTCCTTACTTCTTGGAACTGTTGAAACTGTTAGAGACTGAAGTGGTTATGTAGTAGAAGATGTAGAGTTGTTCCTAGTGGGTCCTCTTGTGGAACAGCAGTGTGGCAGTGTGGCTGAGCGCTCAGATTATAGATCCAGAATCTAGACCTCACATTCAGGTCGACCCCTCAGGAGTCACATGAACTTGGACAAGCTATCTAGCCTCTCTGGGTGTCAGCTTCCTCATCTGTGGAATGGGGATAGGTGACACAGACCTCCTACGACTGTGAGGTTTAAACTGTTAGGAGCTAAAAATTCCTTGGAACAGTGTCTAACCCACTGTAAATGCTCTAACAGAGAGAGTACTATTATTTGTGTGTTTAAATAGTATCAAAATTATAATTGTGTTAAAATAAAATTTAAAAATGTTTTCCATCTCAAAGGCTATACTATTTCATAACTGAAGAGGAGTTTGCTGTGATATCAGAGGTGACCCCGTCTGCAAAGGCCGGTGGCCATGTCCCCTAAGCAGGCACTGCTGGTGCGGCTCTGTCCGAGTGCTTCCTGCCGCCTGCCGCCCAGGGACTGTGGTGCTGCCTGCAGTGGTCACGCTGTACCTGTTCGAAGGGCAGCGAGGTCTCAGGAAACGTAGCTTCTTAGAGGCTTGGGAGATACTCTCATGTTATTGTCATTCCTCCCAAGCAGAGGCAGATTCTAAATTCCCTTCTCCTCCCTTTGAAGATGTGCAAGCCTCATGCCTCACCATACGGAGCAGGACGAGGCGGAGCCAGGCAGTGTGCCTGCTTCTGTGCGCTGACTTGTGTCCCCAAAGACATTCAGGTCTGAACCCCGGGACTGTGGACTGACCTTATTGCACACAGGGTCCTTGTAGATGGATCAAGTGAAGACCAGGGCATCCTGGTGCCCCCACAAGGAGAGACCAGAGGCCCAGACTCAGCCACACACAGAAGTGCACCCTGTGCAGGGGGAGGCAGAGATGGAGGGGACACACCCTGTGCAGGGGGAGGCAGAGATGGGGGGACACACCCTGTGCAGGGGGAGGCAGAGATGGGGGGACACACCCTGTGCAGGGGGAGGCAGAGATGGGGGGACATACCCTGTGCAGGGGGAAGCAGAGATGGAGGGATGCAGCTCCAAGCTGAGGGACAGCCAGGACGGAGGCAACAGCAGGAGCCAGCAGAGGCAAGGACGAGTTCTTTGCTGAAGAGAGACCATGGCTCTGGAGACACCTTGATTCCAGACTTGGAGCCTCCAGAGTTGTGACAGAGCAAAGTTCTGTCACTTTTGTGTGTGGCGCTTTGTTAAAGCAGTCCCCAGGGACTGGGCTCCTGGCTGATAAGAAAAGATGGAGCTTAGCTTTGGCTTTTTCTGTCTGTCTCATTCTCTGCAGAGCCTTATCTCTAGGGTCCGCCATGATGAGAAGCCGTCGTTCATCTCCTCTTGAATTTTTTTTGAACAGCCTGAGGAAGATAGGATTTATTTCTTCTTTGAATGTTTGATAAAACTCCCCTGTGAAGCCATATGGTCCAGGGCTTTTGTTTATTAGAAGTTTTCTTATTTCTGCTTCAATTTCATCCATAGTTATCAGCCTATTCAGATTTTGTTATTCCTTCTGGTTGAGTTTTGGAAGGTCATATTTTTTTAGGAATATGTCTATTTCTTTTAGGTTGACCAGTTTGTTGGAGCAGAGTTGCTCATATTATTATTTATTTTTTTTTTAAGATTCTTTGTATTTCTGTGGGGTCTGTTGTTATTTCACCTCTTTCATTTCTGATTTTTATTTTGGTCCTCTCTCTTTGCTTCTTTTTTTTAAAAAAAATATTTTATTGTTTAAAGTATTAGAAATAATAGTACATATGTCTCCCCCCCGCCCCCCCCCCCCCCACTGATAAGGTGACCAGACATCCCGCTCTTGGCAGGATAGTCCCGATTTTTAACAATTTGTCCCGCGTCCTGTGGCGTTTTAAAAAAGTCCCGATAGAAGATAGAAAAGTCCCAAAAGCGGGACATCTGGTCACCTTACCCACTGACCTTCCCCTGGCCTCACCTACCCCCTGGCACATGCCCTCACCCTCTATCCCCCAGTGTCCTGTGTCCATTGGTTATGTTTATATGCATGCATACAAGTTCTTGCATCTATAGATTGGACATTTTAATGATGTTGATTCTACCAATCCATGAACATGGTATGTTCTTCAATTTGTTTATGTCTTCCTCTATCTCTTTTTTCAATGTCCTGTAGTTTTCCAAGTACAGGTCTTTTATGTCCAGAGTTAAGTTTATTCCTAAATATCTTAATTTTTTTGGTGCCATGGTAAATGGAATTTTTTTTTTCAGTTCTCTTTCAGTATGTTCATTATTGGTTTATAAAAAGGCCAATAATTTCTGAGTGTTAATTTTGTATTCTGCTGTATTGCCAAATTCACTTATTAGGTCTAGTCTTTTTTTGACGGAGTCTTTGGGGTTTAATATGTTAGTATCATGTCATCTGCAAATAAGGACAGTATTACTTTTTCTTTTCCAATTTGCATGCCTTTTATTTATTCTTCTTTGATATCTATGGCTAGTACTTCTAGTACTACGTTGAACAGGAGTGGTGAAAGTGGGCATTCTTGTCGTGTTTCTGTTCTTAGGGGAAATGTGTTTAGTTTTTGACTGTCGAGTATGATGTTGGCTGTAGGTTTGTCATACATGGATTTTATTATGTTGAGGTATAATCCTTCTATTCCCACTTTGCTGAGAGTTTTTATAAAGAAATGATTTTGTCAAATGCTTTTTCTGCATCAATTGATATGATTATGTGATTTTTGCCTCTCAGTTTGTTTGTGATGTATCACATTTATTGATTTGCAGATATTGTACCATTTTTGTCTCCCTGGAATAAATCCCATTTGGTCATGGTGTATGATCTACTTTGCTAGAATTTTGTTGAGGATTTTAGCATCTATGTTCATCAGGAATATTGGCTTATAATTCTCCTTTTTTTTGTGGTGTCTTTATCTGGTTTTGGAATTAGGGAAATGCTGGCTTCATAGAAAGAGCTTGAAAGTGTGCCTTCCTCTTGAATTTTTTGGGATAGTCTGAGGAGGATAGATTTTAGTTCTTATTTGAATGCTTGGTAGAACTCCCCTGTAAAGCCATCTGTACCAGGGCTTTTGTTTGCTGGAATATTTTTGATTGATGTTTCAATTTCTTCGGTAATTATCAGCATATTTAGGTGTTTTTTTTTTTATTCTTCTTCTTGGTTGAGTTTTGGGAGCTTCTATATTTCTAAGTCTATGTTCATTTTATCTAGGTTGTCTTTTTTGTTGGATGTAGAGGGCCATCTGGAAAGGCACATGGGCATTTTCCTCAAGATGGGTGACATGTCAGCTTGGTCTTCATATCAGCCCAGGTGTTGACAGGGGTAGGACTAGATATGTAAATCTAGGTATGTTACTTAAGAATGCAAATAAGTTGGTGTTACTTCCTGGTATTGGGGGTATAAAATAAATGCACTGGGAGGGGCTGTCATCGTTTTCTTCCTGCCCCTCCAGCAGACAGGATGGCAGCCCACCCAGCTCCCAGCTTAAAATCTATCTCTGTGATGACAGCCCACCCAGCTCCCAGCTTAAAATCTATCTGTGTCTTCTCTCTTTATTTCTATTATTTCTCAATCCCTGGCCACTTCCATTTAGAACTGGTTCATTCATCTCTCTTTCCATGCGGGACGTGGAAAAGAGAGATCCCTGCCACATCAGGCCCCCACAGTTGGAAAAGAGTTAGTCATAGTATTTTTTTAAAAATCATTTGTATTTCAGTGGAACCAGTTCTTATTTCACCTCTTTTATTTCTGATTTTGTTTATTTGGATCATCTCTCTTTGCTTCTTGGTGAGCCTGGCTAGAGGTTCATCAATCTTGTATATCCTTTCAAAGAACCAGCTCTTGGTTTCATTGATCTTTTGTATTTTTTTGTCTCTATGTCATTTATTCCCACTCTATCTTTATTATTTTCTTCCTTCTGATCACTCTGGGCTTTTTTTCGTTGCTCTCTTTCTAATTCTTCAAGTTGCAGAGTTAGATGGTTTATTATCAGTTATTCTTATTTTTTGAGGTAGGCCTGTAATGCTATAAACTTCCCTCTCAGGACTGCTTTCACTGTGTCCCAAAGATTTTGGATAGTTGTGTTTTAATTGCCATTTGTTTCCAGGATGTTTTATTTCTTCTTTGATTTCTTTGGTAACCCACTTATTGTTTAATAGTGTGCTATTTAGCTTCCAAGTGTTTGAATTATTTTGATTGTTTTTTACTGTAGTTGATTTCTAATTTTATGCCATTGTGATCTGAGAAAATGCTTGATATGATTTCAATTCTCTTGAATTTGGAGAGACTTTGCCTGTTTTCTAATATGTGGTCTATCTTTGACAATGTCCCATGTGTGCTTGAGAATAATATATATTCTGTAGTTTTGGGTTGGAATGTTCTAAAGATGTCAATTAAGTCCATCTGATCTAGTGAATCATTTAAGATTGGTGTTTCTTTGCTAATTTTTTGTCTAGAGGATTTATCCAGTGATGTTAATAGGGTGTTAAAGTCTCCTACTATGATTGTGTTGCTGTCAATCTCTCCTTTACTATCTTTCAGAAGTTTGTTTGTTTTGTTTTGTTTTTTTAATGTATTTGGGTGCTCATGCATTGGGTGCATATATGTTTATCAGAGTTATATTATCTTGTTGTATCAATTCCTTTTTCAATCATAATTGAAGTGGCTTTATTGTCTCTTGTTCTGGCCTTCACTTTGAGGTCCTATTTTGTTAGATATAAGTATTGCTACCCCAGCTTTTTTTTTTTTTTTTTTTTTTTTCATTTCCATTTGCCTGATGCTTTTCCATCCTTCATTTCAGTCTGTGTGAGTCCCTTGTTCTGAGGTGGGTCTTTTGTAGACAGCATATATATTTGTCATGTTTTCTTATCCATTCAGCCACTCTATGTCTTTTGATTGGAGCATTTAGTACATTTGCATTTAAGATTATTATTTATAGGTACTTGTTTGTAGTAATTTCTGTACTTTATGCCTGCGTTTTTTCCTCCCTTTATATTTCTTCTTTTTACAGAATTCCCTTTAGCATTTCTTGCATTACTAGCTTGGTAGTGATGAACTCCCTTAGCCTTTTTTTTTTTTTTTTTTTTTTTTTTTTTGTCTGCAAAGCTCCTGATTTCCCCTTCAATTTTTATTGATAGTCTTGCTGGATAGAATATTCTTGGATTCAGTCCTTTGCTTTGCAACACTTTGTATACCTTCTTCCATTCCCTTCTAGCTTGATGTGTTTCTGTTGAGAAATCATTTGGTAATCTGATGGGGGATCCTTTGTAGGTAACTCTGTCTCTCTCTTGTAGCCTTTAAGATTCTCTCTTTGCCATTAACATTTGCCATTGTAATTATGACATGTCTTGGTGTGGATCTTTTCAGATTCATCTTGCTTGGGACTCTCTGTACTTGTTTAACCTTTTTCTTCCCCATATCCAGGAAGTTTTCTGTCATTTCTTCAAATGGATTTTCTAATCATCTATGCTCTTATTGTCCTTATGGCAGCCCTATTATACATATATGACTTCATTTCATTTTGTCCTAAAGCTTCCTTAGGCTCTCCTGCTTTTTAAAATTTTTTTCTCCAGTTGCTGTTCAGATTAAGCTTGTTTCTCTACCTCATCTTCTAACTCACTAATTCAATCCTCTGCTTCTACTAGTCTACTGTTGAAACCTTCCATGGTGTTTTTCATTGTAGCTATATCACTTTTAAATATATATATATATATATATATATATATATATATATATGTAATTGATTTTTTTACAGAGAGGAAATGAGAGGGATAGAAAGCTAGAAACATTGATGAGACAGAAACATTAATCAGCTGCCTCCTGCATACCCCTCATTGAGAAGATGCCCACAACCAAGGTACATGCCCTTGACCAGAATCGAACCTGGGACCTTTCAGTCTGCAGGTCGATGCTCTATCCACTGAGCCAAACGTTTTGATTTCTTCCTGATTTTGCATAGGTTTTTTATTTTCTCATTCATCTGGTGTATGAGAAAATGACCTTTACTTTGAATTCTTTTTCTGTCATGTTGCATGATTCCATTTCATTTATTTACTTTTTGGCGACTTCTCATTTTCTTTTCTCTGGAGATTGTGTCATTGTCTTTCCATTCTGACTATCACCAGAAGGTTCAAACATTGAGTTGCATGGGCCTGGGCTGTGCGCAATAGAAACTTCACACCACCCAAGTGTCACTGAAGAGCTCTGATATCAAGATGCGTGCCTGCCGTGGGTTGGTGTGGGCCACAATCGCGCAGGATCAGAGTCATCGGCACTCAGTGTGGCCTTGTGCACACATCTATAATCAGAGATCCTGCCTGCACCATGCTGAAACAAAGACCCCACTGGCATGTGGTGAAAATCAGAGTCCCCTAGCACATGCCAAGAGTCAGAGTTACCCTGTGCCCACACCAAGAATTGAGTATCAGAGTCTCTGTTGTTTAGTGCAGTCTTGCACTGAGAATTAGAGTTTCTGTGTGTGCACACACCAAGAATTGGAGTCATTGGTTCTTAATGTGAATACACTGGGCAGGGGTCCCAGGAGCATGCAATGAGAGGCAGAGTCAAGTTACTGGTGCTCAATGCTGCCTCTCACATGGAGAATCAGGGTCCCCAGACAGCTTGGGGGATTGGGTTGCACAGTAGTGCTGTGTCAGCGGGAGGTTCATTTCTTCACTGTGGAAAACAGACTTCCTCCTTGTACACTTGCCCAGAATAGAAGTCAGGTAGCACTTCCATTCTGTGTGGGCTTTGGGCTTGGTCACCAGATTGCGTTGTGGGGAATGGATTCCCAGTATCCACATGCTCCCAGGCTCAAATTCCTGTAGCAGAACTGCAGCCCTGGCAAGTGGTGGGTCTAGCAGTTCCTGTGGCGATGCTGCTAGCTTGTGGGGAGGGGGATGGATGTCTGGATTCTTGGTGTCTGTGGCTCTGCATCTGTAGCCGCAGGTCTCTATCCCCAGTGGCTGCAGTGTCCTGGTTTGTGTCTGAGACCAGACTGTGGTGCTGAGGCCAGGATTCTAGTCTCAAGCATCTTTGTTTTTTCAAGGTGGCATGGTCTCTGTGTCTGCTCTGGCTGTCCCTGGAGTGTCTGTGGTGGCAGCAGGGCTCTACCATCTAAGACTGCCCGGTTTGGCAGCTGCTTGGAAGACCTGCAGGATCTAATATCCCTAGCTTACACACACAGACACATCACACACGTCTACACACCTCTATTGCTCCCTCATTCTCTCACACTCTCTCCCTCCTTACCTTCCTGCTGGTTGCCATCGGCACTTGTCTTTGTGTGCCTGGCCTATTTCACTTAGCACCTGGCCTTCATGTGATCCATGCTATAATGAGCTTCCTTTGTAAGGCTGACTGGTATTCCATTGCATGATAGACTGCATTCTTCGTATCCATTCATCTGCCAATCGTGAGCATGCTGCTATGAACATGGTGTGCAAATAGACTTACTGTTATTTTAAGCTACTAAGGTTTTTGTTGTTGTTGTTGTTGTTGTTGTTTGGGGGAGGGCTTGTTACACAGCAATAGACCACCAAGTGTGCACACACAGTGTCCTGCAGCCACGCCTGCTTGCACTGAGGAGGCCACATCCGCTTCCTGGAGCCTTCATGCTGCAAAGTTTCCCAGGGGACATGTGCAGGCGGGCGCCTCCTGAGCCCCATTGCTGGCTTTCCTCACCCCCCCACACACACCAGGTTTCTTTTGATGGCATCCCCTCTGCATCTCTCTTGCTCCAAACTCCCATTCGGCTCTGCTTCGGGGGCACTGATCTAAGACAGCTGAGCCCAGGCAGGTGCTGAGTCCTCACCTGGAGCGTGTGCCTGTGGCAGTGCACACAGTGCCGTGTGGACTAGTCAGGCTTTTCCAGACTCAGCGCAAGGGCTGCAGAGGCCAGGGTGACCCACAGGCAGCTTCTGCGAGGATACCACGACCGGCGCTGCCTCAGTCCGCACCCGAAGCCGGAAGCCGGAAGCCGGCGGTGTGCAGTGTGGGGACAGGAAAGACCAGTCGGGCTCAGCAACCAGCAGAGGGACAGCCTCTTCCCTTTCCCGCCTTTCTGTTCTACTCAGGTCCAACAGGTCTGACGCGCACCCACTTTGGGGAGGGCCATGTCCTTCCCTCCGCTTCCCAGCCCAATGCTGCTCTCACAGACACCCGGAGCGACCTTCAACCAAACATCCCGGCTCCCGGTCACCAGCCAAGCAGACGCATCCAATTGCCCATCACAGGGAGGCATTCGCTCTGGTAAACGCTGAGCAGCCACTGTATACACACACACTCTGAAGCGAACGTGGTCTCCTCTTGTGGAGTTCAGTTCCTAGACTCTGGCCGGTGCTAACCCAAAACAGGCTGGCACATGCACACTTTTGAAGCACCTCCCAGACTGGATTCTGTCCTGCAGTCCTGCAGGGCGGTTTTAGGGCAGAGTCTCTCCATCTCACAGGTGAGGGGTGAGGGGTGAGGGGTGAGGGTCCCTGAGGTCACTGCACTGGTTTGGGGACATGAAGTCTACACAGGAGCAGACCTGGAACTTCAGCACCTCCTGTACCCCCCTTCCCCCCCACTTCCAACCTGGCCCCTCCAGCTCCTCCCACAGGGCAGACCTGGCAATACTTTATTTTTTTATTTTTAATATATATTTTATTGATTTTTTTACAGGGAGGAAAGGAGAGAGAGATAGAGAGCTAGAAACGTCGATAAGAGAGAAACATCGACCAGCTGCCTCTTGCACACCCCCCACCGGGGATGTGCCCGCAACCAACGTACATGCCCTTGACCGGAATAGAACCTGGGACCTTTCAGTCCGCAGACCGACGCTCTACCGCTGAGCCAAACCGGTTTCGGCGACCTGGCAATACTTTAAACAGGCAAATAGACTGCACTGCTCTTCTGGACCCCGCCCAAGAGCTTGCACTGGAATACAACCCAATCCGCACGATACAGAGACCGCCTGGCGCAGGCAGCTGCCCAGAAGCTGGCCACATGGCCGGGGAGGGCCCTGCTCACTTGGGGCTCCTCAGAGCTCCTCGCTGTCCTCTCTGCCTGCAGCACGGGGCTCTCGCCCAGTGAGGTGCAGCCTGGGAAAACACATCCGCCAGTTCTTTGGAAACTCCTCTCTATAAAAGGTGGGCCACTATCTCCCCTTTGAGGGTCCCTGTCTCCCTGGCTCACCCGTAACAAACAGAACACAGAAGTGACAGGCGACTCCGAGACGAGCCGCGTGGAAGACGTGCCGCTTTCTCCTGTGGCTCCCGCCAGGAGGTGAGGTTGGCATTCTAGTGGGAAAGCTGCGGCCCGGAGAGGAGGCCCGGGGCGGGGCAGAGAGACCGAGGCCTCCAACAGCACAGGAGTGAGGAGATGGTGCGATGGCTTCCCAACGCGTCCTCTGGACTGGACTGAACCACTGCCTCCCCTGCTTGCACATTACTAGATGGTGGGCCCAGGAGATGCTCAGGGCCTGGTGGGGCAGGTGAGCAGCAGCGCTGAGTTCCCCCACCCCCCACCCCACAGCTTATTGCTGCTCTGGACTCACCTTGCCCACATAAAGCAAGGCCTGGTAATTGCAAGGTCCGTCGCCAGGACTGAGCACCAGCTCGGCCCCCTGAGGGCTTTCAGCTGCTGGTGAGCTCCTGACTGGCCGGCTGCCCACTGGACTTCAAGCTCCAGCATCAGATGTGAAGCGCCTTCTGACCAGCCCAGCTCCTGGATACCTTTCTTTCCTGCTGGCACTGCTGGGCTGGCCCCACTCAGGGAGCAGTGCACCGGCCCGTGGGCCTCTGGATAGCTGCCGCTCCAGCCAGCTCCCGACTAAAACCTCTGGGGACAGAGCCAGAGCCAGAAACTAAAGCCGCTTTCAAGTCCCTGGCAGAGGAAACGGAGGTCCGTAAAGGATTCTCGCTCTGAGCACTGACATTGGGTGGTGTCTCCACAGTAACAGAGGCACCGATGCACCTTCAGACTCCTGCCTGCCGTGGTGTGGCCACGGCTCTGCTTGCTCACAGCTGATTTCTTTCGGAACATTCGCCTGCTCCGTGAATGCACGCACTTCCTCGCTTCTTTCCCAGCTTTCCCACTAGCATGCCGACCTCAGGAGGACGGGCGCTTCTCTGCTTCCCACCGCACCCTCAGCGCCAGCATCCAGCTCTGCCTCTCCCGGGCTCTCTGTGTCCAGCTTTCTCAGCGGCCAGTTGGGATGCGGACACTAATACCTGTCTCATTGGGTAGTTGTGAGTATAAAATGATTTAATACTTAGAAGGTATTTCAAACATTGCCTTGCACATGGTAAACAGCCGAGCTATAAGCTGCTAGTATTTTTAATATTATGGTAAAAACTCAATAAATATTGTTGAGAGACTAAATGAAGGAATTCATTAATCTCTTTGTCCTATAACTTTAAGTATTCTAGACCAACTGCACAGTCCCAAAGGCCTCTGACAGCTGAAACAGACGTGCCAAAGGCTCGCAGAGAAGCTAATCTAATTAACTTGCAGGTGAGCTCTTAGGCCATTGCTCAGAACCTAATTATTTAATAGACTTAGAAGATATTTATTAGCTACCTAACATGCAAAGCGCTGTGCTAGGTGCTGGGGGAAAGGAACAGAGAGTCACAAAGGTGAGTTAAGCTCATTATCTTCCTTCAGAAGAGAAGCTGTATAGAGAGGGAGACAGATAGGAGAGTGAGCCAGGATGATGAGTGGGCTGGAGCAGAGCAGTGCTGTTTATCAGGGTGGCCAGACTCAATTAGTCACAATTACATGTGTAATGAGCTTAATTATCTGGCTTCTGGTCACAATGGATTAGAAAGCGTGTTAGAGGAGAAAAAAGGAGGGCTGTAGCTAGAGGCAGGTACGTGGGCTAGGGCCGAATACTGATAACTAGTGGGAGTAAGGAATCATAATTAAAAAAACACTGAAACGGAAATTAGACATCTGAAGCACATTGCTTTAAGGCCACTCGTGTAAATCCAACTGCTACATATGACAGAGTCTAGTGTTATAGTTACGATCTGGACTCTGGCCCCAAATGCCGTGTCCGGATCGCAGCATCACCACTGACCCTTGACTCATCTTTCTCATCCATAAAATTAAATAGGAATATCTACTTTGTAAAGTCACTGTCAGAATTAATTAGTTCTGATCTTAACATCAGCATCCCTGACCTTCACACACTAGAGGCCAGTGAGTCCTGCCATCAGGTTGTGACCACCAACACGTGCCTCTGGACCTGCAGGCATGCCCGGGCGGAGCTGCCGGGCTGGGAGCTGCTGTAGAACCCGCAGGGCCTGGGCCCGCTGCCTGGCTCCTCCTGTCACTCAGGCTCCCTCTGACGTCAGACACCATGCCTGCTGAGCTGCTCACTTCCTCCTCCCTCTCTCTCCTCCTGCTGGCCCCACAACAGACCCGGCACGTGGCAGGCAGCACATGAGCTGTCTAGCGAGCGAGGCTGGAAAACGCCGTCACCGTGTCAGCTGTAAGGCATTGTCTCCGTACGAATTAATTTCAGAAGCAATGGAACTGGAAAAGCCATCGGCCGCGGGAGCTGCCACAGCTGTGAGTGCGCTTCCGCAGCCTCTGGGCCCGGCCTGAGCAGAACTGCACTCAGTGAGTGCTCCGGAGCCTGCGTGGATGTGATTAACTGAGAAAGCAAGAACTGTCCGTGGCTTTAGGGTATCTTTTGTAAACTGTATTTTTGTTGATTTCAGAGAGGAAGGGAGACGGAGAGAGCGATGGAAACATCTGTGATGAGCGAACCAAGGATCTGCGCCTCCTGCACGCCCCACAACTGGGCCTGTGCCCTGACCGGGAATCAAACTGTGACTTCTGGTTTATAGGTCAACACTCAACCACCCAGCCACACAGGCCGGGCTTGGGATATCTTTGGAATGGATTTAAACAGCAGAATAGTTCAGGGGGTGTGATTTAATTTGTTTTCCGCAAACAGCTGTGTTCTTCACCGATGCCTCTGCCTCCGTTTTGCACACAGAACCTTCACAGCCACAGGGAGCAGAGTGGGGAGGCATGCTGAAGTGGATGAATAGGGTGCAGATCTACTTCTTAATGACCAATTACGCGTGGAATTTATCATTACATCCTCTTCCGTAACAACAGTTGAAACATCAGTTTTCCACGGGCATCAGCCCATCACAGTAAGGGTTTTTTCCCTCAAATTAAGACATCACCTAAACACGGACTCAGCACCACGGGTGCTGGGCTTTCGATGGTTCAAGGGGAGGCACAGGGGCGGAGGGACTGGCCCAGGGCCAGTCAGACTTTACTCTGTGGGATAAGGCGCCGCTGCGGGGTGATGGCTGTGCCGGGACTCCGGGCTGGGGGAGCTCGGGGCCGGGGGTGAAGAGGAGGAGGGAGGACAGAGACAATGGTGACAAGGTCTTCCTGGAGACCAGCCAGGGCAGCTTTGACTCCATCTGATCCGACTTGATCTCCACAGTAGATTCTGAGCACAATGCGCCCGTTGGAAGTTTGTCCTGTATCAATTTTATTATTTACTAGAGGCCCAGTGCACAGGTGGGGTCCCTCTGGGTGGCCTGCAGGGATCAGTAGAAACATGCAGTCCAACGCCGCCTGCAGCTCCTGCCTGCTGCCCCGCTCATCCTGGCCCCACTCTGCCTGCCGCGGGCTCGCGCCCAGTCAGTCCCGATCAGGAGAGGCTTGCGCTGCTGCAGCAGTGCTCACCAGCCATGAGCCCTGCATCTGTGTCCTCTGGAAGGGACTGGTCTATGGGATCGGACTGAAACCGGCTCTCCGACATCCCTTGAGGGGTCCTGGATTGCAAGAGGGTGCAGGCAAAACAGAGGGACCCCACTGGTGCACGATTGGGCTGGGGAGGGACTATGGGAGGGCTGCAGGTGTGTCCAGCCCATCTTATTCAGTCCCAATCTGCCAGACCCCAGCAGCAAGCTAACCTACTGGTCGGAGCATCTGCCCCCTGGTGGTCAGTGCATGTCAGCGGGCGGTTGAGCGACATTAGCATATCATTAGCATATTATGCTTTGATTGGTTGTTCGGTTGTTCTGCTGCTTGGTCTATTTGCATATTAATCCTTTGTTACATAGGATTATTATTTTTTGTTAATACTCTCCAGAGGGTTTTTTCCTATTGCAGTTTCCTATTGAGCAGGTGTGGGGCTGCGGGCAGAGTCCCCACAGGCTGTAGAGAGAATGGAAGGGAGGAGGAGAGACAGAGAGAAACAGAGAAACATTGATTGGTTGCCTCCTGTTCGTTCTGGGTTAAGCCTGCAACCTAGGTGCATGCCCTTGACCAGAATCGAACCAAGACTCTCTCCTCTCTGTATCTGCTCATCCACCAGCAGAGGGAGCCCAGGAGGTGGCCTGTGTCTGCTCTGGGCTGAATTACATGACCCCCTCCCCCATTCTCATGGGGAAGTCCTAACCCCAGCACCTCAGGAAGTGACTGTAGCAGGGATGAGTCTGCAAGAGGTAATTGGGTACACAAGGCAATTAGGGGCCCAGAGAGGAAGGAACTGCAGGGTGACTGGCCAGAGGAAAGGCCGCAGGAGGCGCCCTCTGCCTGCTGAGGAGAGAGGCCGGGAAACCAGCCCCGCTGCGCCTGGGTCTGAGTCTTCCTTCCAGACCGGAGGCAGCCACCCTTGGGGACTTGTTAGGGAGCCCAGCAGCTGGCATAGGTCACCCCGGAAAGGCTCCTCTCCCTGAGGGACGCTGGTGGGCCCAGCGGATAAGGGTGCTTCTCCTGCAGCCTGTCCCCCCTCTCCCCCTCCCCCGGCCCCAGACCCCGGCTGCTCATTGCATTTCACTATAAGTGACGGCCTGCAGACAAGGTCAGCGAGCAAAAACATAGTGAAAACAGAGGGCGAGGCAGAGATAGTGGCGACATCCCCTTCCTCAGGGCCTGGCGAGGGGCCAGGGTGATGGCTGCCAGACGGCCCCTGCGGGAGAGGCAGGTGCCGCACACAGGCCCGCCCTGCGCACAGCCAGGGAACGCGGGGCCGTGGGTGAGGGCTCTCCTCGGTGTGAATCACGGAGACGGTGGACGCAGACGCTCCCGCGGTGAGGTTCCCGGCGGGGCCTGGGCGGCGGGGACTGGCGGGCGGGCTGCGGGCAGGAGGCCGGAGGTGCTGGCGGCTGGGGGGCCTTGGGGCGGTGGTCGGGACCCCGGGTAGAAGAGAGACCTCTGCACGGTGTGTGGCTCACACACACAGACCCACGCACTGAGGGGGAAGGCTCGCTTCAGGAGGAAGGGGTGGGAGGAGAGCAGGGGCGGGGCTGCGGGCACAGTCCCTCCCCGAGGCAGCCTGGGCGCTGGGTGCCTGCTCAGCCTCCTCTGCACAGAGGGCAGGAGGGGGCCCGCCCGGGCTGGGCTTCAGGGAAGGCCCCCAACCACACGCCCCTCCACGCCGCACCACTGCGCCCCCCTCCTTCCGCCCCCGCCAGCGGCGGTGTCCCCGCCCTGGCCAGTCCCGCTGGCCGCACTCCTCCTGTGCCCTCTTCCTGTGATCACTTCCCTTTGCTCAGAAACCTGGAATGGGCTCTGCCTTCCTGCTGGGAGCTTGATGGACACCGACAGCATCAGCGTTACCGACAAGTCAGAGGCCACACCACCCTGAGGCCGCCCGGCAGACCCACCATCAGAGGTTAAAACTGCGAACGGGCCCAGGCCCAGCCTCAGGCCGGAGCTCCGCTCTCACCGAGTTTGCCTCCCATCAGCAGACACACCATTCGCTGCCCCCCTGAGCATGAGGGTTGGGGTCCTGGGCGGAGGTCCTTCTGTTGGAGGCAGAGGAGGAGGCTGGGAGGAATGGATGTTCTAAGCAGCCGCCAGAGTCGGAGGAACTGGCCCATTTCCAGTTGTTGGGCCACAGACTTGACTTTTAAGAGTGACAGTTGTTTTTGTGTGTGTTTCTTGTGGCAACTCTGCCTTTTTCTTCCGGACTTAAAACGGTGCTTGCACACAGGGGTTCCTCAGTAAATATCGGAAGTGCATTTGCCATTCAGTCATTTGCTGGTTACCAAGTAGTTGAATAATTCAGGATTCTTGATTGCAAGTAATAGAAAGTCAAGTCAGATTGGCTTCAGCAAATAGAAATGGACTGAATAACGCACCAGCTGCTGAGACAGCTTCAGGCGTGGCTAGATTCAGGTGCTCAGAAGACGCCTGGCTGTCTCTCCATTCCCTAGCCCTGGTTTTCCCGTGAGGCTCCTCGAGACAGACTCTCCCAGTGACAGGTGTCCCGGGGTTGAGAAGGCCCCAGCGTGTCCAGCTGAGGTCCCACCAGGAAAGAAAGAATGTTGTTAAAATATATCTTCAATGAAAAATCCGGGGCTCATCATGCACACCCCTGACTTTCCTGGCTGGCCACCTACCCCGTGGCCGGGTGGGACCAGGGCCCCCGTGGCCGGGTGGGACCAGGGCCCCCGTGGCCGGGTGGGACCAGGGCCCCCGTGGCCCGGTGGGACCAGGGCCCCCGTGGCCCCAGGGGGACCAGGGCGCCTTGATTCCCTCCCCGCGGCCTGCACGGCAGCGGCTCTGTAGGAGAGGCGGGGAGCTGTGTGACAGGACAGAGGGAGCTGGGCCACAGACGCATAGCCGCCAATGGACATGGGTGGCAGGCAGTGTGGGTCAGGGGTCAACCCCGGGACACCTGTCACTGTCCTCTCTGTTTAGAAATAGCCAAGCCTTTAAAAGGGTTTGTATGAGTTTGTGAGCTTATTGCCCCAAACGGAAGACATGCTCGGGAGCTTTGAGGCAATGCCTCCCAGAGCAATGGTGTGCAGCTTCCCACCCGCACTAGACCCAGCCACTGGGCGGTGAGGACCAGATCACTGCCACCCGCCCAGCACAGCGGGCTCTCCCTTGGTTGTGGGGTGCAGGCCTGTGGGGTGCAGGCCTGTGGGGTGCAGGGCTGGGGGGGTGCAGGGCTGGGGGGTGCAGGCCTGTGGGGTGCAGGCCTGTGAGAGTGCAGGACTGTGGGGTGCAGGGCTATGGGGGTGCAGGGCTGTGGAGTACAGGGCTATGGGGGTGCAGGCCTGTGTGGAGTGCAGGTGTATGGGGTGCAGGCCTCTAGGGGTGCAGGGTTGTGGGGGTGCAGGGCTATGGGGGTGCAGGGCTGTGGAGTACAGGGCTACGGGGGTGCAGGCCTGTGTGGAGTGCAGGTGTATGGGGTGCAGGCCTCAAGGGGTGCAGGGTTGTGGGGGTGCAGGCCTGTGGGAGTGCAGGGCTGTGGGGGTTCAGGCCTGTAGGGTGCAGGGCTGTGGGGTATAGGGCTATGGGGGTGCAGGCCTGTGGGGTGCAGAGCTGTGGGGGTGCAGGCCTGTGGGGTGCAGGGCTGTGGGGGGCAGGGCTGTGGGGGTGCAGGGCTGTGGGGGGTGCAGGCCTGTAGGTGCAGGGCTGTGGGGGGGGAGGCCTGGGGGGGGCAGGGGTGTGGTGGCGCTGGCCTGTGGGGTACAGGGCTGTGGGGGTGCAGGGCTGTGGGGGGTGCAGGCCTAGGGGGTGCAGGGCTGTGGGGGTGCAGGCCTGTGTGGGGTGCAGGCCTGTGGGGTGCAGGGCTGTGGGGGTGCAGGGCTGTGGGGGGTGCAGGCCTATGGGGTGCAGGGCTGTGGGGGTGTAGGCCTGTGTGGGGTGCAGGCCTGTGGGGGTGCAGGCCTGTGAGGGTGCAGGCCTGTGGGGTGCAGGGCTGTGGGGGTGCAGGGCTGTGGGGGTGCAGGGCTGTGGGGTGCAGGGCTGTGGGGGTGCAGGCCTGTGGGGTGCAGGGCTGTGGGGGTGCAGGCCTGTGGGGTGCAGGGCTGTGGGGGTGCAGGCCTGTGGGGTGCAGGGCTGTGGGGGTGCAGGCCTGTGGGGTGCAGGGCTGTGGGGGTGCAGGCCTGTGGGGTGCAGGCCTGTGGGGGTGCAGGCCTGTGGGGTGCAGGGCTGTGGGGGTGCAGGCCTGTGGGGTGCAGGGCTGTGGGGGTACAGGGTTGTGGAGTACAGGGCTATGGGGGTGCAGGCCTGTGTGGAGTGCAGGTGTATGGGGTGCAGGCCTCTAGGGGTGCAGGATTGTGGGGTGCAGGGCTGTGGGGGTGCAGGGCTGTGGGGGTGCAGGCCTGTGGGGTGCAGGGCTGTGGGGTGCAGGCCTGTGGGGTGCAGGCCTGTGGGGTGCAGGGCTGTGGGGGTGCAGGGCTGTGGGGGTGCAGGCCTGTGGGGTGCAGAGCTGTGGGGTGCAGGGCTGTGGGGTGCAGGGCTGTGGGGGTTCAGGCCTGTAGGGTGCAGGGCTGTGGGGTACAGGGCTATGGGGGTGCAGGCCTGTGGGGTGCAGAGCTGTGGGGGTGCAGGCCTGTGGGGTGCAGGGCTGTGGGGGTGCAGGCCTGTGGGGTGCAGGGCTGTGGGGGTGCAGGCCTGTGGGGTGCAGAGCTGTGGGGGTGCAGGCCTGTGGGGTGCAGGGCTGTGGGGTGCAGGGCTGTGGGGGTGCAGGCCTGTGGGGTGCAGGCCCGGCACTGGCTGAGTCCTGTTCCATGGTGGTGGGTGGGACTAGGTGGCTGCTGTGTAACAGGCGGCTGGTGATTCTGTGCCGGTGCTGCACAGGCCAGACTTCTGGAGCCACTGCTCTGAGGGACACCTCATCTGCCTCCTTTCCGTGACAAACCGATGCTCTGTTCACGGCCACCTTCCTTCCCACCACTCCCCCGAGGGCAGGCTCCGGTGCCAGCAATGCGGACGCAGGCAGCTCGGGGTCCTATACTGGCGGCCACTGCACTTCCAGCGCGTCTCACCCAGATCCACTGGCTGATGGGAGGACAGGTGAGGGCTTTGTCCCTCACAGTCTGCCTTTGTTCAGTCCTGCCCCTTCCCAGACCCTGCCCCTAACCAGCCTGACCCGGAATCCGGGGGCTACAGGGGCTGGGCAGCCCTGGAGCCCCTTCCCAGCCACCAGGCAGGTCCCCGCAGGGTAATAAGACCCACAAATCCTTTGTCTGGAAAATCATCTTTCTGTAGCACCAGGAGCCATCACCATGGAAATGAAATAGCTTATTAGACCAGATCTACCAAAACATGCGTCGGAGGCTCCTCGTTAACAAGGCACGCGCACAGCAGCCAGGAGAGCTGACCAGGATGGCAGGACTGCTGGTCGTGAGGCTCACGTTTGTCTGGCCTCGCATCTCGGCTGCAGCGGCCGCAGTGGGAAGGGAATGAAGAAGGTGGGAAGAGGCGGCACCCTGGCCCTTCCTGGTGGTCCGGGGAGCTCCTTCCAGCCCAGCCCGCGGGAGGGAAGCAGCAGCCAGCCGTGAGCAGCCGCTGGGAGAGGCGGGCTGCAGAGGGCTCCCCGCCTGCCTGGCCTGCCCTCTGCTGCCCCAGACCCCGGGCGGACGCCCACGTGCAGGTGGCAAGGACTCCGCTCTTCCTGGGCCCAGCCAGGGGTCCTGGCGCCAGAGACGACCCTGTCCCGGGCCTTGCCCCGCACTGGCCGGCGGGGCCACTGCCTCGCACCACAGCAGGTGACAGCGCCATCCTCTCAGGGGCCCGCCCCCTGGATACCGGTCACGGCCACGGGAAGCTGGCTGTGCATGGCACAGCTCCAGAAGTCCAGGTTCTTACTCGTCGTTTTGGTTCCATTTAAAGGAGGAGAGGTCAGGGCGAGTTCCGGGCGCCAGGCAGGTCACGAGGGCCTGCGCCTTGGGGACCCCGGCAGGTCCTCCTGGGGTCTCTCCTGCCTCCGGGCCTGACCAGGGGAGACAGCGCTGCTCACGCCAGGTGTGGCCTGTGGCCGGGCACCGGGTGCGAAAGGCAAGGCCATCTCCTCACCCTCCGGGCCCAGCTCCCGAGCGGGCGGCCAGAAAGGCTTCCCCACAACCCAACAGCTGTGCGGAGCCACGGCCATCAGCTCATTGCCGTCTCTCCCGGCCGTGACCCGGGAGCAGGCGGGTAGCAGGTGCGTACTGAGCCACAGCGTGAGCACAGCACAGGGAAGGGGCCTCAGTTTTGCTCATTCGCTCAGCAAACACACGAATAAACTGCCTGTCTTCTCTCCTGTGAAATAGGGACAGCAAGAGTATCATGCATTTAAACACTTAGCCCAGCCGAAACTGGTTTAGCTCAGTGGATAGAGCATCGCCTGCAGACTGAAAGGTCCCAGGTTCGATTCTGGTCAAGGGCATGTACCTTGATTGCGGGCACATCCCCAGTAGGGGGTGTGCAAGAGGCAGCTGATTGATGATTCTCTCTCATTGATGTTTCTAACTCTCTATCCCTCTCTCTTCCTCTCTGTTAAAAATCAATAAAATATATTTTTTAAAATAAAAATAAAAAAATAAACACTTAGCCCAGAGCAAAGCAACAGGGCAAACCGGAGAAAAGTGGCCCTGCCTCATGGAGACTGCTCCCACAGGGGTGCCATCTGGTAACTCAGACAGCCCTGGGCCGGCGGGTGCCGCTGGAACCACCGGCGGGAGCAGCAGGCGGCTCTGTGAGGACCGGGTTAAAGAGACCCAGCAGAGCGAAGATCACGCTGCAGGGAACAAGAGCCAGCACAGCTGGGCACGGGGGAGGCGCCTCACGACAGCCGGGCACCTGGGTCTCCCCTGTCCCCGCCAAGCAAGCCTGCGGCACCCTGGGTGTCGGACAATCCAGTCTGTGACCCCACCTACCTCCCTGGAGACGCACAGACCCCGCAGGGCCAGGCCTCACCGCCACCGCGTGGCTCCATGCAGGCCAGCCTCCAGGCCAGCAGCCCTCCTCGGGCCCTCCCCATGCTTCTCGCCCGCCCACACACACACACACACCACATCCGTGCTTCTCGCCTCCTCTCCCTCCCCCCACACCCGGGGCCAGAACAGTCCAGGTCATTTCCAGCCGCCCCACGGCCTCAGAGACGGAAGTTTCCAGCTTTGCCTCCAGCAGACTGCAACCGGAGCCCGTGGTGTGTTGAAATCCTGTTTCTAATTTCCCTGCAGGCTGGGAGCAGGGAAACGCAGAAAGCCCCCCATTGCAGAGAAAACCAGCCTCATGCTCCGCTCCAGGGACAGGGCCAGGCCTGGTAGAGCACCGGCCTCCGTTGCAGATAGGAAAGAGCAGCAGGAGCTGTGTGCCCTCCCCCCAGGCCCTCAGCTCTGCGCTGAGCACATCTGTGGAAGGAGAGACCAGTCTGCCTGTCTGTGCTCGTAACCACGCCCAGGGTGATGCACCTAAGATGAGAGGTGCCCGGGGAGGGGACCCGGAGAGGGGTCCCAGAGAAGGGTCCGGAGAAGGGTCCCAAAGAGGTGACCAGAAAGGTACCCGGAGAGGGGTCCGGAGAGGTGCCCGGAGAGGTACCTGGAGAGGTGCCAGGAGAGGGGTCCCAGAGAGGGGTCCAGAGAGGTGCGCGGAGAGATGCTCAGAGAGAGGTGCCCGGAGAGAGGTCCCAGAGAGGTCCACGGAGAGGTGCCCGGAGAGGGGTCCCAGAGAGGGGTCCCAAAGAGGTGGCGGAGAGGTGCCCGGAGAGGGGTCCCAGAGAGGTCCACGGAGAGGTGCCCGGAGAGGGGTCCCAGAGAGGTGGCGGAGAGGTGCCCAAAGAGGTGTCAGAAGAGGGGTCCAGAGAGGTGCGCGGAGAGATGCTCAGAGAGAGGTGCCCGGAGAGGGTCCCGGAGAGGTGCCCAGAGAGTTGCCCGGAGAGGTGCCTGTAGAGGGGTCCGGAGAGGGATCCCAGAGAGGGGTCTGGAGAGGTGCCCAGATAGGTGCCCGGATTAGTGCCAGGAGAGGTCCCTGGAGAGGTGCCCGGAGAGGGGTCCTGGAGAGGTGCATGGAAAAGTGCCCGGAGAGGTGCCTGTAGAGGGGTCCCGGAGTAGTGCCCGGAGAGGTGCCCAGAGAGGTCTCTCAAAGAGGGGTCTGAGAGGTGCCCGGAGAGGTGCCCAGAGAGGGGTCCTGGAGAGGTGACCGGAGAGGTGCCTGGAGAGGGGTCCTGGAGAGGTGCCCAGAGAGGTGCCAAGAGAGGTCCCTGAAGAGGTTCCCGGAGAGGTGCCCAGAGAGGGTCCCGTAGAGGTGCCCGGAGAAATGCCGGAGAGGGATCCCAGAGAGGGGTCCGGAGAGGGGTCCCGGAGTGGAGCCCGGAGAGGTGCCCAGAGAGGGGTCCTGGAGAGGTGCCTGGAAGGTGCCGGAGAGGTGCCGGAGAGGTGCCCAGAGAGAGGTCCTGGAGAGGTGCCTGGAAAGGTGCCCGGAGAGGTGTCTGTAGAGATTCACGTAGAGGTGTCCGGAGAGGTGCCCGGAGAGGGATCCCAAAGAGGGATCTGAGAGGTGCCCAGAGAGGTGCGCGGAGATGTGCCCGGAGAGGAGTCCTGGAGAGGTGCCCAGAGAGGTGGCCGGAGGGGGTCCTGGAGAGATCCCCGGAGAGGTGCCTGAAGAGGGGTCCTGGAGAGCTCCCTGGAGAGGGGTCATGGAGAGGTCCCTGGAGAGGTACCCGGAGAGGGGCCCGGAGAGGGATCTCAAAGAAGAGTCTGAGAGGTGCCCGGAGAGGGGTCCTGGAGAGGTTTCCGGAGAGGTGCCTGGAGAGGGGTCCTAGGGAGGTGCCGGAGAGTTGCCTGGAGAGGGTTCCTGAAGAGGTGCCAGGAGAGGTTCCTGGAGAGGGGTCCTGGAGAGGTGCCCGGAGGGGGGTCCTGGAGAGGTGCCCGGAGAGGGGACCCGGAGAGGGGTCCTTGATAGGTGCCTGGAGAGGTGCCCGGAGAGGGGTCCTGGAGAGCTTCCTGGAGAGGTGCCCGGAGAGGTGCCCTAGAGGTGCCTGGAGAAGGGTCTTGGAGAGGTCCCTGGAGAGGTGCCTGGAGAGGTGCCCGAAGAGGTGCTAGAAGCGGTGCCCGGAGAGGTGCCCGGAGAGGTGCTAGAAGCGGTGCCCGGAGAGGTGCCCGGAGAGGTGCCCGAGAGGCCTTGAGAGGGGTCCTGGAGAGGTCCCTGCAGAGGTGCCCGGAGAGGTGCTAGAAGCGGTGCCCAGAGAGCGGTCCCGGAAAGGTGCCCGGAGAGGTGCCCAGAGAGGGGTCCTGGAGAAGTCCCTGGAGAGATGCCTGGAAAGGTGCCCGGAGAGGGGTCCCGGAGTGGTGCCCGGAGAGGTGCCCGGAGAGGTTTCCCGGATAGGTGCCTGAAGAGAGGTCCTGGAGAGGTGCCCGAAGATGTGCCTGGAGGGGGATCCTTGAGAGGTGCCCGGAGAGGTGCCCCGAGAGGTTCCCAGAGAGGGGTCCCGGAGAGGATTCCTGGAGAGGTGCCTGGAGAGGTGTCCAGAGAGGGGTTCTGGAGAGGTGTCTGGAGAGGTGAGCAGAGAGGTCCCCAGAGGGGGGTCCTGGAGAGGTGCCCGGAGAGGTGCCCGGAGAGGTTCCTGGAGAGGGATCCGGAGAAGTACCCAGAGAGGTGCCCGGGAGGGGTCCGGAGAAGTACCCATAGAAGTGCCAGAGAGGGGTCCTGGAGAGGTGCCCGGAGAGGTGCCCGGAGGGGGGGTCCTGGAGAGGCGCTCGGAGAGGTGCCTGGAGAGGGGTCTGGAGAGGTGCCCGGAGAGGTTCCTGTAGAGGGGTCCTGGAGAGGTCCCTGGAGAGGTGCCCGGAGAGGTTCCTGTAGAGAGTCTGGAGAGGTGCCCGGAGAGGTGCCCGGAGAGGGGTCCGGAGAGGTGCCCGGAGAGGTGCCTGGGAGGGGTCCGAAGAGATGCCCGGAGAAGTGCCGGAGAGGGGTGCTGGAGAGGTGCCCGGAGGGGGGTCCTGGAGAGGTGCCCGGAGAGGGGTCCGGAGAGGTGCTCGGAGAGGGATCCTTGAGTGGGGTCCGGAGAGGTGCCCGGAGAGGTGCCCAGAGAGGTGTCCGGAGAGGTGCCAGGAGAGGTGCCCGGAGAAGTGCCAGGAGAGCTCCCCGGAGAGTTGCCTGGAGAGGTCCCCAGATATGGGTGTCGAAGAGATGCCCGGAGAGGTGCCTGGAGAGGGATCCTGGAGAGGTCCCTGGAGAGGTGCCCAGAGAATGGTCCTGGAGAGCTTCCTGGAGAGGGGTCCTGGAGAGGTGTCCGGAGAGGTGCCCGGAGAGTGGTCCTGGAGAGGGGTCCTGGAGAGGTCCCTGGAGAGGTGCCCGGAGAGGTGCCTGGAAAGGTGCCCTGAGAGTGGTCCTGGAGAGCTTCCTGGAGAGGGGTCCTGGAGAGGTGTCCGGAGAGGTCCCCGGAGAGTGGTCCTGGAGAGGGGTCCTGGAGAGGTCCCTGGAGAGGTGCCCGGAGAGGTGCCTGGAGAGGTGCCCTGAGAGGGGTCCTGGAGAGCTTCCTGGAGAGCTTCCTGGAGAGGTGTCTGGAGAGGTGCCCGGAGAGGTGCCCGGAGAGTGGTCCTGGAGAGGGGTCCTGGAGAGGGGTCCTGGAGAGGTCCCTGGAGAGGTGCCCGGAGAGGTGCCTGGAGAGGTGCCCTGAGAGGGGTCCTGGAGAGGTGTCCGGAGAGGTGCCGGGAGAGGTGCCCTGAGAGTGGTCCTGGAGAGCTTCCTGGAGAGGGGTCCTGGAGAGGTGCCCGGAGAGGGGTCCCATGAGCAGAGGACTTTCGTAACCATTTATTTGAGCCCCTAAGAGGACACGCCCGGAAGAGAGACCCAGCCGATAGAGGTGGGAGCTTGAGAGCAGCTGTTGCAGCTTCCTTTGTGTGCCTGGGATTCGGGAGGGAACTTGGGGAGATCCGGGGAGTGGAGAGAGCAAGAGGGCTGGATCACAGACAGGTCAGCAGGGCTCCCCTGGGAGGGGGGGCGGGGCGGCGGGGCACGGCGGAGGCGGGGATAGTGCTCATCCCACAGGCTGCTGCTGAGAATGGGCAGGTAGGCCCACATGGCTCATTGGTGGGAGCCCGTCGTTATGTCAAAAGGTGGCGGGTTCCAGTCCAGGTCAGGCACATACCCAGTGGAGGTTCGACCCCTGTCTGTGTCTGCCTGTCTCTCTCTCTCTCTCTCTCTCTCTCTCTCTCTCTCTCTCTCCTTCCCCTTCTTGTCTCTAAACAGACAGAAGAGAATTCGTGCTCAGATAGGCCTGGGAGGCACTTTCCCTCGCCCTGGGTCACAGGTGCCCCACAGCTGCGGGCTCCGGAAGTGACTGTGGGCGCTGAGTGGTGTCACCCTCTTCAGACACCGATCCGCAGCAGGCAGCCCGGGCGGAGGAGCAGAGGCTGAGAGCCTCACTGCCCTGCACCCAGCCCTGACCCCAGATGAACCTGACCTGGGCTGGTGACCCTGGGCCGCCCTTGGACCTTTCTGTGTCTCAGGGCTGTCATCAGTGAGTGATTTGCCCCAGGCATGCTGTCCTGGGTCCTGGCCAGGTGGACATGGCTCTCTGGAACTGCCCCCCATGCCTTTCACCAGGGAGCAGACAGGCGGGCGAGCCCTGCGCCCGGAGGAGCAGACTGGTGGGGGGGGCGGGGGGGAGAGCGCGGAGCCCTGATGGGGACGGTGGGCTCAGGATACAGGCAGAGCAGGGTGTTCGGGCCTCTGTGAGGCTCTCCTCTGCTGTTCCCCACCTCGCCCCGGGCCCAGCCTGGGCACTCCGGTCCTCCTGCAGCTTTCCCACAGGCGACCCTGCCCCGCACACACACACACACACACATACACACACACACACACACACACACACACACTCACACTCATACACACACTCACACACACATTCACACTCACAAACACACAATCACACTCACATACACACACTCATACACACACACACACACACTCACACACACACACTCACACACACACACTCACACAAACACTCACACACACACACACTCACACTCATACACACACACACACATTCACACTCACAAACACACAATCACACTCACATACACACACTCATACACACACACACACTCACACACACACACTCACACACACACACTCATACACACACTCACACACACACACACACACACTCACACACACACACACTCACACACTCACACACACTCACACACACATTCACACTCACAAACACACACACACTCAGATACACACACACTCATACACTCACACACACACACTCACACTCACATACACACACACACACACTCACACTCACACACACACACTCACACACACTCACACACACACTCACACACACACACACATACACACACACACACACTCACACACACACACACTCACACACACACACACTCACACACACATTCACACTCACAAACACACACACTCACACTCACATACACACACACTCATACACTCACACACACACTCACACTCACATACACACACACACTCACACACACACACACACACACTCACACACACACTCACACACACACACTCAAACACACACACACTCACACACACACACACTCACACACACTCACACACACACACTCATACACACACTCACACACACATACACACACACTCACACACACATACACACACATACACACACACATACACACATACACATACACACACACACATTCACACTCACAAACACACACACACTCACATACACACACACTCATACACACACTCACACACACACACACTCACACACACATACACACACTCACACACACACTCACACACACACACACACTCACACACACACATACACATACACACACACATACACACACACACTCTCACACACACACTCACACACTCACACACACACACACATACACACACACATACACACACATACTCACACTCATACACACACTCACACACATTCACACTCACACACTCACACACACACGTACTCACACACACATACACACACACATACACACACACTCATACATGCACTCACACACACATTCACACTCACAAACACACACACACACACTCACACACACTCACACACACACACACACTCACACACCCACATACACACACATACACACACACACACACTCACACACACTTACACACACACTCACACACACACACTCACACACACACTCACACACACACACACATACTCACACACACACACATACACACACACACACTCACTCATACACACACTCACACACACATTCACACTCACAAACACACACACACACACTCACACACACACACACACATACACACACACATACACACACACACTCACACACACTCACACACACACACTCAGACACACACACACACACTCACACACACATGTGTCCACATGTACACACACTCACACGCATGCACCCCGGTGGTGGTCGATCCCCTGCCCGCCCCCTCCTGCAGGCTGGCCCCCTGCTGGTGGCCAGTGGGAGAGGATGGAGTGTGGGTGCCTCTGAGGAGCTTGCCACAGAGGGAGCCCCGCTTCTCCAGACAGCCAGCTTGGCCCAGCTCCCCCGCGGGTGGCGGGGCCTTCTGAGCGCCCCTGTCTGTGATCACTGGGAGGCTCCTGGGTGGGTCTCCGGTTGCCACTGAGGCTCACCACCGGGAACCCCCCCACGGTCTGGCTCCCAGGAGCAGCCCCAGTGCAGCTCTGAGAGCTAGTGGCTTCTGCCATGGAAGGAGGGTTCCAGAGGGCCCACAGGCTGTCTGAGGGCAGGGCTATAATCCCTGGGCTGCCAGACTCAGCCTCAGTTTCCCCTGGGAGAGAGCTCTGAGCAAGGTCTGAGTCTCTTCCCCCCATCTCTGGCCCCTCACTGCCCCTCTCTGCCCATCTCTGTTCCTCTCTGCCCATCTCTGGCCCCTCTCTGCCCCTCTCGGTCCCTCTCTGTCCCTCTCTGCCCCTCCTTTTCCCTCTCTGTCCCTCTCTGCCCCCTCCCTGCCCCTCTCTGCCATCTCTGCCCATCTCTGTCCCCTCTCTGCCTCTCCCTGCCCCTCCCTGCCCCTCTCTGCCCTCTCTGCCCCTCTCTGCCCCCTCCCTGGCCCCTCCCTGCCCCTCTCTGCCCTCCCTGCCCCTCTCTGCTTTCTCTGTCCCTCTCTGTCCCCCTCTGCCCCCTCTCTGCCCTCTCTGTGCCCTCACATGGGGTGGTTGCTTGCTGGATTCTCCCTCATGAGAGCACCTGTCCATCAGGCGGGCTCACCCTCAGTCTCCACCTCATAATCCATGCTGTGGGGTTAGGGTTTCCACAGGAATTGGGGTTTAGAGGGCCCCTGGGAATGCAAACGGATATTCTGTAAATAGATGTCAGCTGAGTCCCAGGTGACGGGCCTGGCCGTTCCCCCGAAAAGGCCTCCCCCAAATGGGGGAGACTTATCAGTGCTGACTTCTTGTCTGTATCCCTGTGCGGGGAGTGAGGGACTGAGCAGGACCTGAGCCCACCCAGGCCGTGATATGTTAAATCCGGCCCTGATGCCGGGAATGAGGGCATGAGTGGGACCTGGGCACCCAAACGCCTTCGATCCTAAGCTTTCCAGAAAGCTCCCTTTATTCTTTGGAAATAAATAAATGTGCTGCGTGGCTCAGGTCGTCTCTGTCTCTCCAGCAAAAAGGGCAGCGACCCACCCAGGACCCAGCTTTGAATATATTTCTGTGTCGGCTCTGTTTATTTCATTTATTTCTCAATCCCCGGCCACCTCTTCCAAGAACCTGTTCCATCTCTCTTCCGGCGCTGGGCTGGGCACGGAGAAGGGAGATCCCTGCCAACTCAGGCCCCCATTGGGGGGTTGGCGGGGGATGCAGTACCTCTGGAGCAGCAGCCAGGGGAGGCCAGCGGAGCCGCAGCATGGGGAGCTGCCCGGGGGAGGGTGTGTGCTGAGGCCTGTGGCGGGCCGCACTGTGTGTCCCCCAGACAGCATCCCTGAGCCCGGCTGGTGCGAGCCTGGCTGGGGGGAGCGGGTGGGGCCAGTGCGCCCCAGCTTCCCGGAGGGGCTGTTAGAACGGGAACAGGAGGGAACTCCAAAGCCCTGCAGCCCACGGGGAGGGCAGGCAAGGCAGGGCGGCAGCTCTGTTACCATGGCAAACGCTCCATCAGCAGACCATTCCCAGGGAGGCCGTGAGCCCCTCCTCCCAGAGCCGCTGGCCCCTCTGCCTGTGCCCAGCCAGCCGCTCAGAGTTCATGCTGAGAGGGTCTAAGCCTCCCTCTGGGGCTGGCAGTGCATCGCCCTGTGAGGACAGGAGCCAGCCCCCTGGGCGCCGTGTGCTGCTGTCTCATCACTGCAGAAGCCTGGTTCTTTGGGGTGATTGCCCGGTGAAGGGGTAACACAGGCCCCCTCGCAGGCGCGGGCCGAGCTCCCAGCTCCCGGGTGGGCCTCCG
This sequence comes from Nyctalus aviator, assembly GCA_036971965.1. Lineage (NCBI taxonomy): Eukaryota > Metazoa > Chordata > Mammalia > Chiroptera > Vespertilionidae > Nyctalus > Nyctalus aviator. The sequence continues at coordinate 1,068,524 of CM072934.1, read as the reverse complement.
CCTCCGCTCTCCCCTCCTCAGGTGGAGCCCGCTCAGCGCTGGTCGCAGACCTCCCCATGGGCTTGGTGAGCTGTGCACACCGGCCCGGCGGGTGCCCAGGGCCTGCGGGTGCCCAGGGTCCATGGGTGCCAGGGCCTGCGGGTGCCCAGGGCCTGCGGGTGCCCAGGGCCTGCGGGTGCCCAGGGCCTGCGGGTGCCAGGTCTGCGGGTGCCCAGGGCCTGCGGGTGCTCAGGGCCTGCGGGTGCCCGGCGGCTCTTCCTGGACTCGCCAGGGAGGTAGCTTCCAGGGACTCACCAGGGAGGTCTGCTGTGTCCCCTCCCCTCTTGCCTTGGTGTCCGGAGCAGTGTCCAGGGGAGGAAGGAGAGGTTGTATCTGAAGGAGGAGGAGGTCACCCACACATGCCGCTCTGCCTGGCATCGCACACAGAGGGAGCGGGCACAGGGATGCACTTCATGGCGGCCCAGACCTGGACAGCTGGGCCCACAGACCCACCTGCTGGGCGGTGACCCCTGGGGCTGCCCCCTCCCCGCTCCTCTCCCCAGGCACAGCCCTCCTGGCTTGTTTCTATGTCCGGCTGGGCCCCATCTGCATCTGAGCTGTGACCCCTGACCATAGATGATCAACTGGAGAGTGGAGCAAGTCTCAATCCTGACCTTCACAATGGAGGCAGCCGGGACCCCGCCCTGAGCCCAGCGGCCAGTCCTCCAATCGCTCAGCTGTTCTCTGGACCGATAGAGGGGATCAGAGGGCTCTCAGCCTCTGGCTGGAAAGGGGACGTGCAGGGGCTCTTGCAGGCCTTTGGGCAAAAGATCCCAATGGAGGTAAAGAAGGAGCCCCAGGTAGGGCTGCCGACACCCTCTCCCCCCCGCCCCCCCCCCCCCACACACACACACTCACTTTATGAAGGAGGCTGAGCAGCCAGGAGAGACTCCACCTCCCCTGATGACCCCAAAGCCAAGTCAGGGGACACTCTGGTGTGTGAGTGCCGGCTGCTCGAGGGCCTCACGCCGCCTGCTCTGGAGACAGTGCCCGGGAGCCTTGCCAAGAAGCAGGAGGAAGGGCCCCTTGAAGCCCAAAGCCGCCCAGAGCACGTGGGAGGTTTGGGGAGCATTTGGGGAGCACTTTGTAGGCACTTGGGGAAGCTGTGTTAGAGCACAGCCTAGGGCTGCGGCAAGTGCAGTGCTTTTTGTCTGGGGGCAGCTGGGCAGGAAGAGGGCCAGTGTTCTCTCAGTGGGAAGGGAGCCTGGCATAGGGGCGCGGGCGGGCCCATCCTGCCTGCCTGCGGGCGATCTCTGGCCCATGGGAACCTTTGCTGCTGTGCTGCCTCCTCCTCTCTCCCTTTGCTCTGCCACCTCCTGGCTGAAGAGTTCTTCACTCAGCCTCTGGTCTGCAGCCTCAGTTTGGAGCAAAAGCAGAAGAGCAGACCAGTTGGCTGCACTGCCCTCCCCCTCCAAGCTCATTCCAGCACTCCATTTGCATGTGGCACAGAGTGAGTGCAGGCTTCCATGTTAAACATTAGACATGTGCCTATTCCTTCTGCTCTTCTCCTTTCTTTTTCCTCAGGGAGCCTTGCTTTTCAAGTTGAGCCTCTTGCCAAGTCTGTTAGGATTGCTGCCTCCCCTCACCCGCCTCAGACTGGAGTCAGAACCACAGCTGAACCAGACCCTCAGAGTTGTTCTGAGATTGAGAGGTGCGGTCCCGCCTGGTCTGCCTTCCTTGCCCATACAGTTGGACTGAGTCACACACTGCTTTGGGGGAAAACAACCCTATAGAATCAGAAAACAAAGTGGGAAGGAGGCATGAAGATTCCTGAATACTGAGCTAATAAAACTCTGGTTTAAATTTAAGGCAGGAATATTTGCACGCTCATTTGCAGAACCCATTGTCCCCCTGGGGGAGAGGAGGTGAAGATGACCATGAAAACAAGAGCTAAGTGATGCCAAAGCACCCCATCCCAACAGGTACCCGTCCATGCCCACTGGCCCTCCCAATGGCCACCTGCTGGGACGTTGTGGGCATGTGCCAGGAGGATTGCACACAGAGGTCCCAGCTCTCCCTGCACCAGAGGACCTGCCTCAGCCCCATCGGACCTCCCGAGAGCCCTGTGAGCCCGCTCCCTAGGATGGAGCAGTCATCGAGAGTGCTAACAAGGCTAGATGGCTGGAAGCAAAGCTTTGCTAGAACTGAGATGGGACTGGTGCAGGCAGCTGGTACCACACCGTGTGTAGACCTGTGGGGTCAGATCAAATCTGGGTTCAGCAACCTTGGTACTTGGGTTCTGGCCAGGAAAGAGTTCAGAGCCAAGACCCAAACTGTCAGAGGATGTTCGCTGGTGAATCACAAGGTGAAGTGCTTCCTGGAAGAAAAGGGCTAGGAAGCCAGTGACAGAGGCAAAGGAAGGGCCCGGAGCTTGGGAGTGAGGAAGGTGGTGGCAATGTGCCGGGGGGGGGGGGGGGAAGCTCCCTGTGCTCCAGGGAGGGAGAGGCCCTGGGTCCTCTGTCCGAAGGGTTTAAGGGTGGAGGTCCAGGGGAGCTCCCGGGGAAGGTCTCAATAGAATGCTCAGCAGCCTTCCCAGTGTCCTCTCAGGGTCAGGTCCCCTGATTGGCTGGTCAGCACCAGGGCAGGTGGTTACCCAAGGCAGCGGGGCTGATGTCAGCACGGCTGGTTTTGCTGCTCTTCTGGGCCCGGAGCTGGAATTCAACCAGATGTTCTCTCCAGGGAGGAAACGTCAGTGGGCCAAGGATTCCTTGCTCTGCTTGAGTCTAACTGCCTCCCTCAGGACATGGAGATACAGCTCTCACTCCTTCACCAGTGCAGGAACCTCCAGCCCACCCACCCCACACTTTTGATTTACTTTCCTACATCCATGGTTCATGGCATGAAGAGAAGGCTCTGAAGTTTCCAATGTCCTCCTTCAAGGGAAGATTCAGGAGCAATGAAGTAGACTTACCATAAAATAGATAGAGCAGAGAATTGCCTTAAAGATCATGCAATGTAACCCTCACTCCATCCATCCATCCATCCATCCATTTATTCATTCAACCATCCAACCAATCCTCCTTCCTTCCTTCCTTCCTTCCTTCCTTCCTTCCTTCCACCCACCCATCCAACCACCCAACTAGACAGACAGACAGACAGACAGACACATATTTCCACTAGTTTGACACAGGTGTTGTCTCCCATAGGCATGGGTCATGCACGGCACTGGAAGGGTCTATACTGGGCAAAACCAGACCAGAGCATGACTGTCCTCGACCTCTTATTGTCAGTAAAGAGACTGCCACTAAACACGTGGAAAGAGGAACTAGGTGTGCTTCCCTTGAGGTCCTGCAGCAGTGCGCTCTCCTGGGAGGTGAGGCTTTTAAGGAAACTCAGATGACGTCAGCATCAGCGAAGGGACTGACAGGCCAGCAGAAGCCATGTGCTGCCTTCCAGCCTCCCGTCCTCTGTGGAAACCAAGGTTGAGCTTGTGATAGAAGCAAAGTGTGCCAGCTCCCACATCCTCATTTGTTAGAGGAGCCTGCCCACTGGAGTGTTCCCCTTAGCTGCTCACCAAGTCCTGTGAAAAGGAGAACAAGGCCCTGGGCTTGGGAAGTGGGAGGGCTTGCATCTAAGAAATGCATCTGGAGAAGTCACTCTGCTAGCCATAGCTAGCAGTCTTTAAGGTCCGGTTTATGCCCAGCAGCCTTCTAAGCCCTAGTTGCACAGTCTCCCTTAATCCTTGTAACAATGTTATGAGTTGGGCTCTATTATAACTCTCATATCACAGAGGCAGACACTGACGCTCGGCGGCTAAATGACTTGTCCAAGGGCCCGGAACAAGGGAGGGTGGGGGGATCAGACCCGGCTCTGTGCGGGAGGGGAACCTGTGCTGGTTGTGGCGTAGCTGCTGCCTCCATCCAGGGCCTGAATCACCCAAGGGGCCCTGATGGGCGGAGCCTCCAGCTCAGCCCACTCAGGGGTCTGGTCCTTGAAATTGTTAATCCTATATAATAAAAGGCTAATATGCAAAGCGACTGAATGGCGGAACATCTAGTCTCTATGACATGCACTGACCACCAGGGGGCAGACGCTCAATGCAAAAGCTTCCCCCTGGTGGTCAGTGCACTCCCTAAGGGGGAGCACCACTCAGCCAGAAGTCTGGCTCATGGCTGGCCAGCGCAGTGGCAGCAGCAGCAGCGCTAAGGATGTCTGACTGCCGGTTTAGGTCCACTCCCCATGGAGAGTTGGACATCCCCTGAGGGCTCCTGGACTGCAAGAAGGCACAGGCCAGACTGAGGGACCCCCCGCCCCTCCCACCGCCAAGTGCACGAATTTTGCATCGGCCTGCAGACCAAAGGGTCCTGACCAGTTCGATTCCGGTCAAGGGCACATTCTTTGGTTGTAGGCTCTTCCCCAGGGCAGGCCTTAGTCGGGGCCACTGCAGGAAGCAATCAATTGATGTGCTTCTCTCACATCCAGTTTCTTTCTGTCTTCCCCTTTCCCTTCCACTCTGCCTGAAAAAAAAAAAAAAAAAAGATCAATGGAAAAATGTCCTCTGAGGATTAACAAATTAAGAAAAAGAAAAGAGGATTAAGAGTTTAATAAAAAATCCTATATAATAAAGATGTAATATGCAAATGGTCGTTACTCCATGAAGCATAATGACTGACCGTGTAACAACCGGATCACAGATCAGCTATGAGGGTGGGCAACGAGCATGCAATGTAACCCTCCCTCCATCATGCAGTGTAACCTTGCAGGAGGGCGGCAGCAAGCTATTGGCACACGGATTCGTGTGCAGGGCTGCTAGTATAAGAATAATTTCATGTTTGATGTTAGGCCTTGTAAGTCAATTCTGATGGGAAAATGGAATGTGTGCTTCCTCTCCACTTCTAGCTTTCCCCCCGGCCCTCATGTGGCCCCACCCCCAGCAATCAACACTGCCTCACGGATAGAGGCCTAGGCGGCTCTCGCCGACAGAGGCCTAGGCTCTAGCCGCGTGCAGAGTCCTGGTTGGGTGTGTCTAGGAACGAGGCCAGACACGGTGTCTGGGCAGGGGTGGCAGGCAGCGTCAGGGACAAGCCTCTTGCCCATCCCATCTCTACTGAGGGTCCTACACGGGGGCTGCAACCCAGGGAGAGTGACTGCCCACAGCTGGCCGGGCCGGAGCGTCGGTCTGGCGGGGGCCGGGCAGCTCTGGGGGTGGAGGAGGCGATGCGGGTGCCAGCCTGCACTCAGGGTCCGGGCGCCTGTGTGGGGCTGCTGGGTGCGTGTCCCTTGCCTGAGAGAGTGGGACATTCAACAGCAAATAGAAAGGCAGAGGGAGGGTGAGCGGAAGAGATAAGTGGAAAATGAAGCAGTGTTTTCCATTTTAATAGCTTCAACTGCATGTTTTCTTCATTTTTGTACCAGGAGCCTGCGCTGCGTCTTGCCCAGACGTTACAGTGCCGGAGCCGGCTGGCTCTGCTGACAGGGCCCCTTCCCCCTCCCCCCGCCAGGAGGGGCTCCGCCAGCCCATCATCGCTGCCTTTTGGGTTTGGTTTATGGCATTCTCCCTGCCTTGCTTCTTAGAGTTCACTCCCATCTATTTTATTTTACTTAGTTTTAATGGTTCGGTGTGTGTTTACCTTGCTAACCTCTTCCCACAGCCTGTCTCATTATATCCCACAGCGACCCGCGCAGTGCATGCCGCCACTGTGCCATTCTGCCTGAGGAGCCCGAGGCTTGGGCGGCGAGAAGTTAGCGCAGTGACTGAAGGTCCTTCTGCTGCCTCTTTGCCAGCCAACCCAACGCTGCCTATAGCTCCCACGTGATAAATAGCTTTTCTTCTCACTCCCACTTAACTGCATGGAAATTACAATTTATGGATTTTGAAGCATCGTTTTTAAAAACATTTTCATTGATTTCAGAGAGAAAGAGAGAGATAGAAACCTCAATGAGAGAGGATCGTGGATTGGCTGCCTCCTGCACACCCGCTACTGGGGATCAAACCCAAAACCCAGGCGTGTGCCCCGACCAGGAATCCAACTGTGACCTCCTGGTGCATAGGTCCACGTTGGCCGGACTGAGCACCGCTCCCCACAGGTCCCGTCGTGCCTGGGACCTGCCAGGACAAGCTCCCAAGGCGGGAAGGCCTGGCCGCTGGGCCTGGGACACTTTCCGGAAGAGCGTTCCTGGGAGCACAGTGGCCACCAGAGGAACGGGCACATTCCCGATGCGGTCTCCCATGCGGCCAGCAGGCAGTGACTGCCCGCTGCTCACGGGGAGTGCGTGGCAGGAAGGACGCTGGAGACTTGCCTGTATGTCTGTCATTGCAGGAGACACCTTGAGAGCCGGGTCCCCAGCCCCTCCCAGGCCAGGGTCCCAATCCTCCCAGCCGCAGCAGCGCCCCTGGAGGCTGCCAGCTGGCCTCTAATCACCTGTGGTCCAGGAAGGGGAGGGAGTGTGAGAAAAGACGGGTCCCAGACAGAAGGCTCTGGGGCCTGGCAAGCTGGCATCTCCGGGGTCCAGGCCACCTCGTGGCCCCGTGGCAACAGCTCTGCTTGGAGCGAGGCTAGGCTGTTTCTGCCTCTCCCCTCCACCATCCCATGCTGGGCGGCTCACTGCGGGCTGCCCCCTGAGTGGCCACTGGCTAGAGTTCCTAGGCGGCACAAGAATTGCTAAGGATGAGAGGGGCTGGGAGGGGCAGGAGGCCAGAGGGGCAGAAGCCCGGAGGGGTGGGGGCCCAGAGGGAGGAAGAGCAAGGCTTTCCTGGGCCAATGCTGTCAGATAGAAATTGAATGTGAGAGGAAATTTGATTAAATTGTCTAGGAGCCACATTTTAAAATGTAAACAGGAATTCTATTCACCATAACACATCAAAAACACCGCCCTGTCCGGTGGCTCAGGTGGTTGGGATGTGTCCCATACAGAGGGTTTTGGGATCCATTCCCAGTCAAGGCACAGACCTAGTTGGAGTCCCATCCCCGGTCGGGCCACATACAGGAGGCAGCCCATCAATGTTTCTCTCTCACATCAATGCTTCTCTCTCTCAAATCAATAAATATATCCTCAGGTGAGGATTTAAATATATATATATATATATATATATATATATATATATTCTAAACATTATCACTGTAACATGTAATAAATACTTTTTAAAAGTATTGACATATTTTACATGTTTTTGTGCCACATCTTCAAATTCAGTGTGTATTCAGCACATGTCAGGCAGGACTAACACCAAGCACCAATGTCCACCGGGGCTGGGGCTGCCATACTGGGAGGCTCAGCACCAGGCGGGTGACAGAAATAGAACTCGAAGTGCCTGCTGACTTTCTTTGTCATACTTGAGTTTCATATTGCAACTTCCAATCCCTCCTTTCTTCTCAGCTGCCGGGTGCACTCCCAACCTGGGATCCTGGGGGGCTGCAGACCACACCGTGATGCCACTGGGAGCTGTTCGGAATGCGGTATCCGGGGTAGCTGGACTTGCGGGATCCAGGCACGCTCTCACAGGCCCGGGCAATGGACATCGTGAAGTTTGAAAACACTCCTGCCCTCCTGATTGCATTTGACCTTCACTTCAACCTTGGGCTCCCTTGTCCCCTGGATTCCCTTGTCCAACTACTGAACCGTTGACTGTTGTCCAATGTGGACAACACCTGCCTTCTCGGTCTGGCCCCAAGCTGCACAAAGCCAAGAGAATGGAAATTTCACAGCAACAGCAGCAAGTGACACTGACAAGATGACTGCCATGTCTGAGCACCTCCTGTGAGCCCGCTCCAAGCTCAGCACCTCTCCTGATGGCCTCACTGGCCCCTCGCCTACTTCCGGAGCCCGGTGCATTCTCACACCCGCGTCACACAGCTCAGGCAGAGCGACTTAATCCTGGGCCTGCTTGACTGGACAGCCCAGTCCCTGGCTAGGTTCAAACTCACATGGTTTCGGTGTGTGTATCTGTGGTGGTAGTGGCACTTACTCTTGCTCAAAACTTTTCTCACTCTGATTTGCTCATTCTCCATGGCTTTTCTCACAATGGCTGCTATATACTTTGTTGTTCTTGAACTCCAGCCTCAGCAACTGCATCTTCTGACAGTGCCTTCCCCTCTAAGGAAAACCCAGAACCGTAGCACGTCAATGACTTCCGCTTCCACTTCTTAATCTAAAGCTCTGGGCATCTCTGCTGCACCCTGACTCTGACTGTTTCATGGCCCCCAAACCTTTGGCTTTGAACTATCCTGTGTGGCTCTGCAGTAGCACTCCAGAGCCCACCACGTGGCGTTCTGACTTAATTCGAGTCTCCCTGCAAGCCAAGTCACTCAGGAGCAGAGCCCTCTGAGAGGTCTGGGTGCACAAAGAAGCAGGTCCAGAGCACACCCAGCCTCAGGCTCCAGCTGATCAGTTGGCGGCGGCTTCTTCTTCTTCTTCTTCTTCTTCTTCTTCTTCTTCTTCTTCTCTCTCTCTCTCTTTCTCTCTCTCTCTCTCTCTCACACACACACACACACACACAGAGCTCTCTGAAAGATTCCTGATGTACAGTCTTGTGCTGTCCTTGGTTGGGTGAACCAGTCTTGCCCACTAAGACAGGGTCCCTGTCTCGGGCATCTTGTATGAGCCAGTCTCACAGCCTTTGGTGCAGGGAAGGCATTGAAGGTGCCGTGCATGATCTCCTGGTGCTGAGTTTGGTGCCGTGCATTGAAGGTGCCGTGCATGATCTCCTTCAAAAGTGGTCCCTGAGCAGAAGTCAGTGCCGGCATTTTATCTGAGAAGGAAGGCAACACCAGTCAGCAAGTGGGAATCAAGAGAAAGTGGACAGCACTCAGTAACGCGCATGCTTACAAGACAGCCACCCTGGGGTCACTAGAGCTTAGATCCCATGAAGAAACCCTTGGAGCCAATAGAACAAAGACCTTGGAGCCACAGCGTGAGGAGTCCTGGGTCTTATACATCAAAGCCCACCACTTCAGCTGAGGGCTGCTCACAGGGCTGCGCCCCCATTGGCAGTCAGCCACTTGCCTTAGCTGGTGGGGCAGTGGGGTTGGGTGGGGCAGTGGGGTTGGGTGGGGCAGTGGGGTTGGGTGAGGCAGTGGGGTTGGGTGAGGCAGTGGGGTTGGGTGGGGCAGTGGGGTTGGGTGGGGCAGTGGGGTTGGGTGGGGCAGTGGGGTTGGGTGGGGCAGTGGGGTTGGGTGGGGCAGTGGGGTTGGGGTGGGGCAGGGGGTTGGGGTGGGGCAGTGGGGTGGGGTGAGGCAGTGGGGTTGGGTGAGGCAGTGGGGTTGGGTGGGGCAGTGGGGTTGGGTGGGGCAGTGGGGTTGGGTGGGGCAGTGGAGTTGGGTGAGGCAGTGGGGTGGGGTGAGGGCAGTGGGGTGGGATGAGGCAGTGGGGTGGGATGAGGCAGTGGGGTGGGGTGAGGCAGTGGGGTGGGGTGAGGCAGTGGGGTGGGGTGAGGGCAGTGGGGTGGGGTGAGGGCAGTGGGGTGGGATGAGGCAGTGGGGTGGGATGAGGCAGTGGGGTGGGGTGAGGCAGTGGGGTGGGGTGAGGCAGTGGGGTGGGGTGAGGGCAGTAGGGTTGGGTGGGGCAGTGGGGTGGGGTGAGGGCAGTGCGGTTGGGTGGGGCAGTTGGGTGGGGTGGGGCAGTGGAGTTGGGTGGGGCAGTGGGGTTGGGTGGGGCAGTGGGGTTGGGTGGGGCAGTGGGGTTGGGTGGGGCAGTGGGGTTGGGTGGGGCAGTGGAGTTGGGTGAGGCAGTGGAGTTGGGTGGGGCAGTGGGGTGGGGTGAGGGCAGTGGGGTGGGGTGAGGGCAGTGGAGTTGGGTGGGGCAGTGGGGTGGGGTGAGGGCAGTGGGGTGGGGTGAGGCAGTGGAGTTGGGTGGGGCAGTGGGGTTGGCGTGAGGCAGTGGGGTTGGGTGGGGCAGTGGGGTGGGGTGAGGCAGTGGGGTTGGGTGGGGCAGTGGGGTTGGGTGGGGCAGTGGGGTTGGGTGGGGCAGTGGGGTTGGGTGGGGCAGTGGAGTTGGGTGGGGCAGTGGGGTGGGGTGAGGGCAGTGGGGTGGGGTGAGGCAGGGGGGTGGGGTGAAGGTGGGCCTGGCCGTGTCTGCCTGGGTCATGAAGGCGCTGAGTGCTGGGAAGATGGCCCATGGGGACTGTTTGGAACCCTGACCCTCCGGTCCTGTGGGTGGGTCCCTGACGGCCTGTCTGTGGTTTCTGTAGGCAGGCTGTAGCACAGCAGTGAAATGGGCTCTAAGAAGATGCTGGGACCCTGTCCCTCCCCCAGCTCATGTTCCCCAGTGGACAGGCCGAGAGGAGCTGGACAGACACCCTTCAGCTCAAAACCCAGCTTCAGTCAGGTCCTGGGGCCTCAGTGTCAGCGGCGGAGCCGAGGTCAGGGGGAAAGCCTGTCCCAGGAGAAGGGGGTGAAAAAGTGTGTCTGTGCTACCTGCCTATCGCCTCTCCATGGCCTGCCATTGCTCTCTATATTACCCATCTCTGTGCGTTTCCGAAGGGTCCTCGTGGGGCAAGTTCAAGGACCAGGGAAAGACGTAAGCTGGAGCTGGCAGGAATGGAGAAACCAGCAGGAGATGAGGGCACAGTGTGGAATGCTGAAGGCTTATTTTGCCAAAAGCAACCTAGGTGGTCTGTGTTTGGGTCAGCTTTCCTTCTAGAACGTTTATTAAACACCGCCCTGTGGAGATACTCCGTGCGGATGACGTTTGAATTTTCCGAGTGTTATGTATTAAGAGGAAGTCAGGAGAGAGAAAGGGGGAAAGAGAGAGGAGGAAAAAGGGAGGAGGAGAAGAGGGGAAGGGAAAGAAAAGATAAGAGAGGGTAAAGTTGATCTCCAGGTTAAAGAGTGAAGTTGGAGCGTGCCTTTGAGGGAGGCAGCAGGCTTGCTGGTTTCCTACAGGCCTGGCGCAGCCTCAGCGCGGAGCCCAGGAAAGCTCTGAGGGGAAGACTCCTTCCTCAGAGCAAGCACTTCTCTGCGGACGGACCCTGCTTTTCCAGCCCCAGAAGTAACCATGAGCGCTCCTGCGGGAAGTGAAGGGCCCCATGCAAAGCAAGGAGGCTCCGAACATCTTTGTTCAACAGTCTTCCAACTGGACCGACTTCTCTTTTCCTTCTGCATTAGGAGCTCAGAGAAAACTCATTCACTCACGTTCACACTCATTCATTAACTTATTCAGCCAACACTTGGGGAGCGTCTACACTCACAGAGTATGGCAGCTGGAAGAGCTCAGAGCTGGTCCTGGTGAACGTGGGCCGGGCCACGTGCTGGGCCGTGTTAAGACCCTGCATTTCAGTGGTCAGGCATGGCGCAGGCTCTGACAGGCGTTAGCAGGCATGCCATGGCCTGGTTTAGGCTTTTCCAAGCACACGTGGTGTGGAGGACGCTGTAGGACCCTGGGGCGGTGGGCCTCCCTGACCCAGAGCAGAAGTGGCTTCCCTGACCCCTTGGGGACGCCCTCGCCCCGACTGTGCCCAGGTGTGCTGCTGAAAGCATGGAAGGCGTTTCCTCTTAGGCGGGCAGGGGGCGCTCCAGGGCCCCTTTGCACCCCGCCCTGTCCCACACAACCCTCAGTGCCTGCCAGAGGGGGAAGACACTGTGCCCTCTTGCTGCCAACAGACACGCCTACTGCATAAGCTCCCTCCGGAGACTCATCGCGGACTGTGGAGACGCCTGCCTCTCTGTGGGCTCCTGGCCCAGGGAGCTTCCCGCACGTTCACACTGATCAGGCTGCAGGAGGGACCCTGGCCTGGGGCCTTCGGGGCACTCTGGACGCGGCCTCTGTTGGGTTAAATGTGAAAGAGCCAAGGCTTCGAGTGCCAGACACAGTGCAGGAGAGAGGGGCCGCTGCAGGCATCCCACACCAGAGCTCCCATCTGTTGTGCTGTCACACCACTCCCGCCCCTCCTCACTCCCACCTCCCCACCCCAGTTTCTACTGCAGCCCCACTCACAGCCTCTCGTTAGACCTGCCTGGGAAAGAGTGTCTTAGTAGGTGTTATGGGCTGAATTGTGTCTTTCCAAAGTCATATGTTGGAGCCCTAACTCCCGATACCTCACAATATTTAGAGGTAGAGCCTTGACAGAGATGATTAAATTAAAATGAGACCAGCAGGGTGGGACCTGGTTAATCCAACTGTGTCCTTACAAGAAGAGGACATTTGGATGCACAAAGAGACACAGAGCCAAGACCACAGGAGGCACAGTGAGAAGGCTGCCACCTGCAGCCAAGGAGAGAGGCCAGGGGAGAAACCAGCCCTGCAGACACCCTGATCTTGGACTTCCAGCCTCCAGAGCTTGAGACAGGACCTGCTGTGTGAGCTCCTGTCTGGGGAGCAGCACCCAGGCCATGTCTGCTGGGCATTGGCGATAAGTAACCCACCTTCCTGCCGCCCGCAGTGGGGGTGCCGAGGTGGGGAGAGCCATGCCTGGGTTTTGCAGTGGCTGAGCCTCCAGCACCGGGAGCAGGCGCGTGATGACCCGCTCCTGTTTGCTTCTCATTCCCTCACTTTCCGCCCACTGTCGAGGTCTCCTGAATAAACACCTCCCACCAGATCCCGGCCTCGGGTCTCCTTCTCGGGGAGCTCAGCCTGAGGTCCTTGTCGCCCTGACAGCAGTCCAAGTGGGTCCCGGCTCCCACTTCCTGTCAGAGGGACCGGCTGCCCTGGGCAGGCCGCTGCCCCAGCCTGGCCTGCGCACTCCTGCCCTCTCCCAGGGAGACCGTGGGACAAAGCGGCTCGTCTACGGGAGTGAAAGACACAAAACCCTCTTATTTTACCCCCCACCTCCCTCCATCTCGGTCTCCAATCAACGGCCTCCCCGAGGGTCAGGGGAGGGAGAGTTTGCCAGTTCCTGCCTCGTAGTCAAGTGATACTCGAAGCAGGAGCAGCAGTGTGGTGCGGGGCCTCCCCCCAGGCCACGAGCTCAGACAGGATCTGCAGGACGGAGAGAGAGGCCGTGTCTCAGGGGCTGGGTAGCTGAGACAGCCCTGGAAGAGCACACGCCCAGGGCCTGGGTGACAGTTCTCCATGTGCCCGGAGGACGGGCTGCGGTGGCTGAACACAGCCCACACGTTTCACACTCCCCGCTGCAGTGGCCGCACTGGGGCCTCACTGCTGACACTCGGATGTGGTGGGATCCATGTCCGGCATCCAAGCCTGCGTGGTCACAGCAGCTGAGCTTCCTCCTCTCTAAGCCGGTCACTGTGGTGAGGCCGTGCCTGTCAGGACACCGCAGCCACCGGGGAGGCCCACGTCGTGAGGATCCGTGGCCTCCATGGCAGCCTGCGCCTTCGGGTGGCCCAGCCCCGCGGACCGCCGAGCACCCCGCTGCTGGCCGCAGAAACGGCGGGCTGGCGCGCTTTGTTGTGTTAAGCCACTGACTTTTAGGGGTAACTTGCTACTGATGTGACTGTATGGTATTTGAGCCTCAGTGGGGTGGGGAGAGAGAGCCAAACCCAGCACAGGCCTGGCATGTTCACCATCGCACACATCCCCTGGGACCAGACGTCTCCAGCTGAATGGCAGTCCAGAGCAGAAATCCTCATTTAAAACAGAGAGGAACACCGGTCAGGAGAAGAGAGGGGCTTCTCCCAAAGGTGACAGCCATCTTGGAGGGACCCTGGTCGTCGGGGGCAAAAGGCAAACTCCCGTTACGATGCCAGGGGTCCCAGCGGCAGGCGGCAGGCTCGCCTGGAGCCATCAGTGTGGAGGGCTCACAGATGCATTTGCGATTTCCAGGAAACAGAGCTGCTGGTGAAACTCCAGTTCAGGGTTAATGCGCTAACCCATTTGTGTTCCAGGAGCAGAGTTGGCATCTCTCCTTAGACAAACCTTATGGTGGGAATTCGTGTTGACTCGTCTTCAGTCTTCAGCTCCTTCTTGCAAACAGCTGACTGCCCTCTGCCTCCCACCTCCGAAAGGGAGGCTCTGGAACGCAGACTGAGGAGAGACCTCTAACTGCAGGTGCCTCGCCGCGGATACTCAGGGATGACTCAGCTCTCACAGGGTTCCTTCCCGCAGGTGAGAAGGTTGCCTTCTCCTGTGGAGTCCCAGGTACTTCAGTGTGATAAGCCCTGTGCACCTAGGTGGCCCCTGGCACGGAAGCCACTTAGGCAAGCAGACAGCTTTATCAGGAACTGGGACCTCAGGACGAAGCTTTTTTCAAAGGCGTGTGCTCGCTCTCCCCCCTCCCCTCTCTCTCGGTATCTTTTACAGACAGTAATAGTCCGAGTTTTGACTTAAATCTACAACTCCGATGCAGCCACACAACAGTTCCCCTCCCCCCCCCCCCCCCCCCCGGTTCCATTCCAGCCACCTGGGCCTTCTGTTGTTCCTAAGACAAGACAGTTTCCTATCTCAGGGCCTTTGCACCTGCCCCCCTTTCATTAATCCACTTGAGGATCTAGTTTCCATTGATTTTCAGAGTGGAAGGGAGGGAGGAAGAGAGAGGGGCATGATGTGAGAGGCACACATCTATTGGTTTCCTCCCGCATGCACCCTGGCAGGCTGCAACCCAAGTACGTGCACTTGACCGGGAATCAAAACAGAGACCCTTTGGTACTCGGCCGGTGCTCTAACCACTGAGCACACAGGTCAGGGACCACCTACTGCTGTCTTGATCTCCTAGCTCTTAGAATACAGTTCAGTGTTTCGACCCCGGTTTAAATGTCCCAGCCTCAGAGAGGCCCTGACCCTGTGGGCATCGCCCCTTCCGCCTGGCAGCCGCGTTAGTGCCATGGCCAGACGAAGCCTCAGTGGTTCGATGGAACCCTTGTCTAGGGGCTGCCGGGAGGGTGCTTCCGGATGCAGTGAGTCTGTGACCACGTTCCCTGCAGGGCAGAGCTGGGATCTCCCCGAAGACATTCTGCCAGCGGGCGGCTTCCTTCCAGCTGGGCCCCCACCTCCCTGAGGGCTTAGCTCTCCAGCCCCCCGAATTGCTTCGACCCACTTCGGGCAATAGGTCACAGGCGGACGCCCGGGTTCCGCCTCTGGTGGGCCTGCGGGAGAAACCAGGCCCGGGCTGGTTGTCTTCAGCCAGGGCTGCCTAACTTAGGAGGTGGAAGTGCAGGTGCATGGGAAATACATCTATAAAAACAAACTTTTTTTTCCACCTAAACTTTAGATGTAACCAGATATTCCATATTTGATTTGAGACCCTGCTTGTCCCATTTTGAACTTACGTTGGTTATGGATTTGCTAACTAAGTTCCTTGTCTCCCCACCCCCGACACAGGCCTGCAGGATTGGGGATGGACAGACGCAGTGAGTGAGCACAGGAAAGGATTTGTCACCAGCACCGGCACAAGAGATTTGTCACCGGCACCGGCAGCTGAGAGGTGCAGTGGCCCTTCCAGGTGCGTCAGGTTCTGCGCAGACCAGGGACCCTCAGTGCGGCCCTGGCCGCGGGTGGCACGGGGCGAGGTTAGTGATTCTGTAACCACTTCATTGAGCAGCAAATGGAAGCGCAGAAGTGCAGGTGGCGGTGAGTGGCGTGGCCCAGGCCAGTGAGGACACGGGAGGATGGAACCTGCAGGCGCCCTGCGTCCCCACAGGGGGAAGCCGCGCTGGGCAGAGGCACAGAGGCCAAAGGGCCAACCCTGCAGCACGCACCCTGACCCGCTGGGCGCTGATTCTGGACTTATTTTCCAGCATCTGGAGGCAGAAACCCTTTTAACAAGAGGATCTATTGTTTGACGAGGACTTTGGCTCTTTCTTCTCCTGCAGTTTCAGCCTCAGCTCAGAGGCACCCCCTCCCTGACTGCCCTTGCCCTCTGCCCTCTGCCCTCTGCCCTCTGCTGCAACACCTGAAGCACATGTCACCGCGTGTGTTGTCATTTGTCACCCGCTGGCAACTCCACCTCCCTTCTGGACTGCACATTTCATAAACAACAGTTTTATGTCCCCAACCACAACCCACACCCCGCCTTGGCGGAGCTCCGTCTGAGCCTGCGGTGAAGGCCCGGCGGAACCCCGGGGCTTTGGCCACGTGAGCTCAGGGCACCGAGGAGTCTCCCCGAGGCCCCAGCAGAGGCCACACGGGGACGTGGCTCCTGGGAGTGTCTTATCAGCGGCCAGAGTGGGAGGGACCAGAGCCTAAGCTTATAGGGACGAAGAGTGTCCCCAGGTTCTGGGGGACTGCCTATGAGCCCTGCTCCCTCCCGCCAGTGGGACTGAGATGTCTGTCCTGGAGAACTGCCCGCAGTCCTCCTGCCCCTGCGGAGCCTGGCACCTCCCCGGCCCAGGCCCTGCGCTGGGCTGACGCCCCTGTCGGTGCCTCCAGGCTGGGGCCAGCAGGGCCCGGAAGGGGCAGGGCAGGGCGAAAGCTGGGCTTAGACACAGGTGCACGTGAGCCAGGGCCGGACCGGCTGAGGGCACGTTGCTGTGGTGGCCTGCAGCTTCCAGAGCCAGCGCCATCCGCAGACACCTCCTCGCGGGCCCAGGGCTCCTTAGTGTCTCGTGGAGCATCTCATCAGCGTCACAGCCACGTGTGCCCTTCAAGCTGCGAGGTGCCATGCTCCTGAGAGGCCGTGGGGGGAGAGTGGCCCCCTGGGCTCCACTACCAGGCTTCTGGGCCAGCCCAGCACTTCATGCCCGAGGGAGCTCGGGGGGTCAGGGGAGACACTGCCCTCTGGCCCTCAGCCTTCCTCTGGAAGTGCAGCAGCAGCATCTGGCCTTGACCGTGCGGGTGGATGAGATGCCGTGCAGTGCCGCCCTGGCACACAGCAGGCGCGGTGCCGGCACCTCGCCTCATCATCATGTGAAGATTGGGGTGGAGGTCAGCACCTTTGAACCTGCCCTCGACAGAGACGCGTGCTCTCCAGAGGGCCCGGGTCCCCTCTGTCACATTCCCTCCCTCACCTCCTCCCTGGGAAGTCTACCCAGCTTCCAGCCACCTCAACACCACTCTCTCCCCCTCACCAGCCTCAGGCCTCCGCCTCCTCCACCACACTGGCTCTGCGGCAGTGGCAGGGTGGTGTGTCTTTCTCCCTGCGGACAGGGACCTGTGTATTTTCCATGGCACCAGCTCTTTGATGCGATAGGTGTCGAGTCAGTAATTGTTGAAGATGTGTTAAAGGAGTTAGGCCTCCTGGAGTCACCAGGAAATTCAGCCAGAGTGAGTGTGAGTTGGAGAGCCAGAGCTGTCAGACTGTAAGGGACCACCTGCACATCTCAGAAGCTGTGGTCATTACAACAACAGCCCTGCCAGCACTTCCTGAGTGCCTGTGCATGCCGGGCCACGCTAACCATTGACACAGAACGGTGCTTGGTGCTCACACTGCCGGTGACACTGTTAGACTTATTCGCTCACCATCCGGGGAGCTGCTGAGTCCAGATGGCGGGCGTGAGCCCGACTTCCCGCTGGCCCGCTCCCACAGAACTGGATCCTGAAACAAGGATCTGAGAGCCAGCAGCTCCTCTGCCAGCCGTCCCAGGAGCCCGGAGACGTGGAGGCGGGAAGGGAAGCTGAGGAAGGCAGTGGGCGCTAGGGGTCTTTGTCCTCCGGCGCCTTTCTTCTTGGGCTGGGGCTGCTCTGGAGGGCGTGGGCCCCGCACCCAGCCTGGCCTGTGGGCAGAGCCTACTCCCTGGGCAGGGAAAGCCCAGGCCTGTGGCACAGCCAGGTGAGTGCCAGGCTTGTCAGAGACAACCTGCCTGCGGACATCAGGCGCTGAGACCAGCCACGGGCCAGTCCTGCTCACTGAGAGGCCCATGGGCACAGGCCCCCCAAGTTCTGCCTGCCCACAGCCCCCTGCCCACGTCCCCTGCCCACGGCCCCTCCTGCCCATGCCCCCCTGCCCACGGCCCACTCCCACCATTAGCACCCCATGCAGTGCCGCCCACCTGCTGTCCTCCTCAGCTCACACATCACCCACGTGGACCCGTAGGCGGATCCCTGTGGAGGAGTGGGAGGCGGGGCCGGTCGGAGAGCGGGCGGAGGGCCCCAGAGGCCCAGCACACGGCAGTGGCCACAGGCCAGTCTGGGTGGACACCGACAGAGAGTAAGTCTCGTTTGTTTATTTAGGAAATATGGGCCTGTGGACCAGCCTGACAAATATTAAACTCTCATTTGTGAAATGAAATAAAATTGGTGGAACTGGAGACACCTGGATTGATGGGCAGAAGACCGAGAGGAGCCGCAGGGTGTGCACGGGCAGCTGCCTGCTATCGCTGGTAACCGGGCCAGCGACAGCGGCAGTGAGGCCTGGCCCTCCCCAGCCTCTGCAGCAGCGCGGCCAGTGGAGAGCGCAGGGACCCTCCGTCCGGTGTGCCCAGCAGCGAGGACCTCAGCCTGAGTTACTCAGTGCTCTCAGCTTGGTTTCCTCACTGATCAAATGAAGACATCAGCACTCGCCCTCCAGGCCTGCACTGGGCACAACGTAACCCGGGCATCCTCAGCTGCCCAGTGCCCAGCAGCGAGCGGCCTGAGAGATTGGCTGAAAACAACTCCTGGGTTCTTTCTCAGTCCACGGGCCCAGCTTGGGCTGCCCAGCGCCTCCTCCTGGTCCACGGGCCCAGCTTGGGCTCCCCAGGGAGAGCTTGGGCTCCCCAGCTTGGGCTCCTTGCAGATCCTCCCCCCGCCCTCCCCCCGCCCCCCCTCTGCCTCCAGCTCCCCTTCCTTTGCCAGCTCCCCTCTCCCTCTGCCATCTCCCCTCCTCCCACCCCTTCCCCAGAAAAGGATCCCTAGAGGCTTCCTGCTCACAGCCCCCTCCCCGGGCTTCTGGGAGACTCGCATGCACAGGAGGAGCTGGAGCTGGAGCACAGCTCATGGGACTCCGCATGCAGATTGAGCTCAGGGTGCTGTAGGATAAACAAATGTCACACTTCCTTCCTGCCTCCAGTCCTCTGGCTGCGATCCACAGAGGCAGGAGCGGAACTCCTTTTCACAAGGGTCCTGGGATCCATAGGAGCTGCTGGCCCTCACAGCTCCGCCCTCACAGCGGGATGCTGGCTGTATAGTAAGGCCAAGGAGGGAAGCCAGCCCCCTAGCTAAGCTGATTGCCCAGGAAGGGGCACTCCCAGACACTCCAAGGAACCTCACATCCTCTCCAAGAGGCTGATCCCCAAGAAGTCAGGAAAGATTAGGGGGAGGGGGCAGGGAGTGATAACAAGGGAATTCCTCTTCTGGGCATCAGGATGCTCTGGGGCATGCCCACCGGAGGCATGAGGGGCACGCGGCCAGGACAGGGAAAGCCTGGGGAAAGGATAAGAGGTGCACAACAGGAGGCTCTGTGGTTCGAAGGAAGGCCTGCTCGTCCTGAGCCCCAGAAACACAATCAAAGTGAGACGCGGCCTGGGGGCGCTGTGCAGCAGCCACGAGGCGGAGACAGTAGCAGAGGCGAGGCACAGGATGAAGCCTGTTTCGTCCAGACTTCGTGATCCCCAAGGACCACCAGGGAGCTGAGTCCGATGCAATAAACAAAAGAGCCTTTTCCATGCTAGCATGGGCTCTGTCCCACTCACGCCAGCAGCATGGCAGAAGAGAGAGCGAATTTCACCCAGTCCAGGGGTTTTACTCCAGTCGGTGGTGATGTCACTGCCTCGGCTAACCCTGATTGGTTGGGTGAAGGCTAGGGTTCAATTACAGAATGGAGGATAACTCCGCCCTGCCCCACAATGGAGTCAGAAGCCCATCCTCGCCACGCCCTGCCCTCTCACCTCCCGGCTGGCTAATGCCCCTGGTGTCCTGGCACCCCCTGCTGGCCAGAGCTAGGCTTCTCCCTCCTGGCAGAGCAGCCTTCACTCACGGTGTGCTGGGGGCAGTCTTCCGTTTTGGCTCCAGGAAACCCTGCCCCTCAGGTCCTGCCCTATGTGTCCCTAAAGGCTTTCCAGCAGCCCCGGGCGGAGTGCTGTCCTCCCAGCAGTGACTGTGCTCAGAGGAGGGCGGCCATGGGTGTGCGAGGTTCACAGAGGAGGGCGGCCCCATTGGTGTGCGAGGTTCACAGAGGAGGGCGGACCCATTGGTGTGCGAGGTTCACAGAGGAGGGCGGCCATGGTGTGTGAGGCTCACAGAGGAGGGCGGCCATGGTGTGCGAGGTTCACAGAGGAGGGCGGCCATGGTGTGTGAGGCTCACAGAGGAGGGCGGCCATGGTGTGCGAGGTTCACAGAGGAGGGCGGCCATGGTGTGTGAGGCTCACAGAGGAGGGCGGCCATGGTGTGTGAGGCTCACAGAGGAGGGCGGCCATGGTGTGTGAGGTTCACAGAGGAGGGCGGCCATGGTGTGTGAGGTTCACAGAGGAGGGCGGCCATGGTGTGCGAGGTTCACAGAGGATGGCGGCCATGGTGTGCGAGGTTCACAGAGGATGGCGGCCATGGTGTGCGAGGTTCACAGAGGAGGGCGGCCATGGTGTGCGAGGTTCACAGAGGAGGGCGGCCATGGTGTGTGAGGCTCACAGAGGAGGGCGGCCATGGTGTGTGAGGTTCACAGAGGAGGGCGGCCATGGTGTGCGAGGTTCAGAGGAGGGCGGCCATGGTGTGTGAGGTTCACAGAGGAGGGCGGCCATGGTGTGTGAGGTTCACAGAGGAGGGCGGCCATGGTGTGTGAGGCTCACAGAGGAGGGCGGCCATGGTGTGTGAGGTTCACAGAGGAGGGCGGCCATGGTGTGCGAGGTTCACAGAGGAGGGCGGCCATGGTGTGCGAGGTTCAGAGGAGGGCGGCCATGGTGTGTGAGGCTCACAGAGGAGGGCGGCCATGGTGTGCGAGGTTCACAGAGGAGGGCGGCCATGGTGTGTGAGGCTCACAGAGGAGGGCGGCCATGGTGTGTGAGGCTCACAGAGGAGGGCGGCCATGGTGTGTGAGGCGCACAGAGGAGGGCGGCCATGGTGTGCGAGGTTCACAGAGGAGGGCGGCCATGGGTGTGTGAGGCTCACAGAGGAGGGCGGCCATGGTGTGCGAGGTTCACAGAGGAGGGCGGCCATGGTGTGCTAGGCTCAGAGGAGGGCGGCCATGGTGTGCGAGGCTCGTCCAGACAAAGGGAAGGGCCGGGCAGGGAGGATGGGTCGGGTTTTAGACGTGACAGAGAGACTGCAGGTGATGAGGGTGGAACGGGAGGTCCCCGAGGCCATGAGGGGCCTGGGCATGGGCATCTGGCCAGCAGGCCCTGCGCAGCCCGCCTGTGCCTGCCTGTGCCGGCGGAACCAGACTGGGCTGCAGGTTCTCTGTCTGCATCTCTTGGGAGGGGCAGGAGGAGGGTCAGAGGTTCTTCCTGAGCTTTTGTTTTTTAATAAACAGTTTAAAATCAATGTCCCCCAAGCAGCTTCAGGGTCAGGATAGGGTCCCCTCGGGGCCGAGAGTCCTGAGGGTCTCATGGGAATGCCAGGTGGACTTGAGCCAGACCCCAGGCTCGGGCTGGGATTTCTGTGCCACCTCCCTCCAGTCCTCACTCGGGCACCCCATGTTCCAGCCTCGGAACAGGCCCGGGAACCCCTCTCTCCCCAAGTTCTCTTCAAATGTCTTTCAAGAAACCAAACGTCAGAAACAGCTTCCACGGCAGAGGATTGCTGGGTCAGCCTGCTCCTGTCAGAGGAGGCGTCCCCGGTCTGCACGGCTCGGTGGCAAGTCTGTCTTGAATTCCGACTCCCCGTCTCCCCTGTGAGGGGGCAGCCAGGTGGGGGGGAGGCAGAGAGACGCAGAGCAAACTTTCACCCAGAATTCCACGGGCAATGGCCGAGTGTGGTCCGTGCACAAGGAGGAGGGTCTGCTCAGGACGTGCACCTGGTCGCAGGTTTGATACCTCATCAGAGTGAGAACGGGCGGCCACTAATAGATGCTTCTCTCTCCGTCAAAGTGTGTGTCTCTCTCTCCAGCACTCACCGGAAACACCTTGTTGGGTGAGGATTGAACACAGCCACTGAATGGGCAACAGTCTGCCTCAGAGCAACAATGACCATCCTTTTCTGCGTGCCGCCCTGTGCCGAGGGTCCCAGAAGCACACCGGCCGTTAAGCTTAGGCTTGAAGGGGGCTGTCTCACACTGGGATGCGGAGGGGTCAGGCTCGGAGTGGAAGGAATTGCTCGAGACACCCTCTCCTGAGCGCTCCCTGTCCCGTGTCATCGACGCCCGGCTCTTTTTCTAGATTCCTGGAGACTGAACATCTTTCCCTCGTGCTTCACAAAGCACGTTTCCTTTTCAAAAGGACTGGGCAGGGCACGCTCTCCTGTAGCGTCAGAGCACTGAGCCAGGACGTGAGAGAAGGTAGGGGCCAGAGGGCCTGACTAAAAGAAGAGAGAAAGGAAGGAGAAAAGGAAAACTAAAAAGAGGAGAGAAGAACCTGGACTGAAATTCTGACTGCCCCATGCTGACGCCCCATGTGTGAGCCTGCAGGTCCTCGTTGGAAAAGGAGAAACCGAAAACCCGTGGCTACAAGCTGACAGCAGAGCGCCCAGCACGCATCAGAGACCCTGCAGGCCCTCGGCTGCGGCAGGTCCTCAGGTCCTCAGCGCTGTGAGGAGCAGGGCTGGCCCAGACTGGTAGCTACTGCAGCAAGAGGGGAGTGAGGGGGCAGCAGGAGCGGGGTGAGGAGGTAGCAGGAGGGGGATGAGGAGGTAGCAGGAGGGGGGTGAGGGAGCAGCAGGAGCGGGGTGAGGAGGTAGCAGGAGGGGGGTGAGGGAGCAGAGCAGGAGGGGGATGAGGAGCAGCAGGAGGGGGGTGAGGTAGCAGCAGGAGGGGGGTGAGGGGCAGCAGGAGGGGGGTGAGGGAGCAGCAGGAGGGGGTGAGGGAGCAGCAGGAGGGGGGTGAGGGCAGCAGCAGGAGTGAGGGAGCAGCAGGAGGGGGGTGAGGGAGCAGCAGGAGGGGGGTCAGCAGGAGGGGGGTGAGGAGGCAGCAGGAGGGGGGGTGAGGGGCAGCAGGAGGGGGGTGAGGGGCAGCAGGAGGGGGGTGAGGAGGCAGCAGGAGGGGGGTGAGGGAGCAGCAGGAGGGGGGTGAGGTAGCAGCAGGAGGGGGGTGAGGGGCAGCAGGAGGGGGGTGAGGGGCAGCAGGAGGGGGGTGAGGAGGCAGCAGGAGGGGGGTGAGGGGGTAGCAGGAGGGGGGTGAGGGAGCAGCAGGAGGGGGGTGAGGCAGCAGGAGGGGGGTGAGGGGCAGCAGGAGGGGGGTGAGGGGCAGCAGGAGGGGGGTGAGGAGGCAGCAGGAGGGGGGTGAGGGGCAGCAGGAGGGGGGTGAGGGGCAGCAGGAGCGGGGTGAGGGGCAGCAGGACGGGGGTGAGGGGCAGCAGCCCATACTCAAGAGAGTCAGCTGCCCAGTGGCCGGGCCTTTGCTGGTTCCCACCCGGACAGTGGGATGAATGCACAGGAACCTCTGGGCTGAGCAGCAGGAACCGTGAAATTCCCAATAACCTCTGAGCAGGCCAGTGTTCTCCCTGGGCACTAGCCCACACTTGATGGAGCCAGTGTTGCTGGACCACGGAGTGCGGCACGGAGCGGGGCACCTGCAGCCCCAGGGGCTTAGCAGGCGGGCCCCGGGCGCATTCCTGACACGGTGCCAACCCTGCTGGCGCTGCTGGGCTGCGGACGGTTTTTTTTTGTTTTTTTGTTTTTTTTGAGAACCACTGGTTCTGGGAACACCAGGTGGTACAGCAGCTGCACCTCGGAATCCCCAGGGAAGGGCCCGCTCTCCCTGCCCCCAGGGAGCGGAGGGCTGTGAGTGGTTCCTGGCTCCGTGTGTGTTTAAAAGCTCCCCAGGTGGTTCTCAAGTGCAACCAGGACCAAGGCCACAGGTCTGAGCAGAGCCCCAATTTTCTCCCCGGAAAGGAAGGCAGCAGGCCGGCCCCTCCTGGTCCCTCTGCGGTGGGGACCCTTAGAGAGGGCGGAGGTAGGTGTCCAAGGAGCACCCAGAGAGTCCTGTCCTGGGACAACGTGGGGAGCCATGGGTGGCCTTCCTGACTGCGGTGCACAGGACACGCCTGGTCTGTTATTGGCAATTCGACGCGGCCGGCCTGGGGTGGTGGCCAAGAAGGTACCGTCTCCCTTGCCCCTGGGCCCGGCACAGCAGGCAGGTGTGATGTTGGAACAGGGTGTCTCAGGGTCTCAGCACGGCAAGGCCCGGGACCAGCCCCTCTGGGGAATCGAGGACCGTGAGGAGCTGTGGCAGGGAAGCGTCTCCCATTACGGGGACAGACCCCGTCCCGAGGAAGCCTGACACGGCGTAAGTGATCCTTGGCGATGGAACCCACGGCCAGCCCGCCGTCAGAACAGCGCCAGCCACCACCCGGCGGCATCTTGAACCCTGACCCCAACTGCTGCCGCAGCACTGCTTCTCTCTCCACGGAAGCCTGTCGGTGAGCGTGGTGTCTGTCTGGGCTGCAGCCGGAAGGACTTTCCGTGGCCCAGTGAACTGAAGATGGACTTGGCCACCATCGGGCTTCACCCGCGTTTTACAACCACTCTGTGAACGGCACAGTGATCGTCCCGAACTCGGGGGTGTGGGCCCGCCAGGCCTGGCATTGAGCACGTTAGCAGCCAGCGCCCACCCAGTCATATTTTGGGGGTTCCAAATAGCAAGCACGCGAGGTGGCAACGCCAGGTCGGAAGGCCACGTTATCTGGCGGTAAACACACACGGTTTATCTGGGGCCATGGGGCATTTGTGGCTAACATGCACCTGAGCATTCCTGCTGACAGAGGAGAACGTTCCTTGGTTGCTAGGAAGTAGCTTAGTTCCTGGGTCTCACATATCTCATCACCTCTCCCCGCAGCTGGCGATGGTCACATGAGGTGACCGCGGCCACTAGCTGCCACCACACAGCGAAGGTCCAGTCCCCTGCCCCTGCTCACTGCTGGAGCTGGGTGCGAGCAGGCGGGCGCGGCTGCAATGCAGCGGTGAGGATGGGAGGCCAATGTTCAATATCTGAAAACAATGGCAATTTCATTTGCCCAGAATTTCCTGCCAACTGCCATACTTCCAAAGGAGACAGAGTGCTCATATGTATGAGAAATTGGCAACTGGTAACATAACCCAAGTGTTCCTGTTTCCATGTCTACAGCAATTAAATCCCCAAAATACATCTCAGCATTTAACAAAAACTTAGACTCCTCAAAAGAATAAATGTTTCCTCTTAGAACCAGTTCAACAATCCAATATTTCCATCCCGGAAAAGGCATCAAGACTAATTCTGCGATGCAGACACGTGTGAGTGAGATTTCAACCCCCGCCCCCCCCTCCCCCCAACTCCCTACAGCTGGCTATAGACGGAGTGCCCAGGCCTGGGCTCCAGGCAGCCAACGCTGTGCACCCTTTTCGGAAATCTGGGTGCTGCCCGCTCTGTACACAGAACTCTGACACACCGTGCCATGTGGCTGGGTTGTAGGCTCTTGAGGTGGAGGAGGCTTGGGAACAGGGTCTCCTGATTGCAGGGAAAAGCATGGAGTGGGCCTGAGCTGGAGCTGAGTGTGTCTGGCTGGGGGCAGAGGGGCTCAGCTGGGGGCATGGGGCCTCCCGCACTGCCAGGCTGGGCCAGCGGGACAGTCCTTGTCTCTAACTGCTCTGCTCTGCCTCCGCCCCCGAAGGAGGGATGGTATTTCTTCACAGTTGTGAGGATTCCAGGACACTGTAACAAAGCACTGCTGCAGGGGGTCTGCAATGATTGCTAGGAGCATTTTCTCCTTCTCTTCTTCCCAGACTCCACCCCTTTCCTTTCAGCCTAGCAAATGCCAAATTCTGCCCAAGACCCCAAAATAAGGCCCTATTTTCAAGGAGATTTTAGTCTATTAGTCTGATATATTATCATTTTGGAGATAGATCTTTCCACAAACATGTTTAAGGAGTCTATGAAACCTTCATGATGTGGGCCTTCCTAACATTTCCTCTGAAAGGCATACATGTTATGCAACTACAGCAGTGCCCCCACCGTTGCAACCCACCCATCCTTCTTTGGACCTGGCTTCTGTAATGCTGACTTTGACTACGGTAGCTCATAGATAAACAGCACATTTGTATAAGAATCCTAGGAACTAACTTCAGAAGATACAGACTCCAGCCTGGTCAGGGCTCAGTAATTGAAGACCTCCTGTGAGCCAGGGCACCTGCCCAGGTTGCAGACACAATCCCCTATGGGGGACATGCAGGAGGAAGCCAATCAGTGATTCTCTCTCATTATTGACTAGAGGCCCAGTGCACAAGTTTATGCACCAGTGGATCCCTCAGCCTGGCCTGTGGGATTGGGCTGAAACTGGCTCTCTGACATTCCCCAAGGGTCCTGGATTGTGAGAGGGTGCAGGCCAGGCTGAGGGACCCCAATGGTGCATGATCGATGTCAGGGAGGGATGTGGAGCCTGGCCAGCTGGGGAGGGACCACAGGAGGGCTCTAGGCCATGTCCAGCCTATCTCATTCAGTCCTGATTGGCTGGATTCCAGCAGCAAGCTAACCTACCAGTCAGAGTATCTGCCCCCTGGTAGCCAGTACACATCATAGAGAGAAGTTGAGTAGCCTTAGCATATCATTAGCATATTATACTTTGATTGGTTGAACACTTAGCATATTAGGTTTTTGTTATACAGGACTAGAGGCCCTGTGCACAAATTTGTGCACTGGTGGGATAACCTCTGGGTGGCCTGCAGGGATGGGGTGAAACCCACAGTTCAACGCTGCCTGCAGCTCCTACTTGCTACTCTCGCTGGTCCTGACCCCATTGTGCCTGCCAAGGGCTGGTGCTCAATCTGTCCTGATTGAGAGAGGCTCTTGCTGCTGCTGCAGTGCTCCACCAGCCATGAGCCCTGCATCTGGTGCCCTTCCAAGGGGAGTAGCCTGCGGAATTGGGCTGAAACCCACTCTTCAAACCCACTCCCCCAAAGGGTCCTGGATTTCGAGAGGGCACAAACCAGGCTGAGGGACCCCATGTGTGCATGATAGGCTGGGGAGGGCTTCAGGGTGTGTCCAGCCCAGCTCGCTCAGTCCCCATCCACTGGACCCCAGCAGCAAGCTAACCTACCAGCTGACTGCCTGCTCCCTGGTGGTCAGTGCATGTCATAGCAAGTGTTTGAGCAGCCTTAGCATATCATTAGCATATTATGCTTTGATTGGTTGTTCAGTTGTTCTGCCATTCAATCTATTTGCATATTACCCTTTTATTATATAGGACTAGAAGCCCAGTGCATGAAATTTGTGCAGGGTGGGAGGAGTCCCTCAGCCCAGCCTGCACCCTCTCCAATCCGGGACCCCTTGAGGGATGTCTGACTGCCAATTTAGGCATATCCCTAACTGTCCTCCCCTGCTGGCCTGATCGCCCCTAACTGCCTCTGCCTCAGCCCCCTGCCACCATGGCTTTGCCTGGAAGATGTCTGGTCTAATTAACATATTACCTGTTTATTAGTATAGATGTTTCTATCTCTCCTTCTCCCTTCCTCTCTGAAACCAATTAAAAAAAGATGCAGTCTTTGACCTTCAGTCATCCCAGTTCTGGGAGATTTGCTGACCTTCAACCATAGAACCAGGATCACGTAGAGCCTGGGGGACAAAGACCGGATGACACACAGCAGGCCCTCACGTGACCAGGTTGGAGGTACTTTTTGGAATGGACTGTGTGGCCTGCACACAGATAATTTTTAACCCTTAGTTTCTTTGCTCTGCTTTTCCTCTCCCTCCTTAAGAAGACCTCTGCCTGCACTAAAGTGGGGAAGGTTGGGTTTTGGATAAGAGTCCCCCATCTTCTCAGGTGACCAGCACTTGAATAAACCTCTTTCCTTGGTCACCTGTCTCCGGGGTTTGGCTTTTGTGGTGGCAGGCAGCCAAACCTTGATGTCAGTTACAAAAGCAGAAAACTGATTCAGTGGCTGCAGGGGCTTAAAAAGAAGTGAGTTATGCCCGGTCCAGGTAGCTCTGTTGGTTGGAGTGTCGTCCCAATACTCCAAGGAAATTACTTAAACTGTGAGCTGTTTGTTGATACTTATCCAGCCCTAAAAAAAAACAAGAATCATTGGTGAACACAGCTTTTCCATCACAAGAAGGCGAGAGCCTAATAGTTATGGGAAATCACTCTCCCGTCTTTATGAGGTAGAACACCCTGCTCACTGGTAAGAGACTGAAGGAGGTGCAGGAGGCCAGAGAGGCTGGGGCAGCCGGAGAGGCAGGCAGGCCACAGGCCACTTGGCGTGTGAATCCTCGGAGGGGGTAGACTTCCCTCTGGGAGTGATGAAAACGCGTTAAGGAGTGTGAGTTAGATGGTTCACAAGGTCAGAGATGTGAGAAAGTGACAGACGCAAGAATGAGGCTGGGCGAAGAGTTCATACCAAACACCCATGAGGGAGTCTTCCTTTTCACAGTAAGTGCCCGCTGCAGGGGCCGCCTGGGGTGGGGGCCAGCCTAGGCATCCCAACAAGAGCAGACAGCTTAGCACTGGGCGTGAATAGCCTGTGAGACCCTGAGAGTCCGCCTGTGACCAGCTGGGCTGAGGCATGAGGCTCTATAACTGTAACTTAGGTGCTGTTTGAGCCCTGGGCATGCAAACCAACTTAGCTCTAGCCAACAGCCTAAGCGTGTGTCAGGGGAGAATGGCCATGGAGGACACAGAGTGCCAACAGATGGACACAGTGTGAGAACAGGTGGCATCCTGTGCAAGTGTTCTGTGAAGGAAAGCCACCACCAGCACCCTCTCTCGCCTCAGCACCCACCAGCCCGGGAGCTGACCTGTGCGAAAGGTTTGGGAGAGAGCTACCTAGTCCTTTGTTGAAGGTCCCACTTACAGACGACGTGAACATGGGCAAGTCAATCTCTCTGTGGCCTCCGTTTCCTCCTGCAGAGCGGCAGTGAAAAAGCTACCTGCCGCCTAAGGGTTAAGTGACCCAAAGGATATGCCAAGCGCCGAGGACATAGCTGACCTGTAGTAAGCACTCGGTCAAGGTTCAAGGTCATCGTGACTGGATAAACCCTTGGGCACTGTTTATCCAACAGTCGCTTGGTGCCCACGTTCTGCAGGTTAGATGCCAAGGATACAAAGATAAATAGCACACATGCTCTGTACTCCACGAGTTCCCCAATACTTGCATTTTTAATTGGAGCTTTAACTAATTGAATCCCAAAATGACAAAAAAAGAGAGAAATTCTTACATCCTGGTAAAGCCACGTAATGTTTTATGTAAGGAGACTTTGAAACTGGTGGCTGTTGCTTCTCGCCCTGAATGCCAGGAATTTCCCTGAACTTCTCATCAATCCACTGAGATTGCACCATTACTGTCAGGCCTGTTTTACACGGTAAAACGCTCTTGTGTACACAGCTAACTGCCCAGTTAACGAGGACAGAGGGGGGTAAGCATCACCTACCCACACAGCTCAGAGATCTAGTGAGCCACACCACGTGCGCTGGCGCCTCTGAGGGATCAGAACGTGGACACCTATCTGGTGTCGCCGAAAAATAAAGAGGCCTTAAGAGCCAGAGGCAACAGGCATTTATTTCAGATCAAAGAGAGCTGTTTGGGGCACACTGGCCCAGCAGCAGCCCAGACAGTGCTCGGCTCGGAGACAGAGACAACGGTGTGCTGGAGGGAGGAAGCGGCACAAGCACATCGGTAGGAGGAGCAGACAGAGGAGTGCTGTCTCTAACTGTCAGACTGCAGTCATTAGTCTGGCAGTCATCTCTGCCTTCATGTTATCTTTCCAACAGTCCTCTGAGGCTCCAGGTGGCTTACACCCAACCCAAAGTTACTTTGCCCTGTTTTAGCGCCTCATGGTTTGAGACCTACGGCAGGCAAGGCAGCTCCTCGGCGTGGCAGCTCTGGCTTCATTTTCAAGGGGCCCCGTTGTATATTTTTTGACACTAGGCAGAATGTGGCATAAATTGCAGCAAGGCTGATTAAGGAAGGTGTTTTCAAGAGCGGGAAATAAGACAAATGAGGGAGGGTCAGCCAGGGGAAATGGAGACACTTCATAAGCTTAATGTGTTCTGTCTGGAGGCAAGAAGTCACGTTAAAACTCCCCAGCTCTGCACACCCACCAACACGTGCCTCCTGATTGCAGGGCCTGCGCTCAGGTGCGGCTGCTCTGATTAGCCCTGAAACCTCACAGCACACGAGGCCTTACCCAATACTAAAACATCACCAATACTAAAACATCACAACACTAAAACATCACCCATACTAAAACATCACCAATACTAAAGCAGGAAGTGCCCGCCCTGCCACTAGCGGACATCGAGTGGCGGGTCGGCTTTAGCACGCAGCTGTCAGTCAGGAGATGAGGACGGACTTGAGAGCTGAGTCTGACTCTGGGGTTCAGTTGGTGGCAGTTGGCAACACTGTCTCCCCTGGTGCTTTTGGAACTGCGTGGAAAGAGCTCTCCAGTGACTGGGGGCCATTCCTCTTAGTGGGCAAGGGCCAGGCCTGCTAACATCCTGTAACCCAGGTCGTTCCCCCCAAAGAACCCCCACCCACAACACCCTGGGCGCCTTGTGGAGGAGTCACGGCCGCCGTGTCCGGGCCGGAGCCCAGAGGCACTCCCATGTGACTGCTGGGCAGACGGAACCTGGCTCTGGTGACAGGGCTGCGTGGCGACACACTCCTTGACTCAGTTTCCAGTTAGGGTGAGATCAACTTCCCCCGTAGTCCACGCAGGCGGCCGGAACACGTGACCTGGACTGGGGGCTTCCACCAAGGAGCTTATTCTCTCGCTGTTCCGGGAGCTGCGGGTTGGAGAGCGGCCTTCTGGCGCCGGTTCCTGCGGTGTGGCTGCCTTCTCTGTGGGCACAGAGCGCTCCTGGTGTGGGCGGGAGAGCCACACGCTGCAGCGTCTGCTCAGAGCACGATCCCATCGAGGGTCCTGCTAACAAGGCCTCTCCTAACTCTGCTCGCCTCCAAAGACCTGTCTCCAAGCACCATCACACTGAGGGCCGCGCCTCAACGTTCAAATTGGGGTGGGGGGACGGGTAGGCATTGAGTCCAGAGCAGCCTCACTAGGAGGTCAGCTTGATGGCTATTGGAGTCCGGCAGAAGGAGCACCTCACTCTGTCCCTTGGTGATGGAAAGTCAGGAACTCTGGCTAAAAGCAGTAACCATCGGCCTCAGTGGCAGCGAATCTAAATTCAGAGATTTTAGGAGCAAGGTGTAAACAGCAAGAGTCCAGAGCAATGGGAGTCGTCAGCAGCGAGTTGGATGCAATGTTGGTGAAAAGTCCCAGTTTCCCAGCATGTACCTGGGCCTGGCTTCCTGGAGGCACCCCGAGGTGCTCACTCACTTCATGACAGGAAAACACTTGGGGCTACACGTCAGGACTTCATCAGGGTGCTCCACGGAGCTTCCGTCCGAGGAGCACGAGGGCCTCCCAAACCCGTGGCTCATGAGGCCTCTGGCGGCGCCGCGATGCCCTCGGAGGCCAGGGACACTGTGCCCTCCCGAGTGCGGTCCGGTTCCATGGGCCGGCCCTGCTTTTTCTCTCTGTGTCCGTCATCACGTCCTGCACCAGCACCAGGTGCCTGCTCTCCGAGTCAGATTCTGTGGTTTCAAATGGTGGCGCCCCATTCTCACTTGCTTCAAAGAAATAAAATCACCCTGGAACACCCAGAGGTGCTTCTGCCTCAGGCACCTGTAGATTCACCCACTTCAACTAAGTCACCAGAGGCACCAGCTCCTCGCTGCATCCTCAGGTGGCCACCGGCTGTCGGGGGGCGGGGGGGGGAGGCGCCGGCCACTGCAGCTGGGGGTGCCTGGCCTCGCAGTCTCAGGGCACCAGCAAATGGGCAATGGACCTAAATGTAAACTTGTCTAAAGAAGACAGAAGGAAGGCCAAGAAACATGAAAACAAGCTCAAAGTCACTAATTATCTGAGAAATGCAAATCAAAACAACAATGAGCTACCATCTCACACCTGTCAGAATGGTCAACATCAACAAATCAACAAACGACAAGTGCTGGTGAGGATGCAGAGAAAAAGGAACCCTCGTGCACTGCCGGTGGGAATGCAGATGGTGCAGCCACTGTGGAGAACAGTATGGAGTTTCCTCAAAAAATTAAAAATGGAACTCCCATTTGACCCAGTAATCCCACTTCTGGGAACATATCCCAAGAAACTAGAAACACCAATCAAAAAAAATATATGCACCCCTATGTTCATAGCAGCACAATTCAACATAGCTAAGATTTGGAAACAGCCTAAGTGCCCATCAGCAGATGAGTGGATTAGAAAACTGTGATACATCTACACAATGGAATACTACGCTGCAGTAAAAAAGAATGAATTCCTACCATTTGCAACAGCATGGATAGAACTGAAGAGTATTATGCTAAGCGAAATAGGCAGAGAAAGATAAATACCACATGATCTCACTCATCAATGGGAAATAATGAACAACATAAACTGATGAACAGGGATAGATCCAGAGACAGAGAAGCATCCTCGATCAGACCATCAAACCTCAGAGGGAAGGTAGGGGAGGGGGGGGTAAGGGGGAGAGATCAACCAAAGGACTTATAAGCCTAAGCAGGGGACACAGACAACAGGGTGAATGATGGTATGAGTGTGTGTGTGTTGGGGGGCGAGGGTGGGGATTGGGGAGGTAATGGGGGGGATGAGGACAAATATGTAATACCTTAATCAATAAGGAAATTAAAATGAAAAAAAAATAATGGAGTGGGTGCTGGCATGAGCCTGGGCCTCTGCGCCTGCTCCGTGCCTGGCCCTGGGAGAGCCTCCTGCTCACGCCCCCTGCACCGCTCCTTCCCTCTCACGTGGGCTCCCTGGAACCCGGGTTCCCTGCCCCCACCCCAGCCTGTGGCAGCCATCCGGTGATCCTGCCACAGGGGGCCTGCGGCTGCCGGCAGTGTGCCCGCTGAGGCTGGGTTGGCAGTAGAGGTCCCGTTTCCAGTGTAAGTCCTCCCTCATGGCCACAGCACAGGGACAGGCCTGCCTCCCACTCCCAGGATCTGCTTTTAATAAACTAACGCAGGAGGCGGTTCCAGCAGCCCTCCCTCCCAGGCCCGGCAGGACGGACACCGACAGTCCGGACAGGACACGTGTTCTGTCTTCCTCCGCACGCAGCAGCATCACCGAGTCCTCACCTGGCGGCCGGGTCGCTCCTCCGGAGCCCTGGGTCCTCAGCTGCCAGGAGAGCAGAAAGAGGTCAGAGCCAGCTCTGGTCGGCGCCCCGAGAGCTGCTGCTTGCAGGGAGCACTGCCTCCAGCTTCCAGGCTGTTTCCCCTTGCTCTCCACTGCTGTTATCTTTTCTTTTTAAAAATTCATATAAATATTTCTGTTGATAGTATTACAGATGTCTCCCATCCCACCACCCTGTAACTCCCTCCTCCCAGCCCCTACCTGCCCCCAAGTCTTCGCCCCCCTATTGCCCTGGCATTGGGCTCTGCATTGAAGTATGTAAGTTCTTTGGTTTATCTCTTCTCGTCCCCCAGCCCCCACATGGAGGCGTGTCAGTCTGCTCCATGCCTCCCTGCTCTGGGTCTTATATTGTTGGTCAATTCCTTTTGTTCATTAGATTCCACAGACAAGTGACATTTGTGATATTTGTCTGTCTCTGACTGGCTTATTTCACTCAACATATTTTCCAGGTCCCTCCATGCTGTCTCACAGGGTGGGAGCCCCTTTTACAGCTGCACAGTATTCGATGGTGTAATGCCCCTCAGCCTCTATCCCCTCCCCTGCTGAGGCACTTGGGCTGTTTCCAGGTCTTGGCTGTTGTAAGTGCTGCTGTGAACATGGGGTGCATACCTTCTTCCTGTTTGGTGTTTTAGTGTTTTTAGACCAGCAGTATATTCCCAGAAGTGGGATCACAGGGTCAAATGAAAGTTCCATTCTTAATTTTTGAGGAAACTCCACACTGTTCTCCACAGTGGCTGCACCAGTCTGCATTCCCACTAGCAGTGGAAGAGGGTTCTCTTTTCTCCACATCCTCGCCAGCACTTGTTGATTTGTTGGTGACAGACAGGTGTGAGGTAGTATCCCACTGTGGCTTTAATTTCATCTCTCTGATGATTAGTAACTTTGAGCATTTTTCATGTCTTTTGGCCTCTGTATGTCCTCTGGAGAAATGTCTATTCAGGTCCTTGGCCCATTTTTTATTGGATTGTTTGTCTTCTTTTATTTAGTTGTATGAGTTCTTCATATATGTTGGGGATTAACCCTTATCAGGTATATCGTCGTAAATATGTCCTCCCTGCAGTGGGGTCCCTTTTGCTTTGGTGCTGGGTTCTCTGGCTGTGCAGAGCTTTCATTTTGATGTAGTCCCAATGTTTATTTTTTCTTTTGTTTCTCTTGTCCTAGGAGATGAATTGGCAACAATTCTGCTATGTGAGATGTCTGAGACGTTACTGCCTGTGGTTTCTTCTAAGATTCTTATGGTTTCCTGCCTTGAACTTAAGTCTTGTATCCGTTTTGCGTTTACTCTGTGTGCGGGCTGTCATCTTTGAGGGCACTTGCCGTTGACTGCCCGGCAGCCCTCCAGAGCACTGCTGCTATGAACCCTCTGAGCCCATTCACCTCTGACCCCAGGAGATAGTGTCTCCCCTGAAAGGAATCAGCTTTGCTTCCAGACATGTTTGCTCACTTAGCTCCCATCCAGGGGCAGCCCTACCCTGGCACTTTTCCCGGAGCACAGGGCAAGCCTCCTCTGGCGGGGAGGACCCTGGGGAGGCCTGGCCGCGCCAGCCCACGGGGACGGCCGCCAGGGGCTGAGCCATCACCGCCAGGCGTGATGCGAGTGCTTCTCCTGTGCTGCCGGTTAGCCCTCAGAGTCCGGGGCCGGGGGGGACCTCATTTAGGGACATCCAAACACGGAGGGGTCGGTGCCTTGCCTGAGCGCTCTTGGCTTCTAGTGACAGGATTGGGATTTGAACCCAGGCCCTCGCTGCCTTTAAACCAGTGCTCTGACCAGTTGGGAGAGCTGCTATCCAGGCCTTTCCTCTTACGGGCTGGGACACGGGGGACATGGCATCGTTCAAAGAAGGAGCCTGTTGGCCTCTAAGGGTCCTCACCAAAGGTTTCACTTCACAAATACACTCGTTGACAAAAATGCCACCAGTTTGTATGTGAGTGCTGATTTTCATCCTGCCATCTATTAGATAGAAAAGACTCACCTCCCTAAATTAAATGTCTAATTGTTAGGAGTTGTTAGTCTCCTATAACGAAAGTAAAATAACAGTTTAAAATGTAGTGTATTCTCTTGCACAAGAATTTATTCTTTAACAGTGTTCTCAACCTTAACACTTCAAAATCATCAGAGAAGCTTTTAAAATATTTATTTTTATTGTTGAAAATATTAGAGATGTTTCCCCCCTTTTTTCCACCATTGACCATCTCCACCTGTACCCGCCTCTCCTAAGCCTTCACCACACTATGGAGATTTTTATCTGTTTGCATCCTCACCAAAGGCTATTTTTTTCATTGATTTCTAGAGAGAGTGGGAGGGAGGAGGGAGGGTGTGAGGGGAGGAGGAAAGAAGGGAGGAAGGAAGGGAGGGAGAGAAATATTGCCTCTTGCATGCACCCCAACCTGCAACCAGGTATGTTCCCTTGACCAGGAACCAAACCTGAGATTCTTTGGTGCACAGGCCGATGCTCTAACCATTGAGTACACTGGCCAGGACAGAGGAGATTTTTAAACACCCAAAAACAATGCCTGGGACACCCAAAGACAAATTACATCAGCACCTGAGGGGGAGGGGGGCAGGTACCCAGGCACCAGTGGCTCCACAAGGTCAACCCAGACCCTTGCATCTTTCTCCACCTCCATCCTCAGCACCTGGACTTACTCTCAGGTTCCTGTACGCTCCAAGATGGCTACTGAGCTCCTGCCATCATCTCTGCACTCCAGGTCGGAGTAAGGAGGGGAGCGGCCAAATGATGTGCTGCCTAGCTGCTGTGGATTGAATGGTGTTCCCCAAAATTTATTATATTTTTAAGACTTTCTATCTAATAAAGGGTAATATGCAAATAAACCATCACAAAGATGGCGGCGTCCAGTCCTCTCAGCCCCGCCAGAGTCCCCCAGGCCCAGGGGGCGGCCGCTGAGAGTGGGCAGCGTGCGCAGCCTGGCGGGATGCTTGCCTCCGTGCCTGGCCGCAGAGGGGCTTCTAGCCAGGCCAGAGCAGAACATTTGCATAAGAAGAGAAGGATCCATCGAGTTGAGCAGGGTCGAGTGGCCCCCGACTCCCAGGCAAGGTCAAGTCCGGGGCCGGAGGGTGGAGGGGTGGAGGATAGTGCCACAGGAGGGGCTGGTGGTGGAGGCACAGGGGTGAAAGCTGGCGAGAAAGAGGAAGGAAGCCCTTTCTTGGAGTTCCTGAGAACAGGGAGGGAAGTCCTTTGCATTTCCCAGCCATGGATATGCCTCTGGCCAAGCTGGGGCTCGGAACCCTTGTCTCGTTGCCATGGCGATGAGATAAGCATTTCGCACCTGCCAAGGATGGGCTTCTGGGCCTCAGAGAGCCTCAGGCAGCAAGCGTGGAGCGGCCAGGCCCCACAGAGAGCTGCTGGGCACGGATTTGTGAGCAGGGCTACTGGCAGGAGATAATTAAGGTTAAATTAGGCCTTAACGGAGGGTTGCTAACCCACCTGGACTGGAGGGCTGGCAGAGGAAGAGAGTGTGCTCTCTCTCTCCACCAGCCTTGGGCACAGTGAGCAGGGCCTGCAAGCCTGGAAAAGCCATCTCAGGACCCAGCTGGCTGGCACCTGGCCCAGGGCTCCCTCCAGCTGGATCCTAAGAGCATCACTTTGTGCTGCTGGAGCTGACAGATAGTACACTTCATTATGGCCGCCGAGCGGACCACGCCCGGCCGAGGCAGCACCTCCCAGAAGCTCATGCTGCCACTGTGCACGCCTCCTTAGCAGAGCACCATCCCGTGGCCCCTGGCCACCACCCTGCTGGCCAGAGAGTTACTGTCCTGGCCCACTGCCCTAGGCGAACAGCGGGGCCTGCAGCAGGAGGAGGGAGGGAGGAGGAGGAGGGAGAGGGCATTTGGAGGAAATACGCAGTCTTGTGCCTCACTGCCCTCATGGGAGGGGGGTGGTGTGGGTGGACAAGGACTGAACCCAAAACAAAGAAACTAACTCTTCTCCCATCCCAGGAGCAGTGGGAACCGAGGCCAGGTTCCAGGATGGGCGCTTCCCTGGACCACCTGTGGCCCCCGGTCCAGCTGTGGAAGGGCCTTCCTCTGGGGGAAGGGCCTTCCTCTTGCACAAGGTTCCAGACAAGCACAAGGGTCAGACAAGCTGCGAGCCCTCAGTGCCATCACACGCCAAGGGAGAGGTGGGCGCAGGAGCAGGGCGTGGAGAGGCCTGAGGGGAGCGGGCATGAGGCAGGCTTTGCTGGACACAGGTCAGCAGCCTCTCCATCCAGACAGCGGAGCTCTGAGGGCTCCTCCCGGGACATTGTGCCCACGTCCAGTGTGGATAGGCCAGGGACACCCAGTGGCATCATGGGGAGGGAATTTCATGCACCAGGCCTCTAGTTTAATATATTCATCACAGGGGCTTAACGAGAGACTTAATTTAAAAAGCAGGAACAAAACAAATGTGACACCATAACCAAAACACAAGCCCTCTCCAGAAATGAGGATAAGGACAGACCGTCTAGGGGAAATGAAGGATGGCAGGGAGGAGAGCGCAGGGGTAGAGGCAGGGGCAGGGCTGGAGGCTGCTCTGCCTGGCCTTCTTGCAGCTGGCACTCCCCAGGGGATGCGGGCTTGTCCAGAGCCAGCTCTGGGCGGGCAGCACAATGGCCCTGACGCCACGCGGGGAGACTGCTTGTCCTGCAGGCTGTGCAGGCAGAGGGCCTCTGGGTGTCCACGTGGGGTGGTGGCAGGGCATGGGGCCCTCCCTGAGGCCCTGTTGAAGGACAGACCCTGGGAGGTGCATTCACTGTGCCATCGCTGCATGGGTGGCCCCCACCCATTGAAAAGGTCGACTGGGGAAGGCGGAAAGGGCTTCGCCACCGGACATCATGAGGGCAGCAGCTCCTCTGGGATTTTTCGCCCTGCGGCCTGGGCAGCGCCTGTCAGGCTCGGCTCCTTTGTGGCTGGCAGCTGGGTCATGGTCTGGAAGGCCACCGAGCAGCGACACA
This sequence comes from Nyctalus aviator, assembly GCA_036971965.1. Classification (NCBI taxonomy): domain Eukaryota; kingdom Metazoa; phylum Chordata; class Mammalia; order Chiroptera; family Vespertilionidae; genus Nyctalus; species Nyctalus aviator. Next base: position 1,030,591 of record CM072934.1, on the reverse strand, counting down.
GGAAGCTGGAGGACATGACAGTGACTGCCTGATTACTTTTAAGAATATCACTGGCTGCGTGTGGGGTGCAGAAGCAGGAGACCTGCTCGAAGGCTTTGCACTGCCAGACAGACCCGGTAGGAGCAGGTTTGAAAAGGGGTCCACACATCCTCGCCTGTGGGCCACACTCTCTCAAAGAGTTTTACCAGAACACAGACGTGCCCCTCTGCGGCTTTTCTGCCCTAAAGGCAAGTCTGAGTGACTGCAACACTGTCTGGCCCACAAGGCTGGAAGTGTTCACTTTCTAACTTTCACAGGCAACATCTGCCATCCCCTGCACTGGGGGGGGAGGGGGGGCATACTGTTGAACAGAAAGAGACTGGATGTATCTTGGAGGTAGAGCCAACAGGACTTTCTAGTAACTGGGTATGGGGAAGGGAGAGGTGGGATTCGAGCCTCTGCTTTGGGCTTTCTGGGCCCAGTGCGCTGAGAAGCTAGCAGCTCTCCTGTCTATCTCCTTTGAAATGTCTCCCAAATCATCAGTCCTCATCCTTCTCGCTTCAACGAAAGCACTAGTCACCCACCTCAGTGAGTCCTGTGAACCCAGAGAAGAAAAGGCACCTGATAAGGGCTCCTGGTGGTAACTGGCTCAAATTAAAAAAGCAGAGCCCAGCAGCCATTTCAGCACAGAAGCCTCCTACAGCAGAGAGGCCTGGACACTAAGCTGCCTCTTGGCATGCTCTGGCCTTCTGAGCCGGCCCTTATAAAGGTTTCCTGGAATCCTATTTCAACCAATAGGACTGAGGCTTTCCCCATCCAATCAACTCTGACCAATCAGAGAGACTCTATTCTAACCAATCAGGACTGTGCCTTTTGGGCCAATCAAACAGTGACAATTTGGAGCCTTCATTTGCATGAGGACAGATCAATCAGGACCAAGACCAGGGGCTTCTGTCCTCATAAGCCAGCTCCCCTCTGGCTTGGGCACATACTTTCCTTTCTCACTGAAGAATGTGTCTCCTGGCCGTGCTCCAGCACCGAAGTTTTACAGCCGCACTGAACACATTTCCTTCCTCCCCGCACCCCAAATTGGAGACTCCTGTTGTTTGAACTGGTGCCAACGGCCAGGGGTTGGCAGTCCTCACATGACTTCTGGGGTGACCGTCCTAAGACACACATTGCATTGTCTGTGTCCTGGGACAATGTTTGGACGACAACAGTTCTGTTTGTCAAGAACAGCAGCTCTCTTCTCCTGGGGCGCTGCCAACCCTCCTCCCGCAGCCCGGGCTTTAGATGGGTTCCTGGTCTGGTCCTCTCGCACTGCTCCCAAGAGGACAGAGGACCGAAGTGTTGCTAATCAGAGAATTCATTCCACACTTTCAGCCTCAAAGATTAGTTAGCACCTGTCACACCAAGAGGAGAGAGCTTGCCTTTCCTGCAAAGTGCAATATTTCAGTTGATTGAGCTGGTAGCTGGGAGATAGGCAGAGATTAATGAGACACAGGAGGTCAGGGAACGTGCTGGGGCCAGGGCACAGCTGGTGCAAGGGCCGGTGCGGGAGCGAGGCACAAAGCGGCAGGCGGCAGGCTGGGGAGAGGAAAAGGCAGGCAGAGCAGGGCAAGTCCCAGCAGCAGCAGCTGAAACTGCTGTGGCCTTGCTGCTCACGCTCCCCCACCCGACTCCGCAGCAATGCACGGCAGCCAGCGTTACTACCACCCGCCAGCTGTGAGGAAAGCAAGACAAACACGAACACACATGCAGTCAGCAACTTTTCTGAGGCCTGTTCCAGTGTGCGAGCAGGGACAGAGGCACAAAGGACAAACCCCACCCATGACAATGGGCAGTGTGGCTGGCTGTGGGTTAAAAGCTGGGTTGGCCTGCTCTCTGCCTTTGAGTGTCCTGTCTCTTTTCACCTGAATAAACCTCACCACTGCCTCTTAGAACCCCTCCTGTGAGAGTCCCTGAGAGCCTTTACCCACAACACCCCTGAAGAACTGTGTCCTCCAGGAACACGTCGTTATCTCCAGATTCCTATTCCTGAAGGGGCACTTGAGGCGAGGAGAAACCAAGCAGCGTGCTCAGCGGTCCAGGCTAGCTTTTTCAACCCAGCGCTTACTCCTGAGACTGTTCTCCCCCCTCCGCCCCCAGCCCCCACCTCTCTGGGAGGGCATTTCTTGTTTCCATGTCTCTGTAACAGTCAGTCAAGTAATTAAGTAATTAACTTACTCATTAACCTTGCCATCTGCATCCCTCCCCAGACCAGAGGCACTGGGTTGGTGAGCCCAGCACTGTGGGTTCGTTTTTCCTTTCCTGCTCCTCTTTCCTCATTAATTCAGGAGGGCGTGTTCCTGGAGTTACAGGCATCCAGAGAGAGCCCTCTGCACGACTACTGGGCCCATTTCTCACAGGTTCCCTGTGTCTGCCAATCTCAGACCCTTGGTGGGGAAGCAGGCAAAGCCCCACCCAGCCCCAGGCTGATGCCAAGGGAGCACCTGTGAAAGAGCAGTTGCTGGGCTAAAGGCTTTTCCAACCCTCATAGCTGTGCCACGATGGGGATGCTATTATCAATCCCATTCTATGGACAGAGAAACAGGTTCAGAGAGGAAAAACAATCTCCATGTCTCATTGCTGGCAAGGGGTGGTGCCAGGATTTGATCCCAGGGGTGTCTGGATCCTGAGTCTCTGTTCTGCATGATCTCTCGGGCTCCACCAGGGTTACATGTAAGGAGAGGCTCAGAGGGCCCAGGCTCAGAGCTACAGAGCTGGCGTGAGCGGGCCAGGCACAAGGTCATGGCAATGGAAGAACACTCAGACTCTGAAAAGGTCGGGAATGGAAGGAACAAATCACACACCCCTTCCAGTCCCTCCAAGTGCACCTGTGACAGATGTAAAACTGAGATCCAGGATGGGAAGTGATGAATGCCTTTTTTATATAAAACTAAAGGCCCAGTGCATGAAATTCCTGCACAGGGGGTATCCCTCAGCCCAACCTGCACTCTCTCTAATCTGGGACCCCTCGGGGGATGTCTGACTGCCAGTTTAGGCCCGATCCTGCAGTCAGACATCCCTCTCACAATCTGGGACCACTGGCTCCTAGCCACTCTGCCTGCCAGCCTGATCACCCCTAACCACTTTCACCTGATGGCCTGATCGCCCCCAACTGCTCTCCCCTACCGGCCTGATCACCCCTAATTGCCTCTGCTTTGGCCCCATCACCATGGATTTGTCCAGACGGACATCCGGAAGGTCTCCAGAAGGTCTTCTGGTCTAATTAGCATATTACTTTTTTATTAATGTAGATGTTATCCCAATAAATTTAATAAAAATTGTCTGCAAATTATGCTTACACTGGAAGTGTACCACTTATCAATTTTATTTTAACCATCACTATCGGTGTATCCCGTAGGTGTAAAATTTGGCTTCCATATTGTTAGCATTTCTTGGGGACCAGACATCAGAGACTTCATAGATAGTTCTGAGGTCTTTGGCCTTGCTCTAAAGTTACTGGCTGCCCAAGTTACCGCTCAAGGTGGTGAATTTTTCTACATTGGCTTGGTCTTTTTCTGGATCATTTTTATTCAGTTCCTCATTTGGTCTGTGATAATGGCCACATGTTGTTGGCTTTATAGCTTTCATAGGTTTTCTTGAAAGGGTAGGAATTTTTGGAAAGACTCCTTTCCTTGAACTCCCTTAAAGACATCTTTCACCCCATGGGTGTCTTCAGTCCCTGGAAGGACAGCCGAGTGAGCACAGAAGGACATCGGTTTGTGGGGAAATGGCTGGATGAAAGGGGAAAGTCTTCATGAGAGCACGTATGGGCTGAGGATGGACTCTGCCAGGCAAGACCAGGGCGCCTTGGGCATCTGCTGCCAAAGAGGAGGAGGCAGAGTCTGGGTGTGGTCCTTTCATCCTGGACACTGGGCCTGGGCTAACAGGGCTTCTTCCTCTTTTTCCTCCAGCTAACGGTAGCTCTGGGAGAGAAACTTAGACCTCAGAAAGCACCATCCTGGCACTTACACGGGGAGGAGTGAGGAGGCCGAGAGTCTTTGGTGAGAGAAAGGGGGCGTTGGAGTACTCCTAAGCCTTCTCAAGCTTACTGACCCCATGTTCCTTTCTGAGGGGTCACATGTAGGGAGACGATGCTTCCTTCCTCCAAACGCTCCCCTAGGCTACCCATTCCCGTGGCTCGTTGTTCTTTCTCATCCTCACCAGTGGCTGCTTTTCATAGATTTACCAACATCTTTTCAAGGTAACGTGACTGTCTCTGTGGAGGTGTGACTCATCCTGATTCCCTAGCACCTTGAAAACCATTCACTTCTTGGCTACAACCAGAGAAATTTTCCTTGTCACCCCCTTTTTCCACTGTCCACGGGGCTCTCCCCAGCTTTCTGTTTTCAAGGTTGAAATCATTGCATTTGGCTGTCTTTAATGAATAGAGTTGCTCAACTGGTCATAGCGTTGTTTAAAATCTTGGGGTGATCACAGAAGGTATGGTATCTGGATTTGGGGTTTAACAGTATAAGGTGACTGAGGCAGGAATTTAAATCCCGAAGTTGGGCTCCTGTTTGCATGTTGAAACTGCACCTGCCCAGCCCACCTCCTCAGGGACCATGGTGGTCAGACCCTTGGTCTGAGGACTGCAGGCTGAGGTCCACAGAGGACAGGAGGCCCAGGCCCTATCGAAGTCTGGATCTGAGGGAGGGCTGAAGGTCCCTACGGAATCCATCTCAGCCTTGCACCAGGCTTTGGAATTGCTGGGTTTGGTCCCGGATGGAAGTACACTGACTCCTGCAGAGGACTCGGCAGTAAGGCCTTGGATCTCAGGAGTCCGGTCCTGGGTTCACAGAGGGGGGATCCTGGGACCTGCCAGGGCTCAAGATGAGGAACATTAGGGAGGAGAGAGGGACCCTGGACCCTAGACCAGAATCATCCCACCCAGGGCTGGATGATGACAACAGGCAATTTCTGCACCTGGGTCTCAAAGACTCGGGGGCTTTGGTATAGGGAGCGGGACCTCAGATACACAAGTCCTTCCAGAGTCAGCATTAGGATGTAGCGACCCTGAATCCATAACAGAGGAAATCCCACAGAAGCCCACCCTTGCTTTCAGCCCTGGAAGTCCCTAGGGCGGGATGATCACACGCAGTGTTTCCTGACTTCCACAAATGGGTCTGAGAGATCCTAGGAACATGGTATCAGGAAAACGGCCCCTGGTGCACTGAGGAAAGGGCCCAGGTCCTGCTGGTGTCAACCACCAAGACAGGTCGTTAGGCCTCTCCCCGGCCTGGGCCAGAGGCTAACAACCTAGCCACACCCACCTCGCCCCACCCCACCCACCCCTGCCTGGTGTTCAGTCAAGCCTTTGGTTGTTTTGGACATTACGGACCCTGGCTCTTTATTTATTTTATTTTTTTTAAATATATTTTATTGATTTTGTACAGAGAGGAAGGGAGAGAGATAGAGAGTTAGAAACATCGATGAGAGAGTGTCATCGATCAGCTGCTTCTTGCACACCCCCTACTGGGGATATGGCCGCAACCAAGGTAAATGCCCTTGACCGGAATCGAACCCGGGACCCTTGAGTCCCCAAGCCGACACTCTATCCCTTGAGCCAAACCAGTCTCGGCCGGACCCTGGCTCTTTATATATAGAGATATTAACCCAGGCTTTTTCAACCTCGGCACTATTGACTTTTTTTTTTTTTTTTTTTTTTTTAATTAACGAAGTGGTTTGTCATTTTAAGAAAACAACTTACGGAATTTCTTGCCAATGAAAATTATGAGCTCTCAAGCAAAAATTGGAATTTGTAGAACTGGGCTCCTCCACTGTGCTTGGCGTTTTCTGCAAAGACTCTGGGGAGGAGCTCAGTGCTAATATTAACAGATACGACCTTTTGATACTGTATGATAAAATGTGTCAACACTTAAAAGATTTCCATAATGCAGTGAATGACTATTCCCCAAACATTTGTTGCATGGTGCTACAAAATCACGCATAGGTAAAGATCTGCTTCAAAGATCCACAATGTAAACTATTGATTTTATTATAACATGGTGGGAAAGTTTACTGATTTGGTTTCAAATCTCATATTGCAACTAACTTTTGAAAAACTACCACTGTTGATTTTGGTTCAGTATCAAATTGTCCCAATTATCTAGAAAGGCTATTAAAATTCTCCTTCCTTTGCCAACTGTGTGAACTAGAGTATGTCCATATACTTCAACTAAAACAGCATATCACAACAAATGGAATGCAAAACAAGTAAGAAAATCTGATTCTTTTCTTTTATTAATGTAATTTTATTTTCAACTTTAATTACAGTTGACATGCAATATTATACTAGTTTGAGGTGTACAACATAGTAAATAGACATTTATATAGCTTACAATATGATCACCCTGTTAGGTCTACTACCCACCTGACAACATACTTGGATATCACAATACTATTGACTGTATTCCCAAGGTTGTTCTTTACGACCCTGTTACTATTTTTATAAACTGTCCATTTGTACTTTTTAATCCCTTCATCTCTTCACCCCCCTCTCATTTGTCTACAATTTGTTCTCTGTACTTATGACTTTATTTCTGGTTTGTCTGTTATCTCTTTTTTTATCTTTTAGATTCCACACATAAGTGAAATCATATTCTATTCCTTTTTCTGTATCCAAATTATGCACTTTGCTTAATATTCTCTAGATCCAGCTATGCTGTTGCAAATGGCAAGCTTTCATTCTTTTTTGTGAAAAGTACTGTTCCATTGTATATTTGTACCACCTCTTCTTTAGTCACTTAGTTTGCTTCCATATCTTGGCTATCTATAATAATAAAAGTGTAATATGCTAATTAAACCAGACAGCCAAATAACCTTCTATACATCATGCCAGACATCCTTCTGGATGAAGCTGTGGTGGCAGTGACCGAGGCAGAGGTTATAGGGGGCAATCAGGCAGGCAGGTGAGCACTTAGGGGTGATCAGGCAAGCAGGCAAGCGGTTAGGGGTGATAAGACAGGTAGGCAAGCAGTTAGGGGTGATCGGGCAAGCAGGTGAGCAGTTAGGGAAGGCAGGCAGGCATAGTAGTTAGGGGCGATCAAGCATGCAGGTGAGTGGTTAGGGGTGATCAAGCTGGCAGGCAGGTGGTTAAGGGCAATCAGGTGGGCAGGGGAACAGGTAGGGACATCAGTCAGGCAGAGTGGTTAAGGGTGATCAGCCAGGCAGGTGAGCAGTTAGGGACGTTCAGACAAGCAGACAAAAAGTTAGGGGTAATCAGTCAGACAGGCTAAGTGGTTAGGGGTGATCAGGCAGGTAGGTGAACAGTTAGAAACAATCAGGCAGGCAGGTAAGAAGTTACGGGCAATCAGGCAGGCAGGTGAGTGGTTAGGGGCGATCAGGCAGGCAGACAGAATGGTTAGGGGTGATGAGGCCAGCATGCATAGTGGCGAGGGGCAATCAGGCAGCCAGGCAGGAAGGCAAGCGGTTAGAAGCCAGTGTTCCAGGATTGTGATAGGGATGTCTGACTGCCCAATCCTGGGCCTAAATTGGCAGTTGGACATCCTCCAAAGGGTCCCCGATTGCGAGAGGGTGCAGGCCTGGCTGAGGGACGCCATCCCCCTCGTGCAAGAATTCTAATTGTAAATAAAACTGCAATAAACATGGGGGTACATAAATATTTCCTAATAAGTGTTTCAGGTTTCTTTGGATAAATACGGTAGTTCTGTTTTTAGAATTGTGAGGATCCTTCATACTGTTTGCCATCGTGGTTGCACCAATTTACAATCCCACCAGCAGTGCATGAGGATTCCCTTTTCTCCATATCCTCCCCTGCACTTGCTGCTTGTTGATTTATTGACAATAGCCATTCTGACAGGTGTGAGGTGATAACTCATTGTGGTTGTAATTTTTATTTCCCTCATGATTAGTGACAATGAATATCCTATATAATAAAAGTCTAATATGCTAAATGTCTGGTTGTCCAGTCACCCATTCAACCAATCAAAGTGTAATATGCTAATGATATGCTAAGGCTGCTCAACCATTCACTATGACATGCACTGACCACCAGGGGTCAGACAGTCACCCAGTTGATCAGACTGTATGATGTGCGCTGACCACCAGGGGTCAGATGCTTGACCAGTAGGTTAGCTTGCTGCTATGGTCTGCCCTATCAGGACTGAGAAAGATGGGCTAGACTCACCCTGGAGACCTCCTGTGGTCCCTCCCTGGCTGGCCAACCTCCCGCATCCCTCCCTAGCTCCCAGTGTGCAATGGTGGGGTCCCTTGGCCTGGCCTGGGCCCATTCACAATCCCTGACCACTCTCCTTGGAGGCCCTTCCCTGTGCTGCCTCCCCTCCCCTCCTCTCCCCTCCCTTCTCTCCCCTCCCCTCCTCTCTCCTCCCCTTCTCTCCCCTCCTCTCCTCTTTCCCTCCTCTCCATTCCCCCCTCCCCTCCTGTCCCCCCCTCCTCTCTTCTCCCCTTCCCTCTGCTCCCCTCTCCTCAGAGGCCCTCCCCTGTACTGCATCCTCTCCTCGGAGGCCCAGCCAGCAGGGCCCAGGGCAGCTCCACAGCGGTCCCTTTTCTCAGGGGCTAGGCAGAGAGAATGTGTGTGTGTGTCCGGGGGAGGCACAGGGAAGCTGAGAACATTAGGAAAAGAGTCTGACACTTCACACGGAGGAGAGGGGGAGGGAAGCCCGGAGCCCAGGCTCTGCCCAGGCCCAGGAGGGTGGGCCGCCCAGCAGCAGGCTCAGGCGGTCCCTCACCCCAAGGCCGAGCAGGGCCGTTCCCACTGGCTTGCTTCCAGCCACATGGGACAAGGAGGGGAACAAGGAAGCCCGGGCACGGGCCTCTGCCCCAGGAGGCTCGGATCACGGGGGGCGGGGGAGTCCAGGGCTGGTCCACGTTGACCACCACATCTGCAGTGAGAGCCACGGCCAGGCCCCAGCCCCATGGCCTCTGCTTCCCTGCCCAGTCTGCGCCCACTCTGCCCCCGCCTGCGCCCTCCCCGCCACCCCTGTGCCTCCCTCGCCTGCGCCCCCCCTGCCCCCTCCCGCCACTCCCCCGCCTGCGCCCTCCCCGCCCCCCCGCCCCCCCCCCCCCCCCCCGCCGCCTGCGCCCTCCCCGCTACCCCCGGCCTGCGCCCTCCCCCCCCCCCCCCGCGCCCTTCCTCCCCCCCCCCCCCCCCCCCCCCCCCCCCGCCACTCCCCTGCCTGCGCCTTCCCCGCCCCCCGCCTGCACCCTCTCTGCCGCCGCCTGCGCCCTCCGCGTGCGGAGTGGGGGCTGGCACCCCTGGGCGCTGGGCATCTGCTGCTGAGGGCGGCCTCTGAGCCAGGGGCCAGGCTCCACCAAGCTGGGCTGTTGTCCAATTCCCCAGCCTCCCTCCGAGCGCCTCCCCCTGGGGTGCCTCCCGTGCCCCCCCCACACACACACACACACACACCTGCGCCCCGAGATACGGCTCTGTCCCCTCATGGAGACTCGGCCATCCTCCCCAGGGAGCCCCAAAGGGTGCAAAAGCAGCTCGCACTGTCAGCGACAATCTTACATGTTCCCTCTGGGTACTAGTGATGGGGTCAGCGTGGCGGCCACAGAGACACGGGCTCGTGGCTACGGGGTGAGGGCAAACGAAAGGCAGGTCCTCGGGCCCTACCCACCCCAGAACCCCAGGTGGCTGCTGTAGGCCTCCCAGTCTGAACGCCATCCCTGCCCCGTGCCCCTGTCCCCCCACACTGGGCCAGCAGGTGGCTGCCTGACTGTCCCAGCCCCTGGGGAGGGGGTGTCCACAGGGCAGTCCTGTCTCCTGGGCACTCACTCCAAAGGGCCAGGCCACCTCTCCCAGGCCCTCCCTCAGCTCCCTCCAGACAGGCTCCACGCTGCGGGCGCCCTGTCTGCACCCCAACTGCCCTACGTGACGGGCTTGTCCTGGGGCTGCCCGTCCTCCTGCAGTCTCAGCACCGGGCCCTTCACACCCCACAGCGCCGCTGGCCCTGCCCAGCAAGGCTCCGTTAGCACCCCCTGAGGCTGTCTCCCAGCCCGGTGCCCCAGGGCTCCTCCAGTCCTCCCTGCCCCTGGGCCCGCCCCTCCCGCCCTCTGCCCCCAGGCCCGGCTCCCGCCCCCCAGGCTCCCCCCACCCCCCCTGCAGCGGGTGTGCAGTGCAGCCTGCTACCCCCCTCTGGGCTGAAGGCTTCCTGACTGCAGACCCCCCAACCCACAAGCTTGTTTTAGGACCACCACCCCCCCCCCCCCCAAATAAAGGCTCCTCAGAGTGAGCAGCCCCAAGTGGCTTATCCTGACGCATCCTGGGCTAGGAAACTGAATACCTTTCTTCCCACCAATTCCTCCTGATGGGTAGTAAAGGGCCGGGAATCGGGGTGTTACACGCCCACCCGGAGACTCACATGGACAAGGGACCCCGATGGACAGGGAATCCTGACGCCCCGGAGGCAGCCAGGGCAGACGTCTGGGGGTCCCCCCTGAAGCAGGCTCTGTCTGGTCTCCTGGGCAGGAAGGGAGGGCCAAAGCTCCCCTGAGCCCTGAGTCTCACTGACCAGCTGGACACCATCACCCAGAGCGGCGCCCGGCTCCAGCCAGCAGGATTGGCTCCTTTTGGCACAGTGGCGCCTCACCTTCCCTCCTTGGGCTCCATTACCCCGTCTTCCTGGTCCCCCCATAAACCTCCCACAGGGACAGGCCTGTGCTAGGACTGTTGTGGGGTCAAACCCTGGGTTCAAAATAAGACCACCGGAGGCTGACTGATTAAAAAAGCAGGACATATATCTGGCCAGGACAGCCGCAAGAGCACATGCAGGCAGACTCCACAGAACTGTTTCAGGGGTAGGCAGTTCCTTTTAAAGGTTCAAACCACAGGAATTTTCCTTTGTTCTAAATTCTAAATCTTAAAGACATTGGAATGTGGCCCTATCTTGCAAAAGCTGATAACACAGAAGCAGAGCTCAGAGGTTATCTACAGTTTCTATCTTTGAAGGTTATCTACAGTTTCTATCTCCTGTGGTCCTGGTCCCAGGCAAGGGAAAATTGCCTTAGCCTCCAGGTCTCCACTTGGAAGCTGAGGTAAGCATTCTATTGTTTAATCAGGTGCAGGAGCCAGACTTAGCAGGGTTAAAATTCAAACAGCAGTTTTTACCAAAGTACTTTTTACCAAAGTACGGTTCCACTGCTTCCACAGGCCCCAGGCCCCTGCTTCCTTGCAGCCCCCTTGCTTAGCTTCAGAACAGGGAAGGCCCTTCCTTTCCCCAGTGAGGGTAGAATCAATTTTTTTTTAAAGGAGGAGAGGGAAGAGGAGGAGGGGGACAGAGGAGGAGGAGGAGGAGGAGAAGGAGGAGGAAGAGAAGTGCCTGGAGTCAATTCCAGCATGTCATAATTACAAGAGTTTTATCAAAAGGCTGATGAAACTTGGGGGCTCAGCAAGGGCTGAGTCACATATGTAATCACCTGTTGGAAGGCTGAGGGCACTTTCCCCAAACCTGAATAGGATGATCGTTTGCTGCCACACAGCTCAGGGCATCTCAATCTACATGTTATTGCCTCCTGATGGCCAAACACCTGAACACCCATAGGCTATTACCCAATCTGATGCTTCTGTAAATCCTACCCCTTGAAGTTTATGCCTCCACCTTGCCTTAGGACAAATCCTATCTAATAAAAGAGTAATATGAAAATTGACGGTCACTCCAACACACAAAATGGCTGCCCCCATGTGGTCAAAGATGGCTGCCCCCATGTGGACAAAAGATGGCCACCACAAGATGACCAGCAGGGAAGGGTAGTTGGGGGGGGGGGTGTCAAGCCTGCAGGAGAGGGTAGTTAGGGGTGACCAGGATGATAGAGGAGGGGAGTTGGGGCGACCAGCCCTGTAGGGAAGGGCAGTTGTGGGGAACCCAGGCTTTCAGGGGAGAGCAGTTGGGGGGACCAGGACTGCAGGGGAGAGCAGTTAGGGGCAATCAGGCTGGCAGGGGAGCAGTTAGGCATCAATCAGGCTGGCAGGGGAGTGGTTAGGGGATGGTCAGGCTGGCAGGCAGAGTGGTTAGAGGCAATCAGGAAGGCAGGCAGGTGAGTAGTTGGGAGCCAGCAGTTCTGGATTGTGAGAGGGATGTCCAACTGCTAGTTTAGGTCCCATCCCAAATCGGGCCTAAACGGGCAGTCAGACATCCCTCAAGGGGTCCCAGATTGGAGAGGGTGCAGGCTGGGCTGAGGGACATCCCTCCCCGTGCATGAATTTCATGCACTGGACCTCTAGTTGTGTTAATAAAAAGCAGAGGTTATGAGACAAGGAGAACGAAGAACTTAAAACTTTAGTTCCTTTAGCTGAAGCTCCTCTGACCCCCAATGCCTTTCAAAATTATCTTTTATCTCTGGACTCTTATTTAATCTACACACAGCCTTTCTCCGGATTGCCAAACCCTTTGTAATGCTGGAACAAGAACCCAGGCAAGAAGGAAGAAGAGAAGGAAAGAGGAGGAGGAGAGGGATGATGATGATGAGGAGGAGGATGAGGAGGAGAGGAAAGAGGAGGAGAAGGAAGAGAGGAGGAGGATGAGGAGGAGAGGAAAGAGGAGGAGGAGGAGGAGGGGAAAGAGGAGGGGGAGGAGGAGGAGGATGAGGATGAGAGGAAAGAGGAGGGGGAGGAGGAGGAGAAAGAGGAGGAGGAGGAGGAGGAGGAGGAGAGGAAAGAGGAGGAGGAGGAGGAGGAGGAGGAGGAGGAGGAGGAGAGGAAAGAGGAGGAGGAGGAGGAGAGGAAAGAGGAGGAGGAGGAGGAGGAGGAGGAGGAGGAGAGGAAAGAGGAGGAGGAGGAGGAGAGGAAAGAGGAGGAGGAGAAGAAAGAGGAGGAGGAGGAGGAGGAGAAGAAAGAGGAGGAGGAGGAGGAGAAAGAGGAGGAGAGGAGAGAGGAGGAGGAGGAGAAAGAGGAGGAGGAGGGCAGGCCTGGTGCTCTGGGAGCCCGGAGAACAGACCGGCGCCTCTCTGCTCCGGGACCTCTCCGGGGAGCTGGGGATGAGGCCAGGTGATGCCTCTGCTGCGGAGCTCAGGGCACTGGGGCTGTCCCGTGGCCCCGTGGGAACCCACACACATCTCCTGTTACAGCTTCTCCAGACTGGGCCTAACCTCGGGTTTCTCCGCCTTCTCCCAGACACCAAAGATTTATGTCCTCATTTTTCTTCACCGTCCGCAGGGACTTCTCAAGGCTTAGAATAGTCTAGCCGGCCTCCAAACAGAGCGGCTCTTGGCACACCCAGCAAAGCACTGCTCCACTAATGGTCTCCGCTGGGATTCCAGAGGCAAGCTCACGTTGTGCGATTTCTCAGTCAGAAATTCTGCCAAACTCAAATATCCCCATGTTATCAAGTGGGAGAGTGCAAGGCTCAAAACAGTCAGGGTTCAAGTTCGTATCTGCCACCACCAAGTCCTCATGGAGCTCACTGATTGGCCCAACTCCGATTTAATTTGACTGGCAGGTGGCTGGCACAGCAGCAGTGGGCTGGACCCCCCACAGATCCTGACGGAAGGTCCAAGACTGGGCTCCGGGGCCCAAGGCCCCTTAGTACTCCTGGCAAAGCTGAGCATGGACCGGCCTTGTTCTGGGCAGCTTTCCAGCGCTGTCAAAGTGGCCCGTGACCTTGATCTTCATCAGTCCCTGTTGAAAGGAGAGCTGGATGCTTGAAAAGGAAGTGACCTTCCCAGCCTCGGCAACCCCGCCTCAACTTCCCCTGAGACACGTGGGTGCTAGGCACGGGTGCACCCAAAGCACTGCAGACTCAACCCTGGAAACAGGAGCCATGCAAGGCCCTTCCAGGAGGCCCTGCAGTGGTGAGGAGGGAGGCCCCTGTGTGACAGCTGAGTTTCCTGCCCCAAGTTCTGCTTCCCACACCCCTCGCTGCCTTTTCTGAAGTTTCTCTGCCTTGGAGTCAAGCGACACTAGCATAGAAGTTTCTAGAAGGTACTGACGTGAGACTTCTCATAAAGCTGACCCAAATAGCTTTGTCCCTGTCATACACTCACTGGGTAACTAGAAATAAAGTCCAGAAAACTGGTTATCTTTTAATCTTAAACTGTTCACCTCAGTGGGAGATGAAGCTTTGAATGAAACAGGAGGTGCCTGAGCCACAGGAGATGGGGTGGGGGGCCACGGGCCCAGGCGGACCTGCAGGACCCGAGGTGCCTTCCCTCGAGGGGAGCTTCGGGGACACACATTTTAGAGACGCCGCACATGCAGCCCCTGAGGGCGGGAGCCCAGAGGCCGCCCTCGTCCCCCCTCACCCTGGCCCCACTTTCAGTGAGGACCCTGGGGCACTTGGCCTCACACTGGCAGTGTGGCTCCTGTGTGGCGTGTGACTGAGGAACCAGAGAGGCCTGCTGGCCTCACCCCGCTGTCCAAAGGGTCCTCCCGGGCGCGGGCGAAGGGCAGGCACCGCCACCCCACGTGCGTGCTGTGCAGTTTGCCGTTTCCAAGTAGCAATGGAATACGGCGCCTGTGACGGGAGACAAACCGGAAGGGAAGACACTGGTTACTGTCACAGGGCCTGCAAAACGTTAAAACAAGACAGATTATGGGGTTTCTTCTTTTCGTTTATTGTTAATTTTATTAAATTTGTTGGGGTGACATTGATTAATGAGATCATATAGATTTCAAGTATATATCTCCATGAGGCATGAGCGGTATTGCCCTGTCCCCCCACCCAAAGGCAATAGTGTAGCTGACCTCTTTACTACCCACCCACCCCTTCCCTCTGGGAACCCCCACTGCTGTCTGAGTTCCTGAGGTTCAGTGTCACATCCCACATGTGAGTGAAATGATATGGTTCTTAGCTTATTCTGTGTAGAGAGCCGCCTGAGAAGGCACATGGACATTCTTTTAATTCTTATCAGCTGAGCCCGAGGGCACTGGCAGAATCCTCTTATCAGTACTGATTTCTTAATCCATGTGTTTGGAATGAGGAACAAATAGGACCTTGACTCACCCAGGTCTTGATATGCTAAATCTTGTACCAAAAACTGAGGAGGAGCTTACCCAGATTTTGATGAATAGGATCTGGGCACACCCAAAACTCCTTTTGAACTTAAACTCCCCTTTGGAAGCCAATAAATATGCTGTGTTGTCTGTGGTGAGTGTGACTGTCTCCGTCAGAGAGATGGCACCCACCTAGCTCCCAGCTTTATGAATCTATTTCTGCCCTTTGTCTCCTTCTTTCTCTAATTTCTTAATCCCCAGCTCCTCCCCTCAGGAACCTGTTGTTTTTCCATGCGGAACATGGAAAAAAGAGAAACACCACAGTTCTGTCTGACTTATTTCACTTAACATGATGTTCTCTGTGTCCAGCCATGTTGTCACAAATGGTGCCGCTCTGGGTCCAGAGTGGCCGGGCCCAGAACAGCCAGTCCCAGAGCAGCCGGGTCAGGTGCGGCCAGGCCCGGAGCAGCAGCAGCCAAGTCCAGAGCAACTAGGTCGGGAGTGGCAGTGGCCAGACCCGGAGCAGCTGGTTGTGGTACGAACGAGAGCAACAGAGGTCAGGCCCAGTGCAGCCAGGCCCGAAACAGCTCACTCCTCGCCTGCCCCCACCCCAAGGCTGCCTCTCAGACATGACTGGAAACTTTTGCGGGAACTTGAGGGTCTGCTGAATCAAATGATGAAGGCTTAGATCTGGATGTGTTGAGTTAGTATAGCGCTGGGGTGTTGATCTGTGAGTGCCTTGGATGGGGCCTGGATGAGGTTGGTTGACCTATTTGGAATTATCTTTTGTCTGAAGTGTATCATTGGGCATGTGGAGGTATTATTGATATGAGAAAATGCTAAGTAACTGATTTACTATCTGAAAAGGGATTTACTATTGAGGAAAGGGAGGAAGGAAGAGACTGAACATAAACTGTGCATCTATGGATGAGGACAATGGGGGATGGGGAGGGGTGGAGGGTGGGGTGGGAACCTGGTGGAGGGGGGAAGAAATGAATCTTTGTAATAATATGAACAATAAAGATTGATAAAAAAAAAAAATGGTGCTGCTTCATCCTTCCCCCTGGCTGAGCAGAGTCCATGGTGTATGTGGACCTCAGCTTCTTACCCAGCCCTCTCTCTCGGGCACTTTGGCTTTTCCATGTCTTGGCCCCTGTGAACAGTGCTGCAGTGAACACAGGTGCACATTTCTTTACAAACGAATGTTTTCATCTTTCTCATGGGGATGCCCAGGAGAGGTGCTGCATCGTGTGGTAGCTCTCTTCTTAATATTCTGAGGAGCTGCCATACTGGTCCCCACGGTAGCTGTGCCAGTTTATGTCCCACTAGCAGTGAATGAGGTTCCTTCTTCTCCACATCCTCTCCAACACTTGTTATTATTTGTCTTGTCTAATAGCCATTTTAAAAAATATATATTTTATTGATATTTCACAGAGAGGAGGAAGGGAGAGAGTAGAGAGCTAGAAACGTCGATGAGAGAGAAACATCGACCAGCTGCCTCTTGCACACCCCCTACCGGGGATGTGTCTGCAATCAATGTACATGCCCTTGACCGGAATCGAACCTGGGACCCTACAGTCCGCAGACCGACGCTCTACCACTGAGCCAAACCGGCTTCGGCCTAATAGCTATTTTAACAGGTGTGAGGTGGTATCTCATTGTGGTGGTATCTCATTGCATTTTTCTAATAGCTAGTGAACTTAAGCATCTTTTTGTACATCTATTGGCTGTTTGTGCATCTGCGTGGGAGAAGTGACTGTTTCTGTCCTCTGCCCATTTTGTTGTTGTTGTGAATCCTCATGGAGGATATTTTTTTTCCATTGAGTTTTAGAGAGAGTGGAAAGAAGACAGGTGGGGTGGGATAGAGAGAGAGAGAGAGAGAGAGAGAGATGTGAGAGAGACACATTGACACATTCGTTGGTTGCCTCCTGCATGCTCCCTGACCTGGATCAGAGATTGAAACTGTGACACAGGTATGTGCCTTTGACTAAAACCAAACCTGAGACTTCAGTGTGGGGCTGGTACTCTAATCACTGAGCACACCAGCCAGGGCTTCCCCAATCTCTTATAATAAGGCTTTGTAGTTTTCAATATACAGGTCTTTCATATTTTTTGTTAAGTTTATTCCTATGTATTTTATTCTTTCTGTTGCAATAGCAAAAGGAATTGTCTTTCATTTCTTTTTCTGAAGATTCACTGCTAATATATAGGAATGCAGTGGATTTTGTACATTTTTGTATTCTGTAACTTTACTGGGGTGTCTTCTTGTGAAAATTGAGAAATGTTGGCAATTCTTCCAAGCTTATTTTAAGAGACCAGTGTGACCCTGATACCAAAACCACAAAAGGATGCCCCCCCCCCGCATACACACACATTACAAGCCAATATCCTCAATGAATATATGTGCAAAAATCATCAACAAAATATTAGCAAACCAATTTCAACAGCATACTAAAAGGGTTGTACACCATAATCAAGTGAAATTTATTTCAGGGATGTAAGGATGCTTCAACATCCTCAAATCAATCAACGTGGTACGAAGGACAAAAGTCTATATTTATAGATAGAGGAAAACATTTGAAAAAGTTCAGCATCCATTTATGATTTTTAAATCTCAACAGAGGGAACATACCTCAACATAACAAAGACCATATATATGACAAGTTCATAGCTAACATCATATTCAGCTGTGATAAAAAAGATGAGAAATAAAACAAGGATGCCCATTCTCACAGCTGTTATCCACCACAGAACCAGAAGTCTGCACCACAGCGATCGGACATGAAGAAGAAATAAAAGGCATCCAAATTGGAAAGGAAGAAGGAAAGCTGTCACTGTGTGCAGATGACAGGATTCTATATGTAGAAAACCCTAAAGACTCCCCCAAATACTGTTAGAACTAATAAGCTCCATAAAGTTGCAGGGTACACACACAGAAAACTGTGTTGTTTATATACATGAATAATGAACTCTCAGAAAGAGAAATTAAGAAAACAATCACCCTTACAATTGCATCAAAAAGAATAAAATACCTAAGAATATATCTAACCAAGGAGGAGAAATCCCTTTATACTGAAAACTGTAAGATATTAAAGAAATAAAATTTAAAAACACAAATAAATGGAAAGATGTTCCATGTTCGTGGATTGGAAGAATTAATATTGTTAAAATGATTACTACCCAAAGCAATCTACAGAGTCAGTGCAATCCATCAAATTTCCAATGGCATTTTTCACAGAACTAGAAAAAATAATCCTAAAGTTTGTATAGAACCACAAACACCCTAATGAGCTAAAGCAATCTTGAGAAAAAACGAAGTTGGATGTGCCACGCTGCCTGATATCAAACCGTACTGCCGGCTACGCCAATCAAGACAGCTGGCATCACACAGACCTGGCTCAAGGGGAGGCGTGGAGAGGCCGGAGGTAACCGCCTCCCCACACACACGGTCAGTTCATCTATGACAAGGGAAGCGGAGAAGCGCCATGGGACAGACAGGCCGTTCAGTAACCAGTGCTGGGAGCCGCCCGTGCAGAAGTGAGCCGGCCCTCACTGTGCTGTTCCCTGGGGAGGCATTGGACCGCCCTCTTCTGACTCATCAGGTCTGGGCTTGGTTCTCAGCAGAGCAGGTCCGACTTCCGCTGGGACACCAGCAAGAGGTCAATGGGGGCGGGTGGGGGGGGAGTTCCCCTTTCTCTCCCCTAAAAGGGGAGCAAGGTAGCGATGACAATATCCCTCTTGCTTTGCCCTTCTATGAGAAGGAGCTGGAGGGGGGAGGGGGAAGGGGGGAGGGGGCAGGAGGGAGGGGGGAGGGGGCAATGTGATCAAACGTCAAATGTCTGAGTGGCAGATCTACCTGCAGGTCTGGCAGCCATCAGGGAATAAGCCCGCAAATTAGACGTGTTTTTTTCAGACTCTAAATGTTCTTATCAAACGTACGCAGCTGTCTTATTGAGGACTTTCAGCGGAATATTTTAACTGTGCACATGGCTCCAGGCAGGAGTAAAAGTGACCTCACCTCCCTCTGCCCTGCCGGCACCTCCTGCCCGCCCCAGGTCCCCCATGTTCTGCACTGGGTCTCAGACCCCCAGCACGGGGGCCGGGCATGGCCGGGCACCCAGAGCAGTGGCCTCAGCTCAGGGCCACTTGTCCCAAAGGATGTCTGTTCTGTCTGAGGCGTCTTTAACTGTCACACCGCATGGGGACCAGTTAGCATCTACTGAGTGCAGGCCAGGGGTGGTGTTGAGCATCTTACAGTGCATAGCATAGCCCACCCCAGGCCAGAATCACACAGCTGCCAACACCCCGCCCTGAGCCTCCCCACCTCCACCCCCTGCGGGAGGCTGTTCCAGGTGCAGAGCCTCAGGCCTCACACAAACCCTGGAGGTGAGAACCCCATGGCAGCTGGGATAGGCTAGTGAGGGTGGAAAGACTGGCCGGGCAATGTGCCCCCTCTTACAAGCGTTAGTTTGCTGAATCATGCTATGGAAACATCCCCAAAGCAGATTATTTCTCAAAGATGACAACCTGCACTGGCCGTGGGAGAGGGCCTAAGCTTCCATGGACTGGCGCCGCTTCTCACCCTGGATTGGCCAAGAAGTCGCGTGGACGTCCCACCTCCAGCAGCAGCTGTGTGAACGGAAGAATGGCACTTCCTAATGGCTAGGAGGCCCCTCCCAGAACACCCTGCCCTGTCCCCGTGCTAGCTGGCCTCACTGAGAATCCAGCAAAGACGGAATGGGCCTGGTGGAGCTGTGCCAGGGGTCCTCACGCCTGTAAGGACAATGGAACTGTGAAAGGAAAGAGCCACAGGCTAACCTGACAAGCTCAGGGGATGCCTGCGTGGCAGTCTTACAAACTCAGAGACCTAAAGTAACCACAAAAAATGGTTTGAAAATTAAATATCTAACTACAAATAGGTTATAGTGGATAATCATTGTCCTAGACCGATATTTCACCTGACAAAGATTAACTTAGATCTTCTTTACTGAGCCCAACTGCCTTCCAGCCTCTAAGATAACATATCTGTGAGATGTCTGGGTAACTTCCCTTTTTCCGGAGCCCCTAGGGCACAACCAAATGTTGTGGGCGCCAGGACGGATGCTTCAAATTCATTCGTTATCATGTTAATTGTTCCTGCACGCACCTAAGTACGTGTCCATCATTTTACTTTTTATCCAATCCCAGGGGTTTCCCACTGCTTTGCTTTCTCCCGCCTCCTTACTCCATCACCAATGAATTTCATGTAACCCACCTATGACCCTCCTTTGATGGCAATGTATAAATAGAAATGTAACACGCCATTCTTCGGAGCATTATCTCAATCCGTTGAGCTTCTGCTTCCTAGCACATCGACAGTTTGACTCAAATAAACTCACAAAAATTCCTTACAGGCTTCAATGGTTTTTTCGTTAACATAACAAACATAGGCGGTCCATTCGTCTGCTCTGCAGGCACTGAGCAATCTGAGCACTGAGATTGCTCACACCATCCCCTCACAGGGGAGACAGGTTCCATCCACCTGTTCCAGATAAGGAAACTGAGGCAGAAAGGGGTGTGGCATGCCCAGCTCGTAGACAGTAGAGTTGGGACTCAAATTTAGGTCTAATCTCAACACCTATACATGTTGGCATCACCATGATCTGATATTGCAGACACAGATGGTTAGGCATTCTATATCCTCCTTTCTCCTTTAACCCTCACAGTCACCCTAGAAAGTAGGTACAATTAAGTGATCAAACCAAGATTCCAGCCCAGATCTATTCACTCCGAAGATCGTGGTTCTGGTAGTTTCTCGTCCTGGGACATCTGCTCTGTAGTTGAGACCTTGGTCACGGTGGGCGCCCAGCGCGGTGCCTGAGCTTACACATCGGCGGGCATCGCTGCTGCAACTGTGAGACCCGCGTCTCTGCTGAGGGTTTTCTCAGAGCCACACCCAGGAGCTGCTCTGTGTTCATGGAAAGTCAACAGAGCCAGGAATCACAGCACAGAACCGGCCCGTCCACCCCCCCCCCCCAACTGCCTCCCCCCAGCAAAGATGCCTGGGGCGGGGATCCAAACGCCCAGCCCAGGCCCTGGGTGCACCTCCGCTGGTGGGAGGGGCTTCCGCACAGACCCAGAGCCCTGGCTGGGTCCCAGTCATCCTTGCCTGCCTCTCAGGTGTCACATTTAACAAAAGTTACAGGTTCTCCAGCTACATTTGAATCTCAGACAAAAGTGTTTTGTTGTTGTTGTTGTTTATTTTTTTAGTATAAATATTTCCCAAGTAATGTTTGGAATCAGCCTTCTATTATACTTTCTCCTTTTTCTTATTATTTAGACAAAAAGAACACAGAAAAATGACGGCCAGGGCAGGGAAGGCTAAATCATCCCAGGAGTGGCTAACTCACCAATACCGTGGGCTTCTGTGCGATGTGCAAGGAGTTACACGGCATACCCTCTGCGCAGAACACATCATCGGCAGTGCTTTAGCCACAAGGCATCTAGCTGCCTCCTACAGCCAGTCAGGTGTCTCCTACAGCCAGTCAGCTGTCTCCTACAGCTACCCGCCGCCTTCAGCCAGCTGCCTCCTACAGCCAGCTGCCTCCTACAGTCAGCCAGCTGCCTCCTACAGCCAGCCAGCTGCCTCCTACAGCCAGCCAGCTGCCTCCTACAGTCAGCCAGCTGCCTCCTACAGCCAGCCAGCTGCCTCCTACAGCCAGCCAGCTGCCTCCTACAGTCAGCTGCCTCCTACAGCCAGCCAGCTGCCTCCTACAGCCAGCCAGCTGCCTCCTACAGCCAGCCAGCTGCTTCCTACAGCCAGCCAGCTGCCTCCTACAGCCAGCCAGCTGCCTCCTACAGCCAGCCAGCTGCCTCCTACAGTCAGCTGCCTCCTACAGCCAGCCAGCTGCCTCCTACAGCCAGCCAGCTGCCTCCTACAGCCAGCCAGCTGCCTCCTACAGCCAGCCAGCTGCTTCCTACAGCCAGCCAGCTGCTTCCTACAGCCAGCCAGCTGCTTCCTACAGTCAGCCAGCTGCCTCCTACAGTCAGCCAGCTGCCTCCTACAGTCAGCTGCAGCCTCCTACAGCCAGCTGCCTCCTACAGTCAGCTGCAGCCTCCTACAGCCAGCCAGCTGCCTCCTACAGCCAGCCAGCTGCTTCCTACAGTCAGCCAGCTGCCTCCTACAGCCAGCCAGCTGCTTCCTACAGTCAGCCAGCTGCCTCCTACAGCCAGCCAGCTGCCTCCTACAGCCAGCCAGCTGCCTCCTACAGCCAGCTGCCTCCTACAGTCAGCCAGCTGCCTCCTACAGCCAGCCAGCTGCTTCCTACAGCCAGCCAGCTGCTTCCTACAGTCAGCCAACTGCCTCCTACAGCCAGCCAGCTGCCTCCTACAGTCAGCCAGCTGCCTCCTACAGCCAGCCAGCTGCCTCCTACAGCCAGCTGCCTCCTACAGCCAGCCAGCTGCCTCCTACAGCCAGCCAGCTGCCTCCTACAGCCAGCTGCCTCCTACAGCCAGCCAGCTGCCTCCTACAGCCAGCCAGCTGCCTCCTACAGCCAGCCAGCTGCCCCCTACAGCCAGCCAGCTGCCTCCTACAGCCAGCTGCCTCCTACAGCCAGCTGCCTCCTACAGCCAGCCAGCTGCCTCCTACAGCCAGCCAGCTGCCTCCTACAGCCAGCTGCCTCCTACAGCCAGCCAGCTGCCTCCTACAGCCAGCCAGCTGCCTCCTACAGCCAGCCAGCTGCCTCCTACAGCCAGCCAGCTGCCTCCTACAGCCAGCTGCCTCCTACAGCCAGCCAGCTGCCTCCTACAGCCAGCCAGCTGCCTCCTACAGCCAGCCAGCTGCCTCCTACAGCCAGCCAGCTGCCTCCTACAGCCAGCTGCCTCCTACAGCCAGCCAGCTGCCCCCTACAGCCAGCCAGCTGCCTCCTACAGCCAGCTGCCTCCTACAGCCAGCTGCCTCCTACAGCCAGCCAGCTGCCTCCTACAGCCAGCTGCCTCCTACAGCCAGCCAGCTGCCTCCTACAGCCAGCCAGCTGCCTCCTACAGCCAGCCAGCTGCCTCCTACAGCCAGCTGCCTCCTACAGCCAGCCAGCTGCTTCCTACAGTCAGCCAGCTGCCTCCTACAGCCAGCCAGCTGCCTCCTACAGCCAGCCAGCTGCCTCCTACAGCCAGCTGCCTCCTACAGCCAGCTGCCTCCTACAGCCAGCCAGCTGCCTCCTACAGCCAGCCAGCTGCCTCCTACAGCCAGCCAGCTGCCTCCTACAGCCAGCCAGCTGCTTCCTACAGTCAGCCAACTGCCTCCTACAGCCAGCCAGCTGCCTCCTACAGTCAGCTGCCGCCTACAGCCAGCCAGCTGCCTCCTACAGTCAGCCAGCTGCCTCCTACAGTCAGCTGCCGCCTGAGCAAGGGTCAGAGTTTGCACACCAGCAGCTGGGGGACTGCATCCAGTGTCATCCCCAAGGCAATGGCATTCGGGGGTTGGGCTTTGGGGAGGCTTGCCTCATGATAGGATGACTCTATAAGTAGGGACTTTTAAAAATAAGTTTAACATGTTAATTACAGATAACATACAATGTCATATTAGCTTAGGTGTACAGCACAGTGGTTAAACATTTACCTAACTTACTAAGTGATCACCTGCTGAGTCTAGCACCCATCTGAGACCATGCAGAGCGATCACAATACCACCGCTGTATTCCTTAGGCTGCGCCTGACAGCCGTGACTATTCTGTATGCGATCTGTGCCTCATCCCTTCACCTTCTTCACCCATCTGGCACCTCTAGTCCATCTGGTCAGCTGCCTCCTACAGTCAGGTGCCGCTTACAGCCACCTGTTGTTGCAGAGGATGAGATTCCATTCTTTCTTAGGCCGAGACCCAGCCCATGGAGTATACGCACCACTTCATCTTCATCCATTTGTCTGCGAGGAGCGCTCGGCTCGCTTCCACAGCGCGGCTCTTGTAAATGGCACTGCCGTGAGCAGAGGGTGTGCTAGTGCCTGTTCTCACATCAGTGCTTTGGTTTCTTCAGATAAATACCCAGACGTTGGATTGCTGGGTCCTTCTCTGTTTTAACGTCTGTTTTGTCTGGTGTGAGTATTGCTACCCCAGGTGTTGGTTTGTCTCCATGCTTATGGAAGATTTTCCATCCCTGTACTGCCAGTCTCCAGTGCCCTTCATTGAAGGAAGTCTCTGTAGACAGCACATGTAAGACCTTGTTTTTCTATTCACTCAGCCTCCATCTTTGAGGGGAAGATTTGCATTGAAAGTATTGTTGATAGATATGTATTTTTGTAAGGTTTTTTTTGTTTTTGTTTTTGTTTTAACATTTTATTATTCATATTTTTAATATCATTTCTTCTACTTATTCCTTTAACATTTCTTAAAGTACTGATTTTGGTGGTAACAAACTCATTTAGTTTTTTCTTGTCTGGGATGTAAGAAGAGATTTGAAAGAGAGAGTGTCTCTCTCTCTTTCTTTCTTGCTCTCTCTCTCTTTTGCTCTCTCTCTCTCTTTCTTGCTCTCCCTCTCTCTCTCTCTCTTGCTCTCTCTCTCCCTCTCTCTCTCTTGCTCTCTCTCTTTCTTGCTCTCTCTCTCTCTCGCTCTCTCTCTCTCTCTCTCTCTCTTTTGCTCTCTCTCTTTCTTGCTCTCCTTTTCTCTCTCTCTCTCTCTCTCTCTCTCTCTCTCTCTCTTTTGCTCTCTCTCTTTCTTGCTCTCTCTCTCTCTTGCTCTCTCTCTCTCTCTCTCTTGCTCTTTTTCTTTCTTGCTCTCTCTTTTGCTCTCTCTCTCTCTCTTGCGCTCTCTCTCTCTCTTTTGCTCTCTCTCTCTCTTTCTTGCTCTCCCTCTCTCTCTCTTGCTCTCTCTCTCCCTCTCTCTCTCTCTCTCTCTCTCTCTCTTGCTCTCTCTCTCTCTCTCTCTCTCTCTTGCTCTCTCTCTCTCTCTCTCTCTCTCTCTCTCTTTTGCTCTCTCTCTTTCTTGCTCTCCTTTTCTCTCTCTCTCTCTCTCTCTCTCTCTCTTTTGCTCTCTCTCTTTCTTGCTCTCTCTCTCTCTCTTGCTCTCTCTCTCTCTTTTGCTCTCTCTCTTTCTTGCTCTCTCTCTCTCTTGCTCTCTCTCTCTCTCTCTCTCTCTTGCTCTTTTTCTCTCTCTTGCTCTCTCTCTCTCTTGCTCTCACTCTTGCTCTCTCTCCCTCTCTTCTTCCTTCCCTCCCTCCCTTATCCATGTGAAAACAAACCACAAAGCAGGCCTCAACCAGACATCAGCTCAGCAGCATCTTTACTTTTTTTTTTAAATATATATTTTATTGATTTTTAACAAAGAGAAAGGGAGAGAGATAGAGAGCTAGAAACGTCGATGAGAGAGAAACATCGACCAGCTGCCTCTTGCACACCCCCTACCGGGGATGTGCCCGCAACCAAGATACATGCCCTTGACCGGAATTGAACCTGGGACCTTTCAGTCCGCAGACCGACACTCTACCACTGAGCCAAACCCGGCTTCAGCTTACTTTTTGTTTTTTAAAATATTTTTATATTTATTGATTTGAGTGAGAGAGAGAAAAAACATGTTAGTGTGCTGTTCCACTGGCTGATGTTTATATGTGCCCTGGCCAGAAATTGAACCCACAACCTTGGTATTTTAGGACAACGCTCTAACCAACTGAGCTACAAGCCAGAGCTTGATCTGCTAACATCTCAATCTTGAACTTCTCTCTAAAACTATGAGAAATTAATGTTTATTGTTTAAGTTACCCAATTGATGGTATTTTCATCATAGCATCCCAAACTGCAAACACACAATGCAAGTGAGAGGGCAGGGTGGGGCGAGGATGAGCTCCCGACTCTTCCCTGCAGGGTGGAGTTATCCCTAGCCCTCACCCAACCAATCAGGGTTAGCCGAGGCAGTGACATCACCACCGACCTGAGTAAAACCCCTGGACTGGGCGAAATTCGCTCTCTCTTCTGCCATGCTGCCACGTGAGTGGGACTGAGCCTATGCTAGCATAGATAAGGCTCTTTTGTTTATTGCATCGGACTCGGCTCCCTGGTGGTCCTTGGGGATCACGAAGTCTGGGCGAAACATATGGGGGAATTCGTCCGGGATCCCCAGGCAGGGCCACGAGGGAACCGATCCGGAGAGCCTGAATGGCCGCGGTAGGTGTGTGCGCGCTCTGGAGGGACATAAAACCCCTCATGGAATTGGTGCCCGAAGACGTCTGGCAGACGTGCCATAGGACCCCAGGCAGGAGGATCAGAAGACGTTCTGACCTCCCGGGAGGTCCCTAGAGGGATCCTAATGGGGAGAGTAATAAATACTCTCAAAGACGAGGTGAGCGGCGTGATGCGGAACCTTTCCCAAGTCTGAGTTTGGTATCTGCGGGCGACATGGCGCCCCAGGATGGAGCCGGCGAAGTGTGGCTGGCGTGGCGGTGCAGGGCCCCCTGGCGGCGTTGGGTCGGAGGGGGGGCTCCCGTGGGGCTCAGTCTGCGCGTCGGAGCGCGGCTGGGCAGTGGTGGCCTGGCTCGGGGAGTGGCTGGGCCGTGGTGGCCTGGCTCGGGGAGTGGCTGGGCAGTGGTGGCCTGGCTCGGGGAGTGGCTGGGCCGTGGTGGCCTGGCTCGGGGAGTGGCTGGGCAGTGGTGGCCTGGCTCGGGGAGTGGCTGGGCAGTGGTGGCCTGGCTCGGGGAGTGGCTGGGCAGTGGTGGCCTGGCTCGGGGAGTGGCTGGGCAGTGGTGGCCTGGCTCGGGGAGTGGCTGGGCAGTGGTGGCCTGGCTTGGGGAGCAGGCACCTGGGTTAATTTGCTGGCTGCCTGGAGAAGGGGAGGCGGAGCTGGGAAGCCGCTGGGGCGACCTGCGCTCTCTCCTTGGGGGCCTCCTGAGTAGCGTGGCTGGGGCTGGGGCCAAAGCAGCCTCGCTCTGAGGGCCTGGGCCCAGGGGGGCCTGGGCCGGCGTGGAGGCCTCGGGTCAGTGGCAGCATTAGTACCGGAGAAGAGCTCAAGGACAAATTTCTGTGCTCAGTAAAGAGAAAAGGCCAGTTCAAAACAAGTGCTCATAGTTTTGGGCTGTGCTTAAAACCCTTTTCTGTGAACAGAATGAGCTTTAAAAGTGGTAGAGATAACTGGGAGATAAATTAAAACTGGTTTCCCAAGTCATTGTAAGCAGCTTTTGGAATTCCCAGCCGTAAGGCAGAAACTAGGTAATGGTAACAAATTTATGAGAATGGTGGTGAATGGCCGGGAGGAGTCTTCAGCTAAAGAATGTGTTCATTTGCATTTGAATGCTACTCCAGTGATCTGTAGGGAGTGGCAGGTGATTCCGTGGTGAAGCTGCCCAGACTAACAATGGTTAGTCTTCCTTGTCATTAGTATCAGCTAAGCAGAGTCACATAGCTACTTAAGTATGAATTGTGATTGACCTATGAACAAAATTCATTCTTTTTTCTGACATTGTCTTGAATCTCAGTAAACTGCCTCTGGTGCGAAGAGGTCTAGGCCGGAGAGCGCAAGACTATTAGCTCTCCTGCAAAGAAATTATTCAGTGCTTTGTTTGAACTTCAGGAAAAAATTTTGAGATCTGAAAAAAAATGTGTTGCTGAAACTTTACCCTAAATAAGCAGAATGTATTAAAAATGTAATGTTATTAATCTAAGAAATGCCAACTATATTTGACTTGCCAGCTTTAAAAGTTCAAAGTATAAATTGAATTAGAAAAAGTTAATTGCAGTAACTAAATGTCTAGAATATGGCAGGCTAAACTGTATAACATGTGCTAAGAATAAGCAATATGCAGTATTTTTTGAAGTCAGTTTTTCTGAAGTAATGTTTAATGTAACATATGAAACTTTTATATTTGATCTGTTCTGTTTTGCTTTGCTTTGTAAGTTTGAATTTGGGCTTGTACCTGCATCTTGTATTTTGTTTATATTTATGATTTAACCCCCCGCGACTGCTTGGACAATTTTTACTGATGTTCTGCGGGAGGGAGTAGAAAAAGGCTTAGAAATGCAGATAGATCTTTATCTGTAGGAAAAATGTGGCATTTTAAACTTCAAGCGGTTAGAGGCCTGGGAACAGGTACTGGACCTGCTCCCTCCTCCCTTGCCTTTTCTTTAAAATTTGAGTCATGGCTATATATTTTTGGAAGGTAAGATTTTTATAAAAATTATACAGAGTATGTCCTGACAGGTTAGCTAGGAGAGGCAAGCCTGTTAGTTTCCTGATGGGCATTGGGGTACCTTATTCAGTCTTGAGAGAGCCAATAGGACCCGTCCATCAGCCCAGGAAGCCACCAGACAAACTGCCTGTTTTCCTTGGACATCAAGAAGGACTGTGGTCCTCGGAAGGAACATGTACTGGGGGAATGCAGCTGTTGAACTGTTCCAAAGTGGAACAATGGGCCTTTGAGGAGCTAAAGAAGGCTCTCCTCTCAGCAGCTGTCCTAGCCTTGCCAGACGTCGCGGAACCCTTCCACCTCCACGTGAGTGAGGTAAGGGGCATTGCCAAAGGGGTTCTCACTCAGACTCTAGGTCCCTGGAAGAGACCTGTTGCCTATCTGTCTAAGAGACTGGACCCTGTGGCAGCAGGGTGGCCAGCGTGCTTCCAGGCAGTGGCCACCACAGCATTGCTGGTGAAGGAGGCAGATAAGCAGACTCTGGGCCAGGAGCTAACCTGGATGGGCCAGGCTTTTTCCCTGGACCAGCCCTGTGTCCGGATTCATAAGACTGTGACCATCAACCCTGCCAGCCTGCTTCCAAATGATGATGGAGGAACCCATTCATGACTACACAGAGGTAACAGACGACAAGGTACTGTTCACGGATGGGAGCAGTTACGTTCAGGATGGGACCTGATATGCAGGGGCAGTGGTAGTCACCTTGGACCACACC
Organism: Nyctalus aviator; assembly: GCA_036971965.1. NCBI lineage: Eukaryota > Metazoa > Chordata > Mammalia > Chiroptera > Vespertilionidae > Nyctalus > Nyctalus aviator. Next base: position 1,001,800 of record CM072934.1, on the reverse strand, counting down.
ATTTGGGCACAGTTCCAGAACTTTTGGCCTTAATCCGGGCCCTTTGATGGAGACACTGTGCCATCCACAGAGGAAAGAGGGTTACCAACTGCAGCCAGAAGGAATCGGCTGAACAGAAGCAAGCCACTGAAGGACCAGATGGTTGGTGGACCCTCCAGATGACAAGACTGTTGGTCCCAGAGGCTCTAGGTCAGAGTTGCCCAGTGACACCAGGTTACCCACTTAAGTGTCACCAAGACTTCTGAACTTCTGTGAGGCAGAGTTGCTAGAAGTACTATCTGTGCACAGGTAAATGCTAAGCAAGATAAGGGGGTCCCCCTGAGAATTCGGGTCCCAGAGAACTTCCCCAGGAGAGCATAGGTAGGATTTCAGAGATTAAACCACCAGCATTAAAGTCTAAGCATTAAGGTCTAGTTTTTGTAGACACTTCAGATTAGGTTGAAGTATACTCCACTAGAATAGAAACTGCCTCTATAGTAGTCAAGAAATTACTCCAGGAGATTACAACTAGATTTGGGCTGCCAGTAGATAACAGCCCCACCTTGGTAGCTAAGGTATCTCAGAGTATAGCTCTAGCCTTAGGACAGATAAGTGAGACTCTGGGGAAAAAAATATTAACTAATTGTGTCCTAGAATCCGTGAAAATTGGACCAACCCCCTATCCTTTGCCCTCTGAAGGGCCAGGTGTACCCCTTACTGGGACAAGTTTCCCCTTTTTGGGAGGGGATCATGTATGGTAACCATTCCCTTGCTCAAGTCCTTACAGGCTCTGCAGTTTGCTTGTTCCAGATGCACTGCCAGTGCCCGCCGCAGACCCTGTAGCCCCGGAACTCAATGTGGATAAAGAAATTCACTGCCCAAGGACTCAAAAGGACACTGCACTGTTATCCTGTTGAAGTAGATGGCACCCAGACCTGACTACATTACATGACTCCCAGCTCCTGTATGGCCTGGATCCTGGCAACTACAGGCCAGGAGGAGAACTGATGCCTGCAGGAGGGGAACTAAACTTCAGTGAGGACAATACTAATGGGAACTGTGGTACTAAGGGTCTTGGTAACTGTATTTGTTGTTTATGCTGAAAGGAAGTAGGCTGAGTCAATGATTTGACTAGGCACATTAGACAAGGGGGGAATGAGAGGGCAGGGCGGGGCGAAGATGAGCTCCCGACTCTGCCCTGCAGGGTGGAGTTATCCCTAGCCCTCACCCAACCAATCAGGGTTAGCCGAGGCAGTGACATCACCACCGACCTGAGTAAAACCCCTGGACTGGGCGAAATTCGCTCTCTCTTCTGCCATGCTGCCACGTGAGTGGGACTGAGCCTATGCTAGCATAGATAAGGCTCTTTTGTTTATTGCACTGGACTCGGCTCCCTGGTGGTCCTTGGGGATCACGAAGTCTGGGCGTAACACAAGCAGGTGGCTTCTCTTGCAGAATCTTTATTTTCATCAGTTCTATGTCAGACTGGGAGTTAAGGTAAAGGTCTCTGGGATCAAACACCCGAAGTTAAGTCCTAGGCCTTGGGCAAACTACTTAACTATCCTACACTTGCTTTAAAATCTATAAAATGAGAAAACTAATAGTACCTGTCAAGTTATACTAAATTATGCTTCTCCAAACTACAACTCCAAACTGCAGTGGACTTTCAAAAACAGGCTTAGTGCTTGCTCCAGTCATATGTCTGTGGAAGGTTTGCTGTGCTCAATTCCATTTGGCCTTCACTCTGTGCTACAGGCTGACATGCAGCCTCTATCAGAGACACTGCCAGTCTCGTGGCAGAGTAAAAGCGATTCTGGCAGAACTACAGAGTAACTCTGAAAGCTTCTATTTGAAACTGCCTCACATCACTTCTGCTCCTGCTTCATGGCCCCAAATTGTCACATGGCCAAGACTGAAGGTATATGGTAGAGAGCGTAACTCTTTCACATGGAAGAGAGATCAATGTTTTGAACAACAGTATAATCTACTACACTAACATATATGACTGTGATGAGGATTGAAGGTAAACGGCACATAGTAAGTATTCAGAAAGTTAGCTATTATAAATATTAGTGCCATTATTTTAAGTTCTAAGTTATTCATGAACGGGCCCTTCTCAGTAGTCATTTAGAAGAAGACTTTGAAAATACTTATTCTATTTGGAGATAGTACATGGATTAGTAGGTACTGTGAACCAGTGATAAGTTTATTGAACTGTAAAATGAGAATAAAAGTGGTGTCTACTTCACAAGGATGCTGTGAGGACTGAATGAAACAATCCACACAATGATCAAGGAAAGATGGCTGCAAACTCTTTGTTACTTTTTCCAGTAAAAGTGGAGGCTAATGCCCTAACTAGTTTAGCTCAGTGGATAGAGTGTCAGCCTTCAAACTGAAGGGTCCCAGGTTCGATTCCGGTCAAGGACATGTACCTTGGTTATCAGCATATCTCCAGTAGGGCGTGTGCAGGAGGAACTGATCCATGTTTCTCTCTCATCAATATTTATAACTCTCTGTCCCTCTCTCTTCCTCTCTGTAAAAATCAATAAAATATATATTTTTTAAAAAGTGGAGGCTAATTTCCTTGAATCTTGTCTGGCTTTAATTGCCTAAACTTGACCAATAGAATATGGTGCGAGTACATTTTGGGACTTCCGAGGCTGAGTCATAGCTTCTGCCCAGCACTCTTAGATCACTTGTTCTTGGAAATTGGTGACAGAAGTATGACAGAGCCCAGTCTTTTAGCTATTTGTGCCAGACATTTGAGAAAAGCCATCTTGAAGCCATCCGACTACCCTAATGATCTGCTCAATACCAACAAGTGACCACAATTGGTCTTTAGAACATAAGAATCACCCAGCTTAGCCCTGCTTGAATTCCTGACCCACAGAATCATGAGATAAAAGAGTGGCTGTTTTAGCCATTAAGTTTTAGGGTGGTTGCTGTTCAGCAATGGGGAACCAGAACACGTGCAAGCCCTCAGCACTGTCTGACTCACATGGTTCAGAAATGATTACTAGTGTCATTAGATCTTAAGTAAACTTTCAACTCATTTTCCCTATTAAATTCAGAATGCCTATGACTTAGGACTGAGGAAAAGATAGTAAAGACACATCCTTAATCAAATGTTTCAGAAACAGTTTCCTTGACTTCCCCTACATGTAAAGAAAAGAGAAGCAATGTCCCTACGGCTCAATAAGTCTTAAATGTGAAATACTATTTTTAAAAATTTTAATTGATTTATTTTAGAGAGAGAGAAACTTGAATTTATTATTCCACTTATTTATTGGTTGATTCTTGTATTATGTGCCCTGACTGGGGATTCAACCTGCAACACAGATGTTTCCGGATGATGCTCTAACCAACTGAATTACCTGGCCAGGGCTACAAGACTATTAACCTGAGAAATAACTCTACTTAATTTGGGTATAATTATGTCTAAAACTTTCAAGAAAATAAAATATAGCATTTTTAGTTCCATTAAAACTTCAGGTTAAATTGCTGTATCTACATGACAATGTAATTTGACCTGGGGGTACAGGTGCCCTTTGGCACCCGCCACACACCTTTGGGAGACTGAAGAGCATTTTGAGAAGCAATGACCTAGGTAGTGAATTGGAACATTCCCCTCTTCAAGATTAAAAAAGCAAACTTTTAAATTTGGGCTGGTACTACCCCTTTGGTGTTGATTTGTTTGTTTGTTTGTTTGTTTTTTAACATAGAGATATGGCCATTTTGATGGAGGTTGAGACAGTATGTTATGAGTTCACCAAATTCCATCTTCTTTCTGTCTGAAGACACAACTAGACCACATTTCCCAGTGTCCCCTGCAGAGACATATGATTGTGTGCCTGAGATCTGGCCACTGGGATATGGGCTGCCACGATGGACTGGCTCCAGGCAGATCTCCTGTGTCACCCTTCCTGCTCTGTTCCCCATCTGCTGGACAGTTCAGGAGAGGAATCTGAGACCCCAAGAGATGGTAGGAACAAGGGTGGAAGAGTATTGGGTCCCTGAATGACCCATTGGGGCAGATCCCTCTTCCCAGGTCTGCTAGAGTAACCAGCAATTGTGCTGTGAGAAGTAAGCCTTCATTCTGCTAATCGGTTAAATTGGGGGCTATTAGTTGCAGTAGTGAGCCTTTTTTCATTTACTCAAAGGTATGGGGGGAGGAGAAAATTGTGACATCCCCTCTCTCCAAGAAGAGCAAACTAGAGACTCCGGGGCTGATAAGCAGGGAGTAGATATTCTGGGGATGGCTCTCTAACGTGGCTACTGAATTGAATTGATGTTATTGACTTCTGCAGCCTCGTGCCTTAGGATGTATCCGTCAGCCACTAGGGATGAGGATCCTAGAGGTTCATATAGTGGTGGGTGATTCAAAAAGGAGAGAGCCCAGAATCAGAGGTCACACTGGCCTACATTGACTCCCAGCTTCAGCACATACTACCAAATGTGTGACCTAGGAACATAACTCAGTCTCTCTGAGCTCCCATTTCGACTCCTGAAAAGTGGAGCTGAGGAACCCTAACTCACAGAGTCCTTAAAAAGGATAAATGAAATAATGAATAAAATTCCTGCCATCATAATAGCTCTTCTCTGCATCCTCCTCTTCTATATCTGATGCCACACATTTCAGGATCTTCAAAGTCACTATATCTAATCCTTGCAATTGTCCTCACCACCTCACTGCTCTTCAGGGTCATTGTATGGAAGTTGGAGTGAAGACAAGCTTGAGATTTCCTAGTAGGAGCCACCGTGGTCCTGGCTGGGCCTGCATAATACTTTAGGGAAGAACAAGGGGATAGCACCTCATCTAATGCTTGAAAGGGCCCTTATATAACTCTAATCCTGCAACCATTCCAGTCTCTACTCTGCAGTGCAACAGTAAAGAAACATCAGAGGTTTATTGGAAGACTATAAGATACAGTCCTGTCACACCTGAGTGCATTATCCGATTCCCTATTAGGCCAGGACTGCAAATAGATGGCATGAACCCCACTACTCCTATACCTGAGGCAGACATCACTAATCAACCACAGCACTATTCCCCACTGAGCCCACACAAGGCAGCAGAATCCTCCACACAAGCAGACTAGCAGCCACAACCAGTCAATCAGAGATATCATGCAAGTGGGAACCTATTTACCAAATCATAGCTATTTGCCCTCTGGACTGGTGTAGCCATGGTGAATGGCAAGCAGGAGAGACATAATCAGGAAGAAACGAAGGCAATCCCCGAGCTGCCCAGTGCTCTCAGAGCACAGGGCACAAATGCTAATGAAATATGGTAGAAACAATGCAATTAGCCATGGAATCCAGGTTTGAAGGACTATTTCCAAAGCATGATTTTTGCAAGTTCTATGTATTGCTTTGCTGGGCAACGAGGTTTTCCCAGAAGAATGAATGAAGTGCATACAGAGGGTGACCATTGTCCCACAGTTCCAAGCATCTTTAGCCAATCCTCTAACTAAACCAGAGCAAATCCCATATCCAGAGCGGTAATAAGACAGTGACATACAGTGCAGGGTTCAGTAGCTTCCAAAGCTGTAGCTCTAACATGAATCAGTTAAAAGGGACATGCCAAGGTGGTTAAGACGACCATAAATTTATTCCTGAGTGACTGGCTGGGTCAGTGTTTCTGCCAGTTACCTTTATTGTTTTTATGAAATTGGATTAACACTTAGTAATTTCCCATACTATTTCCTATTAACAATGGAGCTTCATTCAACTTTTAAATATTTTTATAATGTTTTCTGCTGATCTCTGTGGCATGAAAAAAGAGATTTTTTTTTCCTTTGCGTTTCTGCAAGGAACTCACAAAACTAACTTGGATGATAAAATGATACCATTTTAAACATCTTCGTGCATGGATTATAGTATTTGAGCCTTTTTATGTGAAGAGATTAATCATGTGGTTTGCATCACCAACCTTATAATTTTAATAAGAAGGCTGTTCAGATGAAAAGCAAAATTTTATCTCATGATGGAATATGTTACCTTGTGGAAGTAACTTCTGTTCCTGCTGTTGGACTGTGCTTATGCCATTGGCAGTCTGAGAGGTGAATTTGTTTCCAGAAGGGGTAATATAAACCCAAGATGCAATTCTGCCATTTCTTACTGTTGTTCACTATAATATTAATAGCTCCCATTTTTGAAAGTTCATTATATCCCAACTGTATGCACAATCTCTCAAGACAGGGAATTAAGAACCATGATCCCCCTTTTTCAGAAGAGGAAACTGAGGCTCAACTGGTTAGCCACACCCCCAAATCCCCTGGCTAGTACTGATAAGAGAAGGATGCACAGGCGACTTGGTCTAATGCCCAATGCTGTCCTTGTGGCCAAGATGTTCTCCTCTCTAAGATTATTTTATGTGGCCAAATCTATGAGAAATAATCAAACCAACTGCAAAATACCATGGAGACAAAATAAAAACCTAATTGATGTAGCTCTCATTGTCTAGCTTTTATACGTACTATCTAAAGAGTCTTAATCATAGCCAGCAGTCTATATCTGATTGAGATGGTAAGCTGTGGTGTGAAGGGGCCGAGGGGCCATGTTTTTTAGTCTAGAGGAGCCGGGCAACAGAGACTCCCTTCTCCCTCCTCTGCCAAGACACTAATCTCCCCGTGCTGCCTCTCATGTCTGGCTCTCTACCAAGTAGTCAACATAGCATCACTGCCAACTCCACACTGGCAGCCTCACCACAGCTCGCTTTGTGGCACATAGTACGTGCCGGGGAACACAGTGCTGTCTAACATATAATTGACTGCTGTATGCTAGAGATGCATAATATCATTCTATTCTCCCAACATCTCTAAAACTTCTACCATTTCACACACTAAGAAACTGGGGTTTAACTTGAGTCTGTCCAAAGTCATACATTTGGGTCTAGAATTCAGGCTGCTAACCCAGAGGCCAGGCACTTAACCTCTTATTTTTAGAAGCTGAGGACTTTTTCTGAAGGGACAGAGCAACACCCACCAAAACAAATCCATAGATGATCACAGAGGTGCTATGACAACCAGTGCTCTCTCCTCATTCTAGAACTTTCTCCACTATGCCACACTGCCCTATTATTTCTCCCTATTTGTTTCCCAGCAATCAGATATAGACTACTGGCTATGATTAAGACTCTCAGCTGCAGGGATATAGACCCAACTCAAAACAGCACAACAACACAAAGGGGACAAAGTGGAATTCATTGTTAACACCTATGAAAAGCCCAGGATACAGCTGTGTCCAGGAGCTCAAGCATTGTCAGGACGCAATCTTTCTATGTCTTTTTCTTTCTCTCTCAACTCAGCTTTTCTCCATGTGAGCTGTTCTAGGCCTCACTCTCCACATGTGGTATCTCCTGCAGTCCCAGGTCATCTCCTCTTGTATCACTCATGAAAACAAAACCCACTTTGGCTATTTACATTGGAAAAAACTTAGGAGGGAGAACCACATGGCCAGTGCACCCCACTTCCCACATCATACTTACAACTAACATAAAGAACAACCATCATTCAGAACCATCTGAAATCTAGTGGAATGGAAGTCTTACAACTAGAGAAGCAAAGATGAAAATATGGTGTAGACTGAAGCTATCCAAATGAGACTGCTAGAGTGGTGGAGGCATGGAATGGGCGGATCCCACACCATTTGTGGTGGGTTGTTCTTTTTAATTGGGAGGGGCATCTTGGCTACAGAGACCTCCTGTGAGGCCAAAGGGATCCCAGCCCCACACCAGACCCCCGGCCTAGGGTTCCAGAGCTGGGAAGAATAGCCTACTACGTAACTTCAGGCTATAAAGAGCAGCAGGTATTATGGCTGAGTGAAACGGAGGCTATTGGAGACCCAGACACTTCCTCTTAAAGGGCCTGCACATGCACTCAAACAGTCCCACTCCCTCTGAACTCCAACACTGGGGCAGAGGTTATTGGGGATCCAAGGACATATGTGGAGGAACTTGATTGTCTGGAATCGGAGCAAGAACTCGGGGGCATTCTCCCAGACAAGGCTACTCACAGGGGTCTTTGTTTCTCTGCTGAGACCTTCCCCATTTCAGAACTAATTAGTAGCCATATCTGAGTCTCCATCAACTTGGCGCACACTGTACACTCTGCCTTGCTGATTCCCTGTGACCCCACCCAATCCAATTTGTAGCCCCACCCAAGCTGTTTGTAGCAACTTTTCCATATGAATGACCTGTCCTGGCTTAGGCTTCAGACTTCCCTAAAATCTCTCAAACAAGCAGCAGCTGACATTAGCAAAACCTAGTTCTCACAGCAGCCTGCTTTGCTTAACATGTTAATCTTGCCTGGGCACTTCCAAGTCCAACACAAGTAGCAGCCATCTGCAGATTGCTCTGTAATTCCTACTGGGTGACCCCAGGCAGTGGCTGACTTTGCACCTCTCAGGAGGTCTCAGAGCTAGTGCCCCTGATGGACAGCTTCAGACTACATCATAATACAACTATACACATCCACAAGTGACACACTTATGGGGCAACTCAGTAAGCACCAAAGGGGTGTCTCCTGCACAGCAGCTCTTCCACTGTAGTCATAGCTGGTCCCCACAGCAATTTGCATGGAGGTCAACTACTGCCAGTGACGCCAATAGCAATCAAGACTCAACTACAGGAGAGAGATCCAAGATGGCTGCTCGGGTAGACACCTAACCGCAGCAGCACACAACAATTTCAATGGAATACAACTAAAATGTAGAAAGGACATTGCCCAGAGCTACAGGTAGTTGACTGACTGAAAATGCTACAACAAGAAGGAAAGAGAAAACCAGAAGGAAAATCAGAGGAGCTGAAAAAAAGCCTAAGGTGCGGAGACATGCTGCGTGCCCGCATGCGCGCAGAGAGGTCGCAGCCAGAGAGGAGGAGAGGCTGGGGGCCTGCCTGGCGTTCCCTAGAAGAAAGGAAATAAAACCCCTGGCCTGGGATGAACACCCAAACCAGCAGCGCTGAGCCCCAGTTATGGGCCAGACCCTAGGGTCCAAGGCTCGGGCAGGGGGAAACGGGGCTGTGAGGCGGATTCCCAGGGGAGCGGCGAAAAGCAAGGCCCCCGGAGTCGTGCGCACACTGCGCGCAGAGGACTGAATGTTGACTCTGATGCTGGATTGCCCTAGCGGGAAGAAACAAAGCCTCCGGCGGCGCTGAGCCCCAGTCCAGACTTTCACCATTCTAGGCCAATCCCTGGGGACCCAGGCTTAAGCAGAGGGAGATGGGGTTGTGAGGTGGAGTCCTGGGGGAGCGGCGAAAAGCAGAGCCCCCAGAGTCACACACATTGCGCTCAGAGGACAGTCTGTTGACTCTGATGCTAGACTCCCCTAGCGGGAAGGAGAAAAAAAGCTCCAGACTGGAGGAATGCAACGAGGAGCAGGAGCCCCTGCCGGACACCGGCCAGCCGGGCACCAGCAAGGAGCTGGGCGACGGGGCCCCCAGGGCGGGGGTGCCCCTGAGCCTTTGACTACTGAGCGCGGGCAATGGAGCCGAGGCTGGGGGCTGCTTCCTGGGCGGCGCCGACCCCGGCAACAGGCTGAAGAAGCGTAGGAGCCCGCGGAGAACAAAGGGGTGCCACAGACCAACCTGCTGAACTTCCAGGACAAGGAGGAAGAAACCAAAGAAGTTCTCAATGTGAAGAAATCAAGTGAGAGCAAAAGACAGTAAAATTACTTAAGAAAGAATACAAAGAAGATCTTGAAAAATCAAAGACTAAGTCAGAACTCAACTCACTAGCCAACATTGCAACATAAATGCGTTTAAAAAAAAAAAAAAAAAAAAAAAAGAAGTACAGAATGTTGGAACAGTGGCAGCCAGGCCTAGAGTGGCCAGGCACAAGGCAGTGGCAGCCGGGCCTGGAGCAGCAACAGCCAGGCCTGAGAGCAGCAGCAGCCAGAACCAGAGCAGCAACAGCCAGCACTGGAGCAGCCAGACCTGGGGCAGTGGCAGCTAGGCCTGAGGCGGAGGCGGCCAAGCCCAGGGTGGCCAGTCCAGGAATACCAAGACCCGGAGTGGCCGGGCCCAGAGAAGCTGGGCCCAGAGCAGCCGGGTTGGGTGCGGCCAGGCCCGGAGCGGCGGCTGCCAGGCTGGGAGCGGCCAGGCCCGGAGCAGCCGGGTCGGGTGCGGCCAGGCCCGGAGCAGCGGCTGCCAGGCTGGGAGCGGCCAGGCTTGTAGCAGCAGCTACCAGGCTGGGAGCAGCCGGGCCCGGAGTGTCCGGGTCTGGAGAGGCCGGGCCCAGAGCAGCCGGGTCGGGTGCGGCCAGGCCCGGAGCAGCAGCAGCCAAGTCCAGAGCAACTAGGTCGGGAGTGGCAGTGGCCAGACCCGGAGCAGCTGGTTGTGGTACGAATGAGAGCAACAGAGGCCAGGCCCGGTGTAGCCAGGCCCGAAACAGCTCACTCCTCGCCTGCCCCCGCCCCAAGGCTGCCTCTCAGACATGACTGGAAACTTTTGCGGGAACTTGAGGGTCTGCTGAATCAAGTGATGAAAGCTTAGATCTGGATGTGTTGAGTTAGTATAGCGCTGGGGTGTTGATCTGTAAGCGCCTTGGGTGGGGCCTGGATGAGGTTGGTTGACCTATTTGGAAATGTCTTTTGTCTGAAGTGTATCATTGGGCATGTGGAGATATTATTGATATGAGAAAATGCTAAGTAACTGATTTACTATCTGAAAAGGGATTTACTATCGAGGAAAGGGAGGGAGGAAGAGACTGAACATAAACTGTGCACCTATGGATGAGGACAATGGGGGATGGGGAGGGGGTGGAGGGTGGGGTGGGAACCTGGTGGAGGGGGGAAGAAATGAGGAACCTTTGTAATATTATGAACAATAAAGATTGATTTTAAAAATTTTTTTTAAAAAAGACTCAACTACAACAAGACTATACACATAGGGGTGGAGCTAGAATGCCCAACTCAGGTGATTGGGGAGGCAGAGACACTGGGCCCTACAGGAAACCTACTACACAAGGCCACTCTACCAATTCTAAGAGACATAGCAATTCTACCTAATACATAGAAACAAACACAGGGAAGCATACAAAATGTGAAGACAAAGAAACATGTCACAAATGAAAGAACAGAAGAAATATCCAGAAAAAAAACCTAAGTGAAGTAAAATAAAAATAAAAAAATACTAAATACAGAATTCAAAACAATGGATATAAGAATACTCAAGGATCTTAGGGAGAATTTCAAAAACATGAAAAAGGACCAGTCAGAAATTAAGCATACACTAACTAAAATAAAGAATAATTTACAGGGATTCAATAGTAGAGTAGATGATTCTGAGAATTAAATCAATGATTTGGAATATAATGAAGAAAAGAAAAAGAAAAAAACACACACATAATCAGAAAAGCAAAATTATGAAGATAGTGTAAGGAGCCTCTGGGACATCTTCAAGAGTACCAACATTCGCATTATGGGAGAACCAGAAGGACAAGAGAGAGAGCAAGATATTAAAAAACCTATTTGAAGAAATAATGACAGAAAACTTTCCCTATCTGGTGAAAGAAATAGACTTATAAATCCAGAAAGTCCTGAACAAGAGGAACCCAGAGAGGCCCACACTAAGACACATCATGGTTAAAATTCCAAAGGTTAAAGACAAAGAGAGAATCTTCAAAGCAGCAAGAAAAAAGCAGTTAGTTACCTATAAGAGAGGGCCCATTTGACTGTTTGCTGGTTTCTCAACAGAAACTTTGCAGGCCAGAGGAAGTGGCAAGAAATTTTCAAAGTGATACAAAGCAAGGATCACAAACAGGATTATTCTACCCAACAAAGCTATCCTATATAATAAAAGCGTAATATGCCAAGTGCCCAGTCGTCTGGTCAGTCATTCAACCAATAAAAGCGTAATATGCTAATGATATGCTAAGGCCACTCAACGCTCGCTATGATGTGCACTGACCACTAAGGGGCAGACAGTTTACCAGTTGCTATTATGTGCACTGACCACCAGGGTGAGCTTGCTGCTGGGGTATGGCCAATCGAGACTGAGTGAGACAGGCCAGACATGCCCTGAAGCCTTCCCATAGTCCTTCCCCTGCTGGTCAACCCCCGAGTCCCTCCTTGGCCCTGATTGTGCACCAGTAGGGTTCCTTGGCCTGGCCTGCGGCCTCTCGCAATCTGGGACCCCTCATCCTGGGATGTTTTCAATCAGCTCTGTAAACAATTCCCTGCTTTAAATATTCTTTTTCTTTTTCTAAAAAAATAAATAAATAAATAAAAAATAAAAATAAAAATCTTTCTTGTTGAATGGCTATGACCATCTTGTGTTACAGATGTCCAGAAAGTGCAGATGTCAGGTGTCAGGAGATGTCAGAGAGCCGGTGTCAGCTGATCCTGCAGGCCAGGCCAAGGGACAGCACTGGTGCACAAATCTGTGCACCAGGCCTCTAGTCATTTAGAAATGAAGGTCAAATAAAGAACTTCACAGACAATAAAAAGCTAAAGCAGTTCATCACTACCACACCAGTATTACCTGAAATGTTGAAGGGTAGTGGAGAAGAAGAAGAAGAAGAAGAAGAAGAAGAAGAAGAAGACAAAAGGCAATAAATACATATCTATCAAAAACATGAAAAAGGGCTAGTCAGAAATTGAATTTAAAGATCATAATAAATGAACAAGTAATCTAATGAACAAAATAATCTAATGGCTAGAATAGAACCAGAGGCATGGAAACAGAACATACTAATGAATATCAGAGGGGAGGGGAGGTAGGGGGGTGGGAAGAGATTAACCAAGGAACTCATATGCATACAGCATTATCTACAGACACAGACAATAGGGTGGTGAAGGCCTGGGGTGCGGTGGAAATCAGGTGGAGGGGGTCAATGGGCAGTATAAAGGGGGATATCTGTAACACAAGATGGCCAAAGCCGTTCAACAAGAAAGATTTTTTTTTAATTTTTATTTATTTATTTTTTTTAGAACAAGAAAAAGAATATTTAAAGCAGGGAATTGGTTACAGAGATGATAGAAAATGTCCCAGGGATGCTAATTCAGAGATTAGTCACAGTATAAACGCATTGCCTCCCTAATATCAGAGAGGCGATGAGAGCAAGGTGACCAGCCCTGGCTAGACAAGATAGAGGTGTTTCCACATAAAAGAGAGAAACTAGGGCTCGGTGTTTCATGTGAATTTGTGTGTTACAGACTGGCTAGCTGCTGCCTCTCTGCTTCACTGTATCTGAGGGCTTATGTCCTATGGCCCAAGATGGCTGCTGGAGTGCCAGCTGCCACATGTGCATTCCAGAGAAGCAGGGACTAAAACATGGAAAGACAAAGGAGTGCATCTTCCAGTCTCCCCCCAAGCTCCTCACAGCACTTCCATGTCCCATAAGCACCCATTATACCGTAACTGAAACGCTGTCTTCCTGTGGGCACACTGCCCCCTGCAGCAGATGGAGACTCCAGTCCTTAGAAAGAAGGGAGAAGGATAAAGGGCCTCTGCCTCAATGGAAAACTGAAAGAAAACTGTTCCCAGTTCTCCTCTGTGTCTGATAAGATCTAGAACAGAGGTCGGCTGTCATCTGGAGGTTAAAGTCAGTCTTGTATCTTTGCTTCTATTTGTAACCTGATTAGACATATTCAAGAGCTGAACTTCAAATTTGAAAAAAATTATATCTAAATAAATACCCGCCTTTGTGCACTTAACCTTACAACAGAGTTTCATCAATTTTAAAATATATTTTTTATTGATTTTTTACAGAGAGGAAGAGAGAGGGATAGAGAGCTAGAAATGTCGATGAGAGAGAAACATCGACCAGCTGCCTCTTGCACACCCCCCACGGGGGATGTGCCCAAAACCAATGTACATGCCCCTGACCAGAATCGAACCTGGGACCTCTCAGTCCGCAGACCGACGCTCCACCACTGAGCCAAACCGGTTTCGGCAGTTTCATCAATTTTCAAAATCCTGACTTCAATTACATCACTATTTACTAGTGTCTTAGTCTGCTTGGGCTGCTGTGACAAAAGAACACAACTGGCTTAAATAATAGACCTTTATTTCTCACAGCTCTGGGAGCTGGAAGTCGGAAGTCCACAATCAAGGTGCAGCAGGGTTAGTTCTTGGTGAGGCTCTGCCTCACTATGGCCTCACATGGCCATTCTTCCATACACAAGCCCAGAGAGATCTGATGCCTCTCTCTTCTCACAAGTTTACAAGTTCTATGGAATTAGGGCTCTACCCTTACAACCTCATTTTATCTTAATGACATCCTTAGAGGTCCTATCTCTAAATAGAGTTGTATTGATTGAGAGTTAGGTCTTATCTATGAATTGGGGGAAGTAAGGCAGAGGGGAGGGCACAATTTAATTCAGGACGATTAAAGTCTGTGAATAATGAGAGAAAGAACACTATTTCTATTAAAACTACGTCATTCCTGTCATACCTGTCCTCTAGACATTTCCATGAAATAGATATAAAGAGGCTGAGTTAGTGACAACCAAATCTACTGAGAATCTTCCATAGGAATTCAAGCACTCTCCCCTCCCATCCTCCCCACCATTCCCAGGGCACAAGCTGGCTGTGGAACTCAATAGGAGTGGACAGGTGCATCTCCCTCGGCCAGAGACTAGGTCAGTCTCTCAGGAAGTAGCCACAAGGAAAGGGTTCCAGAGGCAAGTTTATTTGGGGTTCACTTAGTTCAGAAACTTTTCTTTATTTTCCATGGTTTGACTAAATGTCTCTCACGCCCTTGTGAATCCTCCGGGCTGAGCCACAGATGGCACAGTCCCCACCTAACCGCAGCCCTGTGTGAGCTGGCCTGGGCTGTGTTCTGCTGAGCACACCGCACACCGTGGGAGGGGATGCTGCTTCCTGGGGAGCAGGTTCCTCACATGGGGCGGATCTCTGGGGGTGGAGACTGTCCTGCATGTAGGATGTTTAGCAACATTCCCAGTCTCTACCTGGTAACAACTCCACCTTCTCCCATTCTCTTGTGGCAACTAAGAAAAGTCTTTAGGCTTTGTCAATTGTCCCCTGGAGTGACATCATCCCTGGGAAAGTTCTAGAATCAAGAAAACTATGCAGTGACTAAGATCTCTCTCTCTCTCTCTCTCTCTCTCTCTCTCTCTCTCTCTCTCTGTCTCTCTCTCTGTGTCTCTCTCTCTCTCTTTCTCTTTCTCTCTCTAAATAATTTTAGAGCCCGTTTTAACAGCATTGTTATTTGTTAAGAGAGGACTCATTTGAAAAACTGAAATGGCAATAAAAGTTGCTGTTTCTATGGGAAGTAACTTAAAATCTTATGGGAATTTATGAAGAGTCCATAAATGAAACTTGCTTTAACAGTTATGGAGTTAGGTGTAGACAAGACAACCATGTTTTTACACAGAATGAATCCCCCAGACTTCACGCCTGTGCGCTGTTTGAGAAAATGTCCATGATTGGAAGTCACATGCGGCACCTTCTGTTCTGGAAAGCCAAAGGCAACTCTCTCACCGAACACCTGCATTAACGTTCTCCTGTGTCAGTGCTAACCTGTGGGAGCCGCCCATGCAGTGCCCGCCCGCAGGTCTGAGGCCCAAGGGGAGCTCTCAGCTTGGGGACCACACTGTCCCAGGAAGGACGGAAGCCCAGATGCGGGGGATGTGTCCCAGACCAGGAGCCGGCGGCTGGGCTCCCATGCCAGGAGGTGGGAAGCACTGGGACATCAAATAGTAAACAAGTACAGCACATGGAATAAACTAACAATCTGTGAGTTTATGGGAATAAATAAAAAGAGAAAGTTCTTTCTTATAACAAAAAGCCAACTAATAATACTATGAAAGGGATGGAATTATACAGTGACCATTTGATGACCACCATAGTAACTGGGTCTGTCAGGACCAACAGGCATGAGGACAGGGAGGTGGAAGTCTGAGGACTAACATGATGTTTGCACAGTCCCAGAGCACCTTGTCACACAGAACTAACTGCTGGAGGTGAGACAGAGCCTTACCGTGGAGAGGCCTGACGAAGAGCACTCGGCCAGGTGACCAAGGCTGCCGTCACCCTGGGGCACGGCACCTGGGAAGGACCCAGTCCCGCCTCTGTGACCCCAGCCATAGCCGCATGACTGAGTCCATTCATGCGCAGACACCAGACAAACCCACTGAGGAGCACTTATCCGCGCGTCCTGTACACGCCAAAACCGCCAGCCTCATGAAACACAATGGAACACTAAAGAACTGTTCCAGGTAAAGACCAAAGAGAGCCCAGCCAGGTGGCTGGTGGGTGAGCATCGACCTATGCACAAGAGGTCATGGTTCAATTCTCCGTCAGGGCACATGCCTGGATTTTGGGCTCAATATCCAGTGTGTTGTGTGCAGGAAGCAACCGATCAATGATTCTCTTTCATCATTGATGTTTCTATCTCTCTCTTTCTCTCCCTTCCTCTCTGAAATCAATAGAACTTAAAATAAATTAAAAAATACTCAAAAGACATGAGAACTGAATGCAACACATGATTTGGGAGCTTTTTTTTTTAAAATATATTTTATTGATTTTTTAGAGAAAGGAAGAGAGAGGGATAGAGAGTTAGAAACATCGATGAGAGAGAATTATTGATCAGCTGCCTCTTGCATACTGGGGATGTGCAACCAAGGTACATGCTCTTGACCAGAATCGAACCCAGGACCCTTCAGTCCACAGGCCGACACTCTATCCACTGAGCCAAACCAGTTTCAGCTGGGAGCTTTTTTTATTATAAAAAACTAGAGGCCTAGTGCATGAAATTCATGCATGGGAAGGGTGTCCCTCAGCCCACCCTGTACCCTTTCCAATCTGGGATCCCTTGGTAGATGTCCGACCACAGGGATTGGGCCTAAACTGGAAGTCAGACATCCCTCTCACAATCCAAGACTGCTGGTCCTAATCACTCACATGCCTGCCTGCCTGATTGCCCCTAACTGCTTTTGCCTGCCAGGTTGATCACCCCCTAACCATTTCCCTGCCAGCCTGATTGAAACCTAACTACTCCCCTGCCAGCCTGGTTGCCCCCAACGGCCCTCCCCTGCAGACCCTATCACCTCCAACTGCCCTCCCCTGCCAGCCTGATCACCCCAACAGCCCTCCCCTGCAGACCCTATCACCTCCAACTGCCCTCCCCTGCCAGCCTGATCACCCCAACGGCCCTCCCCTGCAGACCCTATCACCTCCAACTGTCCTTCCCTGCCAGCCTGATCTTGCCCCCAACTGTCTTCCCCTGCCGGCCTGGTCCCCCCAACTGCCCTCCCCTGCTGACCATCTTGTGGTGACCATCTTGTAACAACGAGGGATGGCAATCTTGTGACAACGTGGGGACAGCCATCTTGTGATGACATGAAGGCATTGTGTGAGGGCACGAGGGCCACCTA
Organism: Nyctalus aviator; assembly: GCA_036971965.1. Lineage (NCBI taxonomy): Eukaryota > Metazoa > Chordata > Mammalia > Chiroptera > Vespertilionidae > Nyctalus > Nyctalus aviator. The sequence continues at coordinate 984,481 of CM072934.1, read as the reverse complement.
GGCTTTTATTAGTATAGATAGTTTTGAGATTACTGGTGAGATCTGCGTAAAATCTGCAGATTAGATAGCGGTATTGTATCAATGTTAATGGCCTAATTTTGATGTGTGCATTGCTGCTGTATAAGAAAAAACCTTTGTTTGTATAAAATACATGCTAATTTAAGAGGGAATCATGTTCACAACTCTGAATGGTTTGGAGAAGGGGAAATACACATGCGCATATGTGTGACATGTTATGTAACATGTATGTGGAGACAGAGTTGTGATAATTGAGTTGGACAGTCTGGGTGAAGCGTATCTTCTGTGACTTGTAAATCTGAATCAGGTCAATAGAAAGGAAAGCTCTGTGGCTCAGGAATCCCTCATCCCCAGGCCCCTGGACCAGGTTCTCCCTGCCCCACCCCTCCTTCCTCCCAGCCCGGAGCTTCCCAACGCCTTCCCTCCTTAGGGGCTTGCTCAGGGCTCAGAGCGCTCACCACCAGCTGCCTTCTGTGGCTGGACACACAGATTCCTGGTTCCACCCAGAAACCCTGGCAGGCCATCTGGGTCTGAGCCCCACTCGGGGCTCGAATTAAATGGGCTTGGAGAGACCTCTGGACCTCAGAAGGTTTTTCAGCTCCCAGACGGTTCTGGAGTAGCCACGGGGAACATGAATGTGACTCACCAGAGGATCTTACTAACATGCAACTTCGAGTCCCTAGGTCTGGGCGGAACAGTGCAGAGATTGTGAACTTTGACGATTCCGGGATGCCACGTGGACAGCACCCTGATGGTCTGTGGACGGAAGGGGCCACATGCTGACCTGACAGCTCAGGGGAGGCCCGCATGGCGGTCTTGCAGACTCAGACCTAAAGTTCCCACAGAGGATGGACTGAGATTAAACTGTAACTGGAAGCAGTGATGGTGGGCAGTCACGTCCTAGGCCGGTATCTTCACCGACAAGGTCAACCTTTACCTTTACTGAGCCAGTCTGTCTTTTTGCATCTATGATAACACACCCTTGAAATGTCTGGGTAACTTGTCACTTTGCTTTTTCTGGAGCCCCTGGGGCACAATCTAATGTGGTGGGCGCCAGGACAGAGACCACAAATTCCTTCATTGTAATCATGTTAATTGTCCCTGCACCCACCTAAGTATGTGTCCATCATTTCACTTTTATCCAATCCCAGGGGTTTCCCACTCCCCTCCCTCTACCCATCCCCTCAACCCTCCCTACTCCCCTCCCCCCGCACACACACACACCTTTCTCCCACCTCCTTAATCCATCACCAATGGATTTCGTGTAACCCACCTGTGCCCTCCTCTGATGGCAATGTATAAATACAGATGTAACCCGCCATTCTCCGGAGCATTACCTCAATTCGTTGAGGTTCTGCTTCCCAGCATATGTGGACAGTTTGGCTCAGATAAACTCACAGAATTCTTCACAGGCTTCGATGGTTTTCACGTTGACAGGTCCCGTCTAGAGTAGATTCCAGGTGTGCTTTGCTAACAGACCTTCACTGTCCTCGGTCCTGACAATCCCAGAGGGCAGACACACCATTTGTTGGGTTCCCTGGGGTATCTAGCTCTGGTATTCCACAGACAGTGGGTGGAGAAGTGCATGATGAATGACTGAGGATTCCCTGATGCCCTGCCATCTCCACAGTAATGCCCAGCCGCTTAATATTTAGTGAAAGGTCACATTTTGCATTAGAAACGCCCCCATCAGATTTTAAAAGTCAATGACTTTTGAAAGTACCAGTAAAAACCACTTTGGGGCAAAGAGTTGGCAGGTCTCCCTCCCCTCCAGTCACCAGGTGCTGGCAAACAACTAAAGCGCCTGGATTACAGCTCACTCCTTCTCAGCCCACCGTCTCCGCACATCGCTACGTGCAGTGCATATAATTCCACACCGGACAGTGAGAGCCTGCTGCAGAAGTGGAGGGAGAGTCATTTATCTGCCAGAGTATGGACTATCGCAAGCAGCAGTCTCGATAGCATGACATAAAATCAGACAGAAGGCAGACACTAGGGGAAATACGGCGGCAGGATTTGTATTACTTCAGTGGATGTAAAGAAGTTCACCGCCTGCTGGAGTCGCTCAATTGGTTGAGCACCATCCAGTGCACCCAAAGGTTGCCGGTTTGATTCCCACACATACCTGGTCAGGGCACATATGGAAGGCAAGCGATCGATGTTTATCTTACATCATTCTCTCTCTCTCTCTCTCTCTCTCTCTCTCTCTCTCTCTCTCTCTCTCCTCTCCCTCTCTCTAAACATGTAAGTATGTCCTCGGGCGAAGAAAAAAAAGTAAAGAAAAAAATGTCACCCGTTGAAACAAAACAGGGGTGTTTGTTTTGTTTTGCTTCCAGTTAAAAGCAGGCTCTGAGCCTGGTGGCGAGAGGGCCGCCTGAGCTCAGGGGGACGGGGCGGGGGGGGGGGGGGGGGGGGATCCGTGGTCTGCCTTTCCTTCAGGGGAGTGGATTGCCCCGCGCTCACATTATTATTTGACATCACCTGCCTGCGGTGTAGGCTGTAGTCAAAGAAAACTCACGTAGCCTGGGGACTTACACCAAACAAAGCTGCTTGAGAGCAAAGATGAGTGTCCCCTGGTCTGTCTCACCCCTAAGAGGGCCTGAAGCCTGGCTGCGGCTCGAGGAGTGTCTGCTGATCCCGCAGAGGAGCCAGACCGTCCTTCCTGAAGCTGGCGCAGGCTGAGCCTAGGAGCCGAGGCGCCTGGGGGAGCCGCTGCCACAGCCTCAGTCTCCACACACCAAGGAGGGAGCCCCGCGGGTTAGGAGACTGAGACTTGTGGCCTGTAGTTAGAAGGTTCTCCTCTGTGTGGGCCACACTGTCTATGATTTAATTCTGTTCCTGTGTCTTGGTGAATTTAACGCTTCTTAGCTATGGAGTGTGTTGGTGAGGGTGGTTGTTCAGCCTAGATATCAGAAGAACAGGCTCTGGTCTCAGCGTGGCCTCAAAGCTAGATAACGTCTCTCGGCCTCAGTATTCCTGTCTGTAAAATGGGGTCAGGGAACAGAGATGGTCCATAGGGCTGTTGTGAGGGTAAAATGTGCAAAAACACATGGTACTTGTAAAATGGGCCTGCCAGCAAGAAATTCTCTCAACTTTTGTTTATCTGGGAATATCTTTATTTTGCCTTCTATTTTGAAAGATAGCTTTATTGGATAAAGGATTCTTGATTGACATTTTTGTTTTCTTTGAGCACATTTTTTTCTTTGAATACATTATCCCATTGCCTCTGGCTTCATTGTTTCTGATGAAAAGTTAGCTATTAATTCTATTGAGTTGCTTTGAAAGGGACAAGCCATTTGTCTGTTGCTAGCTTTCAAGATTCTCTCCTTGTTTTTGGCTTTCAGCATTTTTATTATAATGTGTTTTGAAACTATGGGTTTGATGTGCTTCTTGAATGTGTAGATTAAAGTTTTCTTCACATTTGGAATTGCAGCCATTATTTCTTTTAATGCTTTTTCTGCCTTTGCTTTGTCTCCTGTTGGGGCTTTAATAGTGTTCTACTATCTTTAAGTTCACTAATCTTTTCTCCTGTCAGTTCAAATCCACTATTGAGTTCCTCTGGTAAAATTTTTGTTTGAGTTACTGTATATTTCAAATCTAGAATTTCCATTTTTTTCTTTAATAATTTTTCTCACTTTATGGACAATTTATATTTGGTGACAGTTTCACCATACTTCCTTTACTCATTTATTCCTTTAGTTCTTTGAACGTATTTATAATAGATACTTAAATTTTGTTAACTCTGGTTCATTCTCCCAGGCATTTTTGGTTTCCATTTATCTCCCCATTATAGAAGCCAGACTTTCTCATTTCTCAGCAGGTCTTATCCCTTTTGTTGAAAAGTGAATGTTTTAGATCATATTGTAGCAACTCTGGGTGTGGCCTCTGGGATTGATTACTGTTACTTGCCTGTTGACTTGTTTAGTGACTGAGTAGATTATTTTAGGTAATTCTCTTTCACCCTATAGTGTGAACCCTCTGATATTTTCTCCTTAGGAGTCAGCCTGAGGTGTGAGCACAATCAGCCTGAGGTAACAATGGTTTTCTCTGGGTCCTTTCCTCTCTGCCCCTCGGCAGCTGATAAACAGCACTAAGGGCTAACTGATTGCCCTGTTCTTTCCAAAAAAGCCCTGAGCAAACATTGCTTCACAGACTTCTTTTGAAGGGACAGTTGTTGGGGTCAGTGTTTGAGACTATTTTCTGATCCCATGAAGGCTCTTCTAAATTACCTTTCCCTGTTTCTTGCCAAAAACTAGTCAGCCTATAATTTAGTCTATGAATCTATCCATTTCCAAATTTCCTTTCATCACAGAGCTCCACTGTATTTGGAGCTCTGTCCTACAGCCCAGGCAGAGTCTCTGCACCACGGCTCTGGGGTAGGACAGAGACATGGTGTGCCTCTATCTGAGCTGCCATTTGGTGGAGCAGCAGTTCCAAGTCACTTGGCTTGTCTCTGTCAGCATGAAACGCCCCAAACCATGAGCAGATCAAGGGCTCTTTGGGCCACAGTGTTCTCCATGGCGTGGTGTCCCAGGCTGGATAGAAAAGGGAGCCTCCATCTCTTAGTCTCACTTGCCCAGAACAAGCAGCAGGAAACAGGATGGGAAATGCTGACATCCTGACTGGGAGCTGAAGGGAGGAATTGTGGGGAAGCACAGGACTTGGGTGGAAAGTCTGTCAGGAGGATTCTCTGAGGGGTTGTGGATCTCTGGGGGGACCTTGCTGAAGGCGGCAGCCCCTGCCCTGACTTTTCCAAATTAGTCCGAGCCCCCTGGGGTTTTACTAGAATCTCTATGTTTAGTCTTTAGACGGACCTTGTAGAAGCATGTGCTTTTTCAAGGATACTTACCTGCTGACTGTATCTAGAGGTTAATTTTAGTTCAAGCTGTTGTGACAATAAAAGCCAAAGGAGGCAGGTGAACATGGCAGTCTGGTGCCTCTTGCCAGGCAGCCCCTTAGCCTTCTCTTTCACAGAAATGTGCGTCAGAGTAATCATTCCTCCATCGCTCAGGGTCTGCTGGTCAGTCCTAGTAAGGAATCCCTACGTTCTTGGCTGTCTCAGTCCAAAATGGAGCTTCTTTTCACTGAGCTGAGGAGTGGGTCTTGGTTCAAATATCAGACTCTCTCATTCTCCTTACTGAATATTAGTATATTTTTCTTCAGTAAATCTTTATTTGCTGTCTGCCCTTGGGATCATTTCCAGAGATGTAAACTTTTTATTTTTTAAACATTTTTACTGATTTTTAGAGAGAGAGAAACATCGACGCAAGAGAAAAAAAAATCAGTCAGCTACCTCCTGCACTCCCCCTGCCAGGGATGGAGCCTGCAACTCAGGCATGTGCCCTGACTGGGAATTGAACTGGTGACCTTTTGGTGTACAGGACGATGCCCAAACAACTGAGTCACACCAGCCAGGGGGAGATGTAAACTTTTTATATAGTTTTCACCAGTTTCACAAGGGAACGTCCTCACACTCTTAGGCCAGAAGTGGTACCATTTGAGTATTTAAACATAAATCTGATGCATAATCTTCTCGAGTTATGTTGAAAGGCTTATTGCATATGCTGTCTCCATGGCTTTTCTCACTCTGTGGTTCTAGGCAAATTATTTTGCCTCATTACGTCTTTATTTCCTCATCTATTAACAGCAATGAGGAAATTTGATCCCTACATGGCAGAGCTGTTGTAAGAAACTGAAATAACATATACAAAGTGTTTAACACAGTGTAGGTTTTCAAGAAGAATGAACTGGTTTTTATCATTAGAGAGACATCACAAAGGCAATCAGCACATAGAAGAGATAGCCCTCAGGATCAGGAATACCTAATAGCCGCTCCAACTCACAATTGTTCTTTGATCACACATCAAGCCTCTCTTGGGATGCTAGGCCATTTTCCCATCTCCCTACACACACACACACACACACACACACACACACACTATTACAATACATTGGAGCAGAAAGAGAAAAACATCTGTCCACTTTTCCCTTTTATAAAATAATCTAGTTTACCAATATAACACACCGTAGGAGACCCTCCAGGAAAACTGTTGCAAAGCAGAGAAAAGTAATATTGGGTTATGGCTATAGCTTACCAACAAACTGGGAAACTTGGAGGGGAGAGGTCCCCAAAGTGCTAGCATGAACTTTCTTTCCTTTTTTTTTTTTTTTTTTTTTTTTTAATCCTCACCCTAGGATACGTGTTATGTCTGTCATCACAATGGACTCAGAGAAGCTCCTGTGTCCCTTCACCCAAAAGGACTGAGAGTTGCCCAGATAACAGCAAAGTGGGAGAAGAAAACTGAAGGCTACGCAAGGGACTGACTGAGGTGCCAACATGGAGTCATCTGAAGAAATTAAAGACTGAAGTGGAAGCTACTTCTTTAATCATGTTCCTGCTCATGCTAGCATCTGTTAGCTTCCAGTCTTCTGCAAAGTCTTGTGCAGCAAGTCCAAGGACTCTGAGTAAATCTACAGCAGCAACAAAAGAGACTCATTTAGTAGCTAAAAATATTAATATGTCCATAATTCTGATTTCTCATTTTGTTGTTTTGCATTGGCATTGTTGTTATTTAATAGCCAGAGTTTTGCTCTTGACATTCAAGTTTTGAAAATAACATGTATGTGGTTTAGTTTTTGCATTGGCATTGTTTGCAATTGTTTTTAATTTTAGAGCCCTATTATTGATGTTTAAATTTTATTTTAATTAGTAAAAAAGGGTGAGATGTAGAGAGCCGCCGGAGAAGACACATGGACATTCTTTTAATTCTTATCAGCTGAGCCCCAGGGCACTGGCAGACTCCTCTTATCAGTACTGATTTCTTAAACAGTGCTTGGAATGAGGAACAAATAGGACCTTGACTCACCCAGGTCTCGATAAGCTAAATCTTGTACCAAAAAATAAGGAGCTTACCCAGATTTTGATGAATAGGATCTGGGCACACCCAAAACTCCTTTTGACCTTAAACTCCCCTTTGGAAGCCAAAAAAAACCACACAAAAAAACAAAACAAAAACCACCAAGGGAATTAAAAAACCTGATGAACAATATTAACTGTTGAATATAATAGAATCAGAGGTACAGAAGGGGAGTGGACTGATGATTCTCAGGGGAAAGAAGAGTGGGGGGTGCAGGAAGAGACTGAACATAAACTGTGCACCTATGAATGAGGACAATGGGGGTTGGGGAAAGGGCAGAGGGTAGGTTAGGAACCTGGTGGAGGGGGGAAAAATGAGGAACTTTTGTAATAATATAAACAATAAAGGTTTATTTAAAAAAAAAAAAAAAAAAAAAAAAAAAGAAAGAAAGAAAGAAAGAAATGAGTTTCATGCCCTAGCCGGTTTGACTCAGTGGACAGAGCATCGGCCTGCAAACTGAAGGGTCCCAGGTTCGATTCTGGTCAAGGGCATGTACTTTGGTTGCGGGCACATCCCCAGTAGGGGGTGTGTAGGAGGCAGCTGATCGATGTTTCTCTCTCATCAATGTTTCTAGCTCTCTATCCCTCTCTCTTCCTCTCTGTTCTGAATCAATAAAATATTCTTTAAAAAAAAAAATCCTCACCCAAGGATATGTTGTGTTTTGTTTTTGTTTTGTTTTTTTACCAATTTTTTAGTGAGAGGAAGGGAGATGGAGAGAGAAATATCAATGGAAGCCCTCTGACCAGGGATTGAACCTGCAACCTGAGTATGAACCTTGACCAGAAACTGAACCATCAACCTTTCGGTTATGGGACGATGCTCCCACCAGCTGAGCCACACCAGCCAGGTGCTAATATGCACTTGCAGCAGGATCTCCAATGCAGAGTGTAGAAGGGCTGCTGGGGAATTTTGTTGAGAAGCTGTTTCTGGTTTCCTCCCTTTGCTCCCTTGGAGATTCTGGCTCAAGATCTCTGGTTGGGACCCTGGAGATGGCACAATTAACAGCTCCCCAAGGATTTTCATCAAAATAGTTTTGCTGCCCTCACCAATTTGGTTCAGTGGATAGAGCATTGGCCTACTGACTAAAGGGTCCCAGGTTCGATTCCTCTCAAGGGCACATGCCCGGGTTGTGGGCTCGATACCCAGTAGGGGGCATGCAGGAGGCAGCTGATCAATGATTCTCTCTCATCATTGATATTTCTGTCTTTCTCTCCCTCTCCCTTCCTCACTGAAGTCAATAAAAATGTATTTTTTAAAAAGAGATGGTTCTGCTATGTTGAGAAACAACTCTCCAGTGGAACTGACCCAAGCATTGTACCACCTTCCAGGCTCTTCCTTAATACATACATGCAAACGACTCGCATACTTGGCCTCTCCGAGTTGCCTTGAGGAACTCTTCAATAACTTCAGTTCTTCATTCAAGCCCCTTCTCTCAGGACAGTCTGAGACCCAGGTCCGTCCCTGTGCACATGCATTTCCTCTGGCAAAAGCCCGAGGGGGCCGTCCCCAGCCTCCCTGTGCTCTGCTCTGCCTCCCAGGAGCTCCTCTGGAGCAGCATTGCCTTAGCCCTGGTCTCGGCCTTCCAGCCAGCTGCCCGTTCGGAGGGGCTGGGAGAGCCTCTCCTTCATTCCAGCAGCAGCTCCCCCTCCAGGCCTGTTCTCAATGGACAGGCCAAACAGGTGCCCACTTTCTAGATCAGCCCTGCCCTGGGGATCCGGGAACCCTACCTCCTCCCTGTGTCTCCAAAGCCTCCAGTTCATAGGGCCCATTGCCTTGTCGTCTCAGCCTCTACAGTTCCCCACAACTATCACAAATGGTTGCAGGGGTTTCTGTCTCTCTGGCACATGGGGGTTTTGGAAGGTACCCTTTGCAAAGAACAGGGAGAGACGGGAACAAGAGGCCCTCATCCTGAAGACCAGTCAATGGCCACCCCGTCTCTCACCTGCAATACGATGGGTCAGCAGTCAGCAGGGAGGCTGGGACCAAAGAGGAGGAGCAAGAGGGTCCAAACAGACCCACTCCCGTCAGCAGCAGAGCCACAGAGCAGCGTCTCGGCATCGTTTGGTTAACGGACGCTTTGTGTGCGCTGCCTGTGTTAGAGAGCATCACCCTCTCCTCTTCCAGCTGCCAGCAGGCCTGCCTCAAGCTGGGAACCCAAATGCCCCTGTGCACTGCCCATGGTCTCCTGGCTACAAGCTCACATTCCCCCACGCCGCTGAGAACTACTGAGCTAGACTCCACAGCAGAGTTCATGGGCCACAGCCATTCTGCTGCTGCGCTAGATTGCCTGAAGCCAGAGATGTCAGCTTAGGTGAGGAATGAGCACTCAGTGCCACCTGCTCTGACTAGAAGCGTGACTAGTGGGCTGCGCGCGCAGGGCTATTGTCAGGAAGTCCAGCGCCCCAAAAGCCTCTCTGCCCACTGCTCCTCTCTGCCTCTCGTCGCTCGTTCATCCAGGTGAAGTTAAATGCAATGACAGACAGGGAAGGGGAGTAAGCAGGCAGTTGCTTCCTCTTTTGCCTAAATGTCATGAGATTTGGGAGCCTGGGCACTTTGTTCCTTTTGGATACAATAAGGCGAAGGAGTCATTAGACCCGAATTCCAAAGCCAGCTCCACACATGCCACCTATAAAACACTGGGCAGTCCCTTGGTCCCTCTGAGCCTCACGTCCCTTTTCTGTCAAATGGGAGTCATAGCTCCTTCCTCTCTGAGGTCTTCTAGGAATTGAGGAAATGCTGTGAAGTATAAAAACTAGGCACTCACCAGATTACAAATTGGCGAACTCTAGCCCACGGTTCCATCTGGCTCACATAGGTTGCCAGATTGAACAAACGAGATGTTTTATCTGGCAACTCTCTCTGCTGCCCATGTGCTTTCACAGTGAAGTCCAGTGGGACCTGGCAGGCCAGCAGAGGGCGTGTGGCTCAGGCGGATAGAAAGTCCAGAACCAGAAGGTGGGCCCAGCCTCTTCCTGTGGAGCAGCCTGCGGTCACTCTATCCAGCTCAGCAGGAGGCAGCGCCGAGGGCAAGACAGCAGGCTGCCCTCAACAGCAGCACTAATCAGGCTGAAGGACAATGAACTCCATCCAATCAGAGAACACCTACATCCCCCAGCCTCTTCCCCTTGAGGTTTTTGCGCATAAAATTCAACCCTAAGGATAATGGAGGCTGATTCCTAACCTTCCCTGATTGTGGCTCAGTCCCCCCATGCCCTCTAATAAATGCCCTCCTGCTCACCGTGTCCGCCTGTTTCCGTGACACCTCCAGACACCTCCAGTTTTACACATCGGTGCCGAAACCGGGAGCAGACCACCGGCTGAGGCCCACTCCCGCCTGCTGGTGGGAGCCGGCCCCTGCCGCAGAGTCCCTCAGGGTCTTAGAGGACAGTGGCCTGAGGCCAGCTCTCCCTTCTCTCTCCCCTCCCTCCTGAGAGCCTCACCATCCCTCACCACTCACGGAGGCCAGTCCCCCTTTTTGGAACTGCACACGATCTCCTCTCTGTGGGCCCCTGGACACTGGGGCCTTGGGCAGACCAGGAATTCCGGCTCCTGAGCTCCTCCTCTTGTTGGGAACCCCCAGCACGCACCCTGCGGGGCTGAACTGCTGCCACCCCTCCACCCCCTCCTGAGCTCCCAGCATGTCTGTCTTCTGAGTATCCTGTCCCTCCTCACCTGCCTCTCGCCTTCCCCTTTGTTTCCAGGCTATTCTGACGATAGCATCGCACTTGCACACAACAGCGGACACTCGTTTGCCAGGTGTGTCTTTGACCCTCGTCATATTCTGAGAGTTTTGTTTTGGGGCCACTTGGGCCCCATTTTTGACCTCCCAGCCGTCACTCCAAAGCTGAACTCTCCATTATTTCGTTCTTGGGGGGCTGTCTCCTTGGGGTGCCTTTGGTGAGTCATCCACTCCTCCCTGATCCGCGCTGGCCACACAGGACACCTGTCTCGCTGACCGGAGTCCTTGGATCGTGGTCATTATCTCACCCTGTCTCCCTCCCTCCCCTCCTGCGCTCCACGGGACTTCACAGCCACTTCCCCCAAAAGACCCCCTGGGCATGGGGCCCATGGGCTCTCCCGCTTCCCTGGAGGAGAAATCAAACCCAGGGCTCCTTTCGGTCCCAGCGTGGCCTGGCCCCACATCCTTAGCTAGCCAGAGCAGGCGGCCGGAGCACGGCGCTCTGCATCAAAACCCTAGCTGCTCTGGACACCTTTTCGGCGAAACAGCAAGCAGCCCGAGGTCCCACATGCCAGGCTTTCTGGACACTTCCATCTCGTCTTCCCTCTGTCGGTTCATCACCTCTTTCCAGATCCCGCTTCTCAGGAACAGCCTCCTAAAACTCAATCCCTCTACGCCCCCGGTAGCCAATCACACCGGCGATGGCCCCCGGCAATGCTTCTTCCTTCGACCCTTCGGACACTCTCCCCCATAGCACCTCCACGTGTAAGCCCTCTTCTCCTGCCTCTCCCTCCTCACCCTCACCCTCTGCCCCCTTCCTTCTCAGCCTCTGTCCTCCCGTGCTCTCTGAGGGCCTGCACCACTCACCCTCCAGCCATCTGCCCCCAGAGTCCTTCGTGGGGTCCCCTCCCCCTGAGGCCAAGGCGCCCGCCCCCGGGTCTGTAGCCTCTCCGGGAGGTTGCAGGACCACAAGGCATCATGAGGGTCCACATCCCGTTCTCCTGGGTCTCCCACGAATGGAAAAGAGACTAGGCTCCTTTTTGGATGATCCAACCAAATTCACAAAAGAATTTAAATACTTAACTGAGACATATGGTCTGACTTCTCAAGCTGGCCGCGCCCTCTCCTCCACACCGCTCCCAGGAAAAGGATCGCATCTGGGCAGCTGCTATGGCTCAAGGGACAAAGTATTGGCTGACAATCCAGAGGAACCAGGGGGAGCGAGGCAGGAGGCACTCCCACAGCGCCAGGCTGGGCTTCAGGAAGAGGACGTCCCATTTCCTCACGTCTCTCACAGAGAAGGCGAAAGGCAGGATGTAAAGCCTCAACTAGGACAAAGTCTCAGAAATCACCCAAAATCCAGACGAAAATCCTGCCGCCTTTCTAACTGCCCCACGGAGGCTCCGGAGTAAAATGTGCCAGTACAGCCCGTCCCCTGCGAGGAGCCTGGTCCTCAGACCCAGGTCGCCAGCCAATCACACGGGGTATCAGGAAAAACCTACAAAATCAGAACAGGGCCCTCAGTCGCCCCAGCGAGAACGTGCACAGTGGCTTTCACAGTGGTTAACAGCAGGCAGGACGAAAAGGGAACCCAGGAAGGCAAAGGAAAAAGAGAGGAGAGGGAGGCGGCCCGTGAGGAGGCGAGACAGGAAGGAGACGATGCCCGCTATTTGCTCCTGACACCCCACTAAGAGCCCCAAACAGGGTCTGGGTCAGACAGGCAAGGGCTCTCCTGAAGTGGACCACCCCCTCTTCCCCCCCCCCCCCCCCCCCCCCCCCCCCCGCCTCTAGTTTCCCTGTGACAAGGGAGGTCATTGGACCAAGTTCTGCCCTCAGCCAATACCTCCTCCAGCCCGTGTCCTCTGTGCCGCCAGGCAGGACACTGGAAGGCTGACTGTCCAACGTCCTCTAACCAAAGGATGGCATTACCTCCCCCACGGGCGCCAGAACCTCCCCACGGGCGCCAGGACCGCCCCACGGGCGCCAGGACCTCCCCCACGGGCGCCAGGACCTCCCCCACGGGCGCCAGGACCTCCCACCAGGACCTCCCCACGGGCGCCAGGACCGCCCCACGGGCGCCAGGACCTCCCCCACGGGCGCCAGGACCTCCCACCAGGACCTCCCCACGGGCGCCAGAACCTCCCCCACGGGCGCCAGGACCTCCCCACGGGCGCCAGAACCTCCCACCAGAACCTCCCCCACGGGCGCCAGGACCTCCCCCACGGGCGCCAGGACCGCCCCACGGGCGCCAGGACCGCCCCACGGGCGCCAGGACCTCCCCCACGGGCGCCAGGACCGCCCCCACAGGCACAAACAATTGCCCCCAGGATTCTGAGTCTCTGTGCTTCTCAGCCTCGTGGTGCAGATGGCTGAAGGACCTGTTCCAGCAGCCTTCGCTCTAACCACCACCGCCCACCGCAGGGCCCAGGGTAATCTTCATGGTGGCAGGTAAGCCCATCTCTTTTATCTTAGAAAGAGGGCATAGTCAGGCATACTCGGGGTTCCTCCTCCCGCCCCCTCTCTGTTGTAGGCATAGCTGGTGAGTGTCCTCGCCCCCTTAGCGCCCACCCTTCCCTGCTATCTGCACAGCCATTGCTTTCACACATGTCTTCCTAGTTTTGCCCAGTTGTCCCATGCCCTTGCTAGGATGGACATTTTGTTTTTTATTTATTCTTTATTTTAAATACATTTTATTGTTTTTTTACAGAGAGGAAGGGAGAGGGACAGAGACTTAGAAACATCGATGAGAAAGAAACATCGATCAGCTGCCTCCTGTACACCCCCTACTAGGGATGTGCTCGCAACCAATGTACATGCCCTTGACCAGAATTGAACCTGGGACCTTTCAGTTCACATGCTGACACTCTATCCACTGAGCCAAACCAGTTTTGACTAGGATTGACATTTTAACTAAAATAGGTGCATCCCTCCTTATCCTGGGGCCCAAAATAGCACTCCCTCACAGTCCCAAAAGGTCCTGCTCCTCACCATAGGGGTGCACTCTCTGCCCTCCACCTCTTCCCTCCCACCACGCTGACCCAGGCAAACTCCAGGTTCGGGACACCTCTCATTGTCCACAGCCTTTCTCCATGCAGGTGACACCCACAACGCCAGGGCCATTTCCCACCAAAGCTCAGTACCCACTCACACCTCAGCTCTGCTCGGCCTCACACCTGTTACTGAGACCTCTCCTCCAGCCGCTCAGGGGCAGCCTCCTCGGCCAGCACTCCCGTGCTCGCTGTGAGGAGACCTAAGGGCTCCTATTGCTAGTTCAGGACCTCAGGGCAATTAATGAAGCCACCCCACCCATGGCCCGGGTGGTACCCAACCCTTACTCCGTACTCTCTCAAACGCCCCAACACCCTCACTACATGGTGTTAGGTCTGAAGGACGCCTTCTTCACCATCCCTCTCAGTCCCAGTTCACAGGATCTGTTTGCATTCACCGGGACTGGTCCCATCACCAGGGTCACTAGACAACTAACCTGGACAGTTCTCCCCCAGGGTTTTCGAGAAAGTCCCACCTCTTCGGCCATGCACTAGCCTCTGATCTAACCCCTAGCACCCGCCCACGATGCACAGGTGATCTGCTGCTCTGTAGCCCTCGGAGGCCTTCTCAAACACACCACACATCTTCCCCACTTTCCTCAGGAAAAGGCCATCGGTTTCTAAAGGGACAATTCTCCAAGCTCAGGTTATCTCCTGAGGACTCTTCCTCTCGCCCACTGAAAAAGGCATTGCCTCGGCGGCGGGGCCTGATTCTCAGCATGCCACTTCCACAAACCAAACAGGAACTCCTTTCCTTTCTGGGTTGGCCACCTTCTTCCGCTCTTGGGTCCCAACCTTTGCCCATGGCCAAAGATCTATATAGAGCACCTCACGAACCACTAGATGCATAAAATATTCCTTTAACAAATTAAAAACGGCACTCACGCAGCCCCAGCCTTAGCCCTCAGTGATCCCAGGAAGCCCATGATACGTCACAGACACCAGAATGGAGTCTCACACAGACTTACAGCCCTGACCAACGGGTAGTCACTTATCTCTCCGATTCTGTGGACTCTCCTTTCTTGATGGCCTGCCTGCCTCAGGGCCCGGGCTTCCACAGCCCTACTCATACAAGAGACACTCAAACTGGTGCCTTATGCCAACCTCAGAGTGTTTTCTCCCCATAACGTTGAATCTTTACTAACCCATCAAGCTGTCACCAATACCTCTCCCTCCTGACTACAGACCCTACATGTGCAATTACTTTTTAGCCCACAGGTCCAACTCTCACACAGCCCCAATACTCCAAACACAGCAAGGGCTCTCATGACTAAACTGGTGGTCAGACAACCCTCTCACAATCAGGGACTGCTGGCTCCTAACCGCCACTGCCTGCCGGCCTGATCGCCCCCAACTGCCCCCCACCCCCCGCCAGTCTGGTCACCCCATGCAGCCTACTGGTCAGTCCTTTGGTCGTCCCTCACTAACCCCCTGCCTGCCTGGTTGCCCCATGCAGCTGCTGTGTGGTTGTTACTGTTTCTGTTCAGTCTTCCCATCTGGTGGTGATGGCCCTAGGCTATTATTAGTATAAATAAGTAAAGAGAGAGGATACCTCACCTCAAAAAACTTGCTAATCACTAACAAAACACTCATCAGCAACTCTTCCAAGCAGCCCAGTTGCCCACTCAAATAGCAGTAATCCATGGCAAAGGACACCAAACCAAAGCCCTAATCTCAGAGGGAAACGATAAGGCAGATGGAGAGGCTAAAAGACAAGCACAGGAACACTTAATATCTCCTCAACTCCTGCCATGCCTCCTCAGACCCCAACATATTCCACTCAAGAACAGATGGACCTCACTCAACTCAGGGCCTCCCTCAATGAGGGATGGTTTTATCTAAATAATAAGATAGTTCTTCCAATACAACATGCTCGAGAAATTCTTACGAATCTCCACAATCAGTTTCACATAGGACCTAAGCTTTTACTTCCCTCTTATCCCAGACCATCTTACATCCATCCTTGTACTCTGACCTACTAAACATAACCGGATCTTGCCCCACCTGGCAATGAACTTCTCACAAGGAGGGTTTAGGCCCTCTCCTTCCCCCTTCCACCAAGCCAGGGGACAAGTCCCTGGACAGAACTGGCAAATTGACTTTACATTCCTACCACCCATCAGGATGAGATACTTATTAGTGTTTACTTGTTGACACCTTTACAGGGTGGATCTTCGGAAAAGGCCACCATGTGGCTTCAGCCCTGTGGCAAAGTGTCCTTCCCGATTCAGCCTCCACATCGCTACAATCTGGCTACAGTCCTGCCTTTATCTCTAAAGTTATTCAACAGGTTTCCCAATCCTTAGGGATGAAATGGCCTCCACATACTGTATATACCCCATCATCAGGAAACGCTGAAGGAATGAGTGGCATCCTCAGACTACACCTCACTAAGCTCAGCGCCCAGACACACCTTCCCTGGCTGAGATTGCACCTCTGGCCCTCCTCAAGGTCAGTTTATGTAAGCCACACGTGCTCCGCCCTCTGAGCTCATGCACAGTAAGCTCCTATTAATGGGCTACCTACCACCTCCTGCTTCGTCACATGGGGACTATGTCCCAACACTAACACAGATACACACCCTTCTGTGGGAACATACAGAGCAATATTCCCTCAGGGCACACAGGGAAAACCAAGTGCCCACATCTCCCCAGGGGGCTCTGTCTACATGAAAACACTACAGCCAAGTCCCTAACCCCACTTGGCTCTCCTCTCCACTCCGGCCATAGCTAACTCAGTAGGCATAGCCCCATGCACTCACTCACCCAGATTAAAGCTCACCTACCAACTTGCAGAAACAGAAAACAACTCCATGCTGCCACCAGTCCTGGAGACCTCACGGACCCTCCACTTCATTACACGTGTATCCCCACGGGAGACCTCACACTGAAAACCTTCAGAACCACGCCAATGCCCAGTGAAAAGCGTGATCATGCTCTCTCGTTGTGAGGGACAAACGTTTTGGTTCACCCCAGGCCATCACGCCCCCGCAGTGGAAGCCGTCTGTGAGCTCATCATGGACCTCTGGCGTCAGGGAGACCTGCAGGATTTTCTTCTGACCCCATCTATCTCTTCACCTTCATGTTATTCCTAATCCTAGCAGATCTCCTGGCCTCCTAAACGGCTTATCTATCAACCCCCTTTCACCTCCTCCTCTTACCGTACACACCAACCTACTTCATACCTCTTAACCATCTCCTCAGCCCTCACTGCCTTCAAACTCTCCACTTCACGCCTCACCTCCTCAACTCCACCAACACCTCAACTCCACCAACACCTCAACTTCACCAACACCTCCTCAACTCCACCAACACCTCCTCAACTCCACCAACACCTCAACTCCACCAACACCTCCTCAACTCCACCAACACCTCAACTCCACCAACACCTCAACTCCACCAACACCTCCTCAACTCCACCAACACCTCAACTCCACCAACACCTCCTCAACTCCACCAACACCTCAACTCCACCAACACCTCAACTCCACCAACACCTCCTCAACTCCACCAACACCTCAACTCCACCAACACCTCAACTCCACCAACACCTCCTCAACTCCACCAACACCTCCTCAACTCCACCAACACCTCAACTCCACCAACACCTCCTCAACTCCACCAACACCTCAACTCCACCAACACCTCCTCAACTCCACCAACACCTCCTCAACTCCACCAACACCTCCTCAACTCCACCAACACCTCAACTCCACCAACACCTCCTCAACTCCACCAACACCTCCTCAACTCCACCAACACCTCCTCAACTCCACCAACACCTCAACTCCACCAACACCTCCTCAACTCCACCAACACCTCAACTCCACCAACACCTCAACTCCACCAACATCTCAACTCCACCAACACCTCCTCAACTCCACCAACACCTCAACTCCACCAACACCTCAACTCCACCACCACCTCCCCAACTCCACCAACACCTCCTCAACTCCACCAACACCTCAACTCCACCAACACCTCCTCAACTCCACCAACACCTCAACTCCACCAACACCTCCTCAACTCCACCAACACCTCCTCAACTCCACCAACACCACTCTCCAGCAAGACTGTTGGCTCTGTCTTCCCCTCTCGTCACCCAGCTGCACAGCAGCCCCACCTCCTTGCATGCACGGGCCAGCTCCAGTCTGCCCTTCCACTAGAGATGCACTTCCTGGGAGCTGGCCAGGAAGCTTTGGCACAGAGGCCTGGAGGAGCCCCAGAACATTAGTGTGCTGATGGCCATGTAAACATGAACCGTTTATGGGGCGGCTTGACCTCACCTGACCTTCACTTCCTCCTTTTGACCAGCCTGGCAGCCTCGCTGCAGGCATCAAGAGGAGGGGCACCGACAACCCAGCCCAGGTTTTGGGTGGAGTGGCGGGGTTAGACAGGAGTCCTGGACGTCCTGTGGGGCAATGGCAGGGTGAGGGGCAGGAGCGAGGAGGACCTGGGACAGATGCGGGCTCTGTGAGGACACCAAGGCCCCCCTCCTCCTGAGCTAAGGAATTATCGTGAGCAAACCCCGGTCTTGCGGCCGCAGCAGCCCCGTCTCCAGTGAGCGGCTTGGCTCTCACCAGCCTCAGCTTCTCACCGCGGAGGGGCTGAGCTGAAGCTAAGTTCTGGAGACGTGAGCCTCTTGATGAGACACCTCTTCTGAGGGCTGGACCCTGGCTTTGATGCAGGGAGGCCTGGATTCAAGTCCCACCTCTGCCACGTCCTAGCTGCCCAGCCTTGGGCAGGGCTATCGTCACCCTTGCCGCCTCCCCCTCTTTTACAGGGGTGCTGGGGTTAATAGATGTCATGGCGACCGACTGAGTGAGCCAACGGCACGTCTGACATCGGGCAGCTGTGATTAATGGGGCTGTCATTAGGACGGAAGCTGGTTTGGTGCTGGCTTGCCTTTGGACTTGACACCGGAGCTGAGCTGAGGGAGCTGACGCAGTGCTAGTGACGCTGGTGCTTGGAGGTACCCTCGGGGCTCTCTCTTCTGCACCCCTTCCCCTGCCTCGGGGCCTCTTCTTCAGGATTCCTAACAGCCCTGAGCACTGTGAGAGCTGGGATTGCAGACCAAAGGAGACTCCTGACTGCCTCCACGCCTTCAAGTCTTGTCTCCCCAGGCTCTGAAGGCGACAGGTTGTTCCAAAGACCAATGGCAACAGGAGCTGCTGCTGAGGCAGGCGAGGCCCCTCACAGCAGGGAACCTGGGCGTGTCACCCAGAGAACCCTACTTCCTGGCGGCTCGGCCTCCTTTCTTCAGGGCACACGGAGCCCGAGGCCCCGCCTCCCTCAGGCCTTCTCCCCGGGCCGCCTCCTGGCCCTCGGTGTCATGGGCAGTGTCCCCCAGGCCCCGGAGGAACCAGCCAGGGCTCCCCGCCTGATGTTCACTCACCTGGTGTTCACTCACCTGCACTGACTTTCCTCCCTTCCGGCTCCCTCCCCACTCCCTCCCCCAGCTTGTGGTCACCCCCAGTAAACTCCCGACATCCACATCCTGTGTGAATCTACATAGACCCAATATCTCCCTCACCAAGGGCTGTGGAGTGTGAGGCAGGGCCTTCGCCACGAGGCCAGGCTGTGGCAGGCCAGGGCACCTCAGCCACCGGGTGCGACAGGCGACACCCCACGCATGCTCGAAGGTCCCTGCGGGTGAGGGAAATGGAAGCTTTGCCACCTGCCTTCTCCCTCTGCCCAGCTCTGCTCCCCTCTTCCTCTCCCAGGACTGGTTCCTGAGAGACGTCTCGCACCCAAACTGCATCTCAGAACCTGCCGCACTCCTCAGCAGGCGCGGCTCAGGTCTGCTCCTGCAGCCGGGGCCACAGACAGGGCCCAGGCTCTTCCTGGTGCCCAGGGCCCAGCCTCGCCCGGGCGCTGCGGGGGGCGGGGGGACTGAGGAGACACAGATGGCTGGGCCCTTTCATGGGAACACACTCGAGGCCACAACTCTCTGCCACAGAAAAGGGAGAACCTTTTAAAGCAATGACCTCATCCCTCAGAAACTCTGGGTGAGTCCGAAGGCCAGCAGCCCTTCCTCACGGCCACGTCTTCCTCCTGGACCCCGAGTAACGCTCTTCGGCCTGCGCGCGGCTCTAGAGGTTCCCCATGCTCAGCCCCCGCCCCCACGCTCAGTCCCCCCCCTCCCCGGAGAACCAGGTCCTGCCTCTCTGCAGCCCTCACCACCCTCGGCAGCCGCACCACAGAGCGCCCTGCCTGGCAGGCCACTGGGGACACAGCCACCGGCCAGTGGACGGAGGCGCTTGCCCTGCTGGACAGTGCCTGGGGCCTCCGGAGCTGGGGCAGAACCCACAGGCCTGGGAGCAGAGCCCAGCGGTGCTGAGGAGTGACATGCAGGTGATTTTTGCAAAGGCACATTTTTGGGAGCACCTCCTTCAGCTGGGGCGGTGGAAACTTCCAGAAGGAGGAAGGAGCTGAACCAAGTCTGCAGGAACCAGCCTCTAAGCAACGCGGCCCATGACCTGCAGTGGACAGAACGCAAGCCACTCGTCCCCGTAAATGTCCCACTCACCGCAGGGGGAGGGTGGGAGGGAGCAGGGGCGTGTTTTAACCATGTTGTATTTGGCCCTATGGGATGCAAAATATTGATAATTGGACAACAACAAGGCCTATTCACCTGTGTTTACAGGGAGGCTGGTGTCCTGGACGCCGTGGTCTCGGGGAGCGCCCAGCGAGTGGGAAGGAAGTGCGTGGGGCGTGGGCTCCCCTGCGGGACGGGGTCAGTTCCCGCTGCTCCACGTGGGACCAGCTGAGCCCGGCGCCATAGGACCGGCCTCCCGCAGGCCTGAGCAGCGGCTGCCAGCCCGCTGCCTGGGCCGCCCGCTCCAGCACCCACCTGCTGAGACCTGGGGACCACCGCTCGCTGCTGGCCCGCCGCCCGCAGCCAGCTCAGCCTTCTCCAGGTGGGCTGTGTTCTTCCAGAAACGCTGGCATCGGAACCCAGGGCCCCTGCGGGCACTCAGTTAGAAACAGGGTCTTGGCCGGGGACCCCACTTCGGGAGGCGCTGCGCTGGCCAGGCCCGAGCCGCGAGGCTTGAGGCCCTGCCCCACTGCCCCGAGGTCCGCGCCGAGGCCGAGGCCGGCGCCCCGGCACAGAACGGCCATGTGGCTGCCGTGGAGCTGGTGGCGCAGGAGCCGCTCCGAACCACCCAGTCCTCGGCGCCTTGGTGGTGTGCGGCCTGTCACGGGACCACGGGGGGAGGCCACCCAGACGCCAGAGCTGGGCAAGCTGGCCGCGAGTGACTCCTGAGGCAGTACCAGCCTGGCTGGAGGCTGGCTTTCCTTCTCCTCCCCCTCCTCCCCTTCCCTCTCCTTCTCCTCCCCCTCCTCCCCGTCCCCCTGCTCCTCCTCCCCCTCCTCCCCTTCCCTCTCCTTCTCCTCCCCCTCCTCCCCGTCCCCCTCTTCCTCTCCCTCCTCCCCCTCCCCCTGCTCCTCCTCCCCCTCCTCCCCCTCCCCCTGCTCCTCCTCCCCCTCCTCCCCTTCCCTCTCCTTCTCCTCCCCCTCTCCCCTCCCCCTCTTCCTCCCCCTCCTCCCCCTCCCCCTGCTCCTCCTCCCCCTCCTCCTTCTTGTCCTCCTCCTCTTCTCCTTCCTCCTTCTCATCCTCCTCCTCTTCTTCCCCCTCCTCCCCTCCCCCTTTCTCCTCCTCCTCCCCCTCCTCCTTCTTGTCCTCCTCCTCTTCTCCTTCCTCCTTCTCATCCTCCTCCTCTTCTTCCCCCCCCCCCCCCCCCCCCTTCCCCTCCCCCCCCCCCCCCCCCTTCCTTTCCTCCCCCCCTTCTCCTTCATCCTCCTTTTCATCCTCCTCCTCTTCTTCCCCCTCCTCCTCCTCCCCTCCCCTCCCCTCCTCCTCCTCCCCCTCCTCTTGTTCTCCTCCTCCTCTTCTCCTTCCTCCTCCTTCTTATCCTCCTCCTCTTACTCCTTCCACCTCCTCCTCCTCCTCTTCCTTCTCCTCCTCCTCCTCCCCCTCCTCCTCCTTTCTTCCTTCTCCTCCTCCTCTTCCTCCTCCCCCTCTCCCTCCTCCTCCTCCTCCTCTTCCTCCTCCATCTAATATGTTTTTATTGATTTCAGAGAGGAAGGGAGAGGGAAAGATAGAAACATCAGTGATGAGAGAGAACCATTGGTTGGCTACCTCCATCCTGCATGCCCCCTACTAGGGATGGCTCCCCCAGCCCGTGCATGTGCCCTGACCCATGACCTCCTGGTTCCTGGGAGACACTGAACCCCTGAGCCATGGGCTCTCCTGGCTTCTTCACCCACAAATGTCTGCTTGGGGCAGGTCATTATCTGTCAGCTTTACAGCAACAATCTTAACCTATTTGTGGGCAAAGTTAACATGAGTTTCAACATTTTAATCTATTTCTCCCTGCCCGTGACCAGCCACGTGTGTCCGAGGCAGAGAGGCCAGGACAGCACAGCCCCCTCGGAGACACCACCACTACAGTCCCCGGGCGCCTGGGCCACGCCCCGGCCACACGCCCTGTGCCGACAAACGCCTGCCAGGCGCGGGCCAGCCAGGCGCCTGCGGCTCTTCTCGGGCGGAAACGGGCGCCGAAGGGCTTCCTGCTCCGAAGGCTGTGAAAGTGCCTTCCTCAGCGGAGACCTGGCGTGTCTGCTGCTCCAGAGGCCCGGAGATGGCCCTCCGCAGCCAGCCCACGTCCCTCTGCCGCTCCCGGCGTGGGGCACGGTGCCCAGTGCCCCGCCACGAAGGACGGGCCCAGCAAAGACGTGACAGCAGGACCTTCAACGGGATTCTGTCGAAAGTCTGAAATGGAACTCCTGGGACTTCTCAGGTTCTAGAGTTAATATTGGGAATTTGTATTTCTGAGGTCAATAAATTATTAAATGTCTTCAAAGTTTTACTAAATGTATGCATGTTTTTTAAAATATATTTTATTGATTTTTTATACAGAGGAAGGGAGAGGGATAGAGAATTAGAAACGTTGATGAGAGAGAAACATCAATCAGCTGCCTCCTGCACACCCCCTATTGGGGATGTGCCCACAGCCAAGGTACCTGCCCTTGACCAGAATCGAACCCGGGACCTTTTAGTCTGCAGTCCGATGCTTCTCCACTGAGCCAAACCAGTCAGGGCTATGCATACTTTTTAAAAGGAAAAGAAGTCAGGTCTTTGTAGACATTGAGGTATGCAGTCATCAGGGTGGGCCCTCGTTGAGATGGCCAGTGTCCCAGTGAGAGGGACTTTGACACAGAGCAGTGTGTGCCGAAGGGGCGGGGCTGCTGCGGCAGCCTTGGCATCGGAGACCCCAGCAAACGCAGGCGCTGGCGCAGGGCAGGCGTGGGGCAGACCCTCGCCGCCCTCAGCAGCAGCCAACGCTCAGACACCTTGGTTTGGTCTGCTGCCACCAGAACGGTGGCAGATGCATTTCTCTTGTTGAAGCCATCCCCTCGCGGCACCGGCATTGCTCCACACCCGTCCCTGAGCCAGCCGGTGCCTCCCGGCCCCGAACCCGGACCACGAAGGATGCAACAGCCTCAGCCAGAGACTCTTCAAATGAAAACGGGAGCAGATCCCCAACCTTGCCCCTCCCATCGCTCTGCACTCCATCTCTGACAACCCCCAGTTCTTAGTATCACACACACACGCGTGCACACACATGCACATGTGCATGCACAGGCACACACACACTCTTTCCACGCCTCTACAAGACAACCCTTCCCCTCCTCTGGCCTTTGGCAAACGCCATTCCTTTCCCAGAGACACTGCTGTCTCCACTCCTCCCCCCACCTCACCTTCCCTCTCCCCCTCCCCTCCCTCTTATTCCCCCTCACAGACCCCCCCTCCCCTCCCCTCCCCCCCCCCCTCCCAGCTGTCTGTGCATCTCTCAGGTCTCACCCTCAAGGTCTTTGCTGGTCACGGGCCAAGGCCCGGGGTGTTCTCCTAGCTGCCCCTCATCGCTAGCTGGCAGGGCGGGGCCCTGAGCCAGTTGTCATGCATCCATCTCAGCACAGAGTTGAGTGTTTAGAAATGTTTATTGCAGTTGGAGCTCCAAGCAAACTATTGGTGAACTCATCTCATCGCACAGGCGTTAGGCTCCTTCTGCCCATGCACAAGCCACGCACAGCACGCGGCTGTCGGGTGAGAAATGGGGGAGAGCAGGATGAGAAATGGGGGAGAGCAGGTCCTTGCTCACAGACAGCCTGTGGCCTAGAAACCATCACTATGACTGCTGTGGCTGTCTGCGCGCCGTGACTCTCCTGCTCTGCTCACACTGACACAACCGAGCCGCTGCTTGGCAGGCGAGTGTAACAGCGTTGGACTTACGAGGTGTGGGCTAAGTCACAATTGGGGGGCGGGGGGTGTTTAGGAAGACAGGGGGCATGAGATGAGGGCAACACTTGAAGGTGAGAAACCACTGGCAAACCAGAGGCTGCCTGCAATATCTGAAAGCCTGATAAATTCTCATTAAGGAATTCCTCAAACCACAATATGGGAACCAGCCAGACAGATGGAGAATTCCAGATGCATGGATAGAGTCTTCCAATCTTGGGCTGCATTCTGTTTTCACAATTGTTTCTGGCAGAACCTTAAAGGAAAATGCAAACCAGATGTACAAATACTTTCTTTGTGAGGAAATGAAGAAAAGGTTATTTATCCTGCTCTCAGACAGCTGCTCCGGGGGCAGCCAGACCCCAACTTCCCCTTGAGCAGCTCGCAGAGCCCTCTCCAGCCTCAGGCCTGTGGTAAGGAGGCCAGACGGCAGGGCTGCAGCCCTCTCCCTCAGGGCTCTCCGAGGGGAGAAGCAGAGGAACATTTTTGCTCCTCCTACAGAGGAGGGAGCGCTGGGGCCTCACGGAGCCTGGAGTGTAAGTGAAACAAAGCCATGGCTGCATCTGGGATTCCCCGAGCTCTGCCTCCTGCTGGGCCCTCCTTGGGCCTCAGACTCCCTGCCCAGCTGCTGACCTTGACCCAGAAGAGCCAGCTTTTGCCAAAAACAAGAAAGCAAGTCAAGTGTGCCTCCAGCACCCCGAGGAGCCTGAAGGGCCCAGACCTCAGAGTAAGGTGGGAGAACTGTGAAGAGTGAGTCCCTTGCTAAAGCAGGCATTACGTCAGAGCCCGGAGGGACGGGTGCAGAGAAGGCAGTGCTCCAATGTGCACACCCAGTCCTCTGCACAAACTCCCAAACGCTGGATCTCCTCCAACCAACAGTCCCAGGTCCCCGCAGAACTAGGATCCGCTAAGGCATGCGAATTCGACATACATAAGCCATCAGTAGGCCACGGTAGGGTGTTCCCGGGTTCACAGAAAAGCTGAAGGCAAAAGGAATACAAAAGGTTTGGAGTCACAGATGTGAGTACGCAATCTGCATATGTGACCTTGAATTCGTGACGTAACCTCCCTTCTTTCAGGTCCTCATCTAAAGTCCCAGTCCTGGTGGGAAATATCAATAAGAAGTCTAAAGAGTGACGCCAGCTGGCTGTTGCCCAGCCTCTGCAGCTGGGTCTTGCCCATTGCCTGCTTCCAGACCCTCCTGTGTTCAGATAAGCCCCAAGGACAAGGCCGCCTGCCCTCCAGACCTCTCAAGGAGAACCGGCCCCTGGAAGCCGGAGAAGCGGGTCCCTGCCGACCACCTCATCGACCGGGCTGTCCTTTGTGGTCCTGCCTGCAGCCTGCTATTACGATGGAAGTCAGCTGTGCTGTCAGCCTGCCCTCCTGCCACCCAGAGATGGGAAACCAGAAGCAGAGTGTCTGGCAGCTGCCAGGACTCACGTCACACAGGCAAGCTCTGGGGATAAAACCAAAGGACGTAGCATTTTGCTTCACGCCATGGGAACGCCCGCTGACTTGCTATTGCAATGGGAGAGAGGTGCCCAGGCACCAAGCGTGTGTCAGAAGCCAGCCCATCGCCCCGAGAGGGAGGCGGGGCAGAGCTCGAGCTCCTGTGGCAGAGGTAAACCACGCGGTGGAGGGAGCCAGGAGGGGGAAGGAGGTGGGAGGGACCAGGAGCTGAGGCTGTGAGCTCAGGGCTGCGGTTCTATAAGAGGAGCCCTGGACTAGGGCTCCAGGAGCCGGAGCTCCCCTGTGGGGGAGCCTCTGAGCACTGAGGAGTGGACATGCTCCAGACCTTCTTCATGGGGCTTAGGTCACACCCATCCTAGTATTCATCGTTCTCTCTCGAGAAATGCCTTAATCACAGAATGTGTGCTGAGCATCTGGCCCCATGGGACACAACAGCCTCGCCTGCTCTTGGGACTCAGTCCAGAGGGAGACGGGCAGTAAACAAGCAAACGCTTCAGAGGAGGAGTAGCTGCACACTGGACCACTCACACAGAAGCAAGGCGCCTGGAGCAGTAAGACAGCACGGCGGTGAGCCATCCTTCTCCGCAGCCGGGGAGGTGCCTCTGGCCGGCAGGGAGGTGCAGAGGAGGCCCTCAGATGCTGGGGCAGGAGGACCGTGTCCAAGGACGGAGGGAAGCCAGGGGCTGGGGCTTGCTTGCTGCGTGGGGGAGAAGAGCCAGGTGGCGCTGGAGGAGAAAGGCGGGATCGGGTCCGGTGGGGACTCCTGGTCCTGATGGAGTTAGAGTTCACCAAGGGCAAAACCTCTCTTCTGAACCCCCACCTGCCACTGGCTGCTCCTCAGACACCGTCGTATGTTTGAACAATGCCACTGCAGGAGGCCCCCTGATGCGGGAACAGAGGCAGCTATGGGGCAGGGTCCTACACTCTCTTGCCCAGCTCTTTCAGGGGGTGTGGCCACAGGCCAGGAACCGCCGGGGTGGGACATGTCAGAAGACCACCCAGAGGCCTCAGTACACACAGGAGGAGCATGGTGATGGAGACACAGGAGCCGCTCAGCCTCCCACTGCCAGGGGCTCACCCAGCCCCGGGCAGGCCCCACCCCTGGAGCCCTCGGCGGCTCCTCAGCCGGCAGTGTAGGCACCCCGGGGAGCTGTCAGAATGCAGACTGTACGGGTTTTCTCTTGCTGCTGTAACAAATTACCACAAACGTAAAGGAACAGAGAGCATGACCCCCGGTGCCATAGTTCAGAAGTCTAAACGGGGCTCCCGGCTCACGTCAAGGTGTTTCAGGGCTGTGTCCTCTGGAGGCTCAGCGAGAGCTCTCTCTAGCTGCTAGTGTGCCTGCCTCCTTGGCTCCTGGTCCTTCCTCCGCCTTCAGGCCCCTCCCAGCGGCCGAGTCCCTGTGACATCCTCTTCACGTCTTTCCTCCGTAAGGACCCCTGTGACCCCACTGAGCCCACCAGCACCCAGGCTGCTCTGCTCTTCCCTTCGCAAGGTCGGCTGATTGACTAGCAGCCTTCATTCCTCTACCACAGAACTGTCCTCGGCCTGGTAACCTGGCAGGTCCCAGGAGCCAGGACGTGGGCATCTTGGATGTGATTCCGCCTCCCCGTGGACTCCAGGGGCCTCTCCTGCTGACTGAGTCAGATCTGCATTTTCCCTGGATGCGCAGGGGCCCAAGCCCACATCCAGGTGTGAGAAGCTCTGGCTGCGTCCACCCTGCCCGCCCGCCCCCCGCAGCCTTCTGTCTCTCAGGCTGTGCTGGGCCAGGCCACATGGAGCCCTGACAGCTGGTTTTCCAGCTCAGCTGTCACACTGCAAACAGTCCCACCCTCTCCACGTGAACCCCCGCTGCGGAGTGGGGTTCCTTTGTCCAGAAAACCGGACCTGGGCAGCCTCCTGTGGGGTGAGCATGCTGAAGCACCCCAAGGCTGCGGGCTGTGTGGGGAGGGGCTGCTTACCCGCTCTGCAGGCCTGAGGCAGGCCGGTCCAGGGGAGGGCAGCAATCCCTCACGGCTAATGGGACCAGGGCTCCCGGGCCGGGGAGGGCCTGGGAGTTTTCACAGAGGTGGTGACTCAGGCTCAGAGAGGTCCTGACGGGCTCTAGGTCACACAGCTGCAGGGAAGGGAAGTGTGAGAACGAGGAGCCGGGCCAGCAGGCTGGGCCACACCCCCTGCTCCTGATTGACTGTTATGAGGGGGCCATGCCTGTCACAGGAGAACAGGGGTAAGACGGACACTGTCCTGAGGGAAAGCTGGCCCTGGCAGCTGCCGCCTCCCCCGAGGCCACTCCACAGCCTGCAGCCAGCCCACCTGGCGCTCCCAGCAGCCGGCGTGGGCGGGGGGAGGAAGGCCTGGCAGGGTGGAGCTGGCCCGGGAGTGCTGACCTGGCTCTGCCCCAGCAGCCCAGCCTGCGCCGAGCTGCAGCCGAGCGCGTCCCGGAGCCAGACCCTACCCGTGCCAGGACATCTCCAGCCGGCCAGGCAGCGTCCCCGAGGCTGCCATAGGGAAGGTGCCCTCCACCACAGCAATGCCCCGCTTCTCTGCACGGCCAAAGAACATCTGGCTGCCTGGGCACCTTCGCTGGGTAAAAATAGCGTGCCATCTGAGAGTGGGCACCACGCCACCTCGGCAGATGGAGACCAGCTCTTGGAGCCCAGCCCGCTGAGCAGTGTGGCAGGCGTTTGCCAAGGGCAGGCTCCTGGCTGGAGGCTCACAGAGCCGAGGGCCAAGACCTTGGCTGAGGGCCAGGAGGGCAGCAGGGCAGAGACGGCAGCCGGCCCGCACACAGGGGCCGCGGGGGCAGGAGGCCCATGGGAGGTCCCGCTCGAAGCCAGAGGCCGGGGCTGAACCCGTGTCTCCCTCCATCGCCGTGTGACCTGAGCTGGTAACCTCCCCGCCTCGGGCCAATCCACCACAGGCTCCCTGAGCTGCCCCCACCCTCGTTCGTCCGGCAATTCCGAGGGTCAGTCCAGGCCCTGTGAGGGCGGGGAGGGCTGTGGGCACGTGGGCCTTCTCTCTTCAGAGAGGAGACAGACATTAACCAAAACAACACAAATAAAGACGCAATGCCAACGGGACCCTGTCTCCAGGGAAGGTGGTCGAGGGGAGCAGGAAATGGGTGTCGGAGCAGCGCCATGAGCAGGAGGGTCTGAGAGGCCGAGGGGCGTGGGGGAATTAAATGGAAGAAATGAGGGTGAGGTGAGTTCTTAGTCCAGCGCCTGGGCCTGATATACGGGGAAATGGAACTAGTTTAGTGGATTCTTACTGAGACCAAAGCTGAACTAGGGGCCGACTCTCCCACAGCATGTGGGGCGGCCTGAGCCAGGCTCCACAGAGGCTGACCCAGGGCCCAGCGCAGGATTTAAAAATAAAATCCACAAACTGCCCCAGGCCTCGGGGAGGCCCATTCAGAGCCCCCAGACACTGTAGTTTCAGCACTGTCGTTTCCGAGGATCCTCCCTCCTGCGAGCTCTGGGCAATTTGACTGCGTCCACACGAGACCAAACCCGCATTTTCTCCCGTTTCTCTAGGCGCCTGTGCAGCCTCCTGTGGCCTCCCCTGCCCGGCACGGATGCCCGCTGCCCGGTGGACGGACACAGATGGCAGGCCTGGGCAGCCCGCTTGCAGGGTGTGTTTCTCCTCTAAGTGCATCTGGGAAAGGATGCCTTCAGGTGAGGTGCCCACCAGCTCCAGCAGCCCGGGGGCAGCCCCTGCGACCCCGAGGGCGGGCCATCCCGGGGCTCAGGCCCAGCGCGCTCACACCCCTCTGGGCCCAGGCTGACGTGGCATCAGGATGCCGTGTGAGCCACGCCAAAGCGGAAGGAGGCCGGGAGTGCCTGCCCCACGTCTTCTACCGCCGCTGCCTCCGGCTGTGCCCTGCCACGCTCCGGCCCGGGCCCACAGCCCCTCCCCTCAGCACCCACACCCCCACTCTCCTCCCTGGGGACCTCAGCTGCCTGTTGGCGGGCCGGAGCCCCTCCGCCATTCTGCAGCGCACACCCCTCTCATCCCTCAGCCGAGCACTTTGGGGCCAGTCTCAGAGGGTCTTTGGGAGTCCTGGCCTTAGTGGTGACCACCCCATAATGCACTGCTCTCTGTAAGGTCCCAGCTGAGAGGTTTGTGATGCAGAAGCAAGACACGGCGATTAAGAGGGAAGAGGTTTAATCTGCGCTCCTGGGCGAAGCTCGCTGGTCTGAGGGTGGGCCAGGGAAGTTCGCGCCAAAAGGCGGCATAAGTGCTTCTTTTATACAGCTGTTTAGGGAGGGGAGGGCGGGAGGGCATGAGAGGTATGGAATTCGGGCCAGGGATCTAGGAAGGCCCTAGGAAGGTACCAGCTAGCCAGCTATCTTTGTCACCATCCACCTTGCAGATGCTTGTATGGGCTCTGGGCTTCCCCCTGCCTCGACCTCTCTCTCTGGCCCTGTCCCCGCCAGGCGTCATGATACTGCAGCGTCTGAGTCCCACATGAGCCTGCACACATCCTCCGGGCTCCACCTCTGCCCGCTTGGTGGAGCCCCAGCCAAGAGCAGCCTTGGCCCCCCCAAACCCTTCCCCCCCAGCTGTCAGGGGAAGAGGGCGTCAGAGGGTGGGTGGACGGGGTTGTGCGGTCAGAGGACGGAGCGGCTGCTCACCCTCCCGGAGCCTCTGTAGCCACGGGCATGTGGCCGCACTCCCGGCGGGAGGGTGGGACTCCTGCAGGCAGAGCTCAGGGCTGGGGCTGGGGGAGGTGCGGGGGGCTGATATCTGGGCTGGTGAACACACACTCCTTCTTTCTATCTCAGTTGACCTCTTGGAAAATGCCTCATGCCAATCTGAGTCCTCGCCGGGGGCCTTGGTGGCCGCTGCCTACAGTGTCTTCAACAGCCGTGTCTGCCCTTCCTGTCCAGGTCAGCCAGTGTGAGGCCTTCTCCTGACTCTGTCTCCGACCCACAGCCAAAGGCTGGGGCAGGCTGGGGGCTCACAACGGAGGTTCACCCCCTCCCCCTACAGCCCTTCGGGCTCTCAGTGTCCTGGCCCCAGCCTGCCCTCTGCCTCAGCGGGTCTCTGGGTAGCTGTCCCCGGAACTAAGACCCTTTTAATGAAGCTCTTTCCTCTGAGGCCAGGAGAGTGGCTTCTGTGCTTGCCACCAGCAATGCCCGCAGGCACCCGGCCAGTCCTGCCGTGGGCGGAAGCGGAGATGCCACCACAGGAACCTCCCACAGCGGCTCCGTCATCCCAGTGCCCGGAGAGCTCGTGTGGAAACCCCGGCTCCCCCCATCCCTGCAGACGAGGAGCCAGGCCAGCGGCCGGTGTGGCGATCCCCGGGCGGTGCCATCCGGAGCTCCGGCCGCGGGCCTCCAGCCAGTGGCTCTCTCCGCCGCCAGCACCACTGGGACCGGGAGGCAAGAGCGAGCCAGGGCAGCCTCCTACCCATCGAGGCACAGCCACCGAGAGAGCAGGGCGCCGGGGTCTCTCTGGCCCTCCCCTCCGAGGATGTCCGGGCAGGCGCCCTGCCCCCACTCCTTCCAGCTGCCACGGTGACAGGCTTGCCCTGCAGAGCCTCTGCCAGCGCTTCCCAGACACGGCCCTGAGCCCGGGCCTGTAAGAGGCTTTCTGAGAGGCTCCCTGGGCCAAAGCCCAGGCCGACACCGCACTCACTCCCACACAGCGTCGCTCGGTGGGGGTGCGGGGCGGTGGTACAGCCTGCCCTCTGCAGTCTCATCGCCGGGTTGGTTACTAGCTCTGTCCTCCGTAGCTCTGCCCCCTCATAGCTCTGTGAGTCTTTGGGCCTCACTTTTTCCATCTAGGAGTTGGGAATGAAGTGAAGACTCAGCTGTATTGGTCCGGGTTCTGCCAGAAGCAGATGTCAGAGGAGACGGAGGGGTGAGACCTGCGTTGGGAAACACTGTGAGGCAGCACAGATATGGGGGGCGGCCAACACCGTGAACCTCAGCACCTGGACGCAGCGAGCGCCTGCCGGCGGCGCGGAGAGGACAGGCTGGGGCGGTGCCGTTATAGGCAGCCCGGCCCAGGTGAGCACGCAGGTTGTGGTCACCATCACCGGGGAGGAGCCTGTTCTCCTGGAGAGGCGCCCAGGGCAGACAGGCTCCATACAGACCCCACAGCCAAGCTCCCTACAGACCCCACAGCTCAGCTCCCTATAGACCCCATAGCCCAGCCCCCTACAGACCCCACAGCCCAGCTCCCTACAGACCCCACAGCTCAGCCCCCTACAGACCCACAGCTCAGCTCCCTACAGACCCCACAGCCCGGCCTCCTACAGACCCCACAGTCCAGCCCAGCTCCCTACAGACCCCATAGCTCAGCTCCCTACACACCCCACAGCCTAGCTACCTACAGACCCCACAGCCCAGCCTCCTACAGACCCCACAGCTCAGCTCCCTACAGACCCCACAGCTCAGCTCCCTACAGACCCCATAGCCCAGCTCCCTACAGAACCCACAGCCCAGCCACCTACAGACCCCACAGCCCAGCTCCCTACAGATCCCATAGCTCAGCTCCCTACAGACCCCACAGCTCAGCTCCCTACAGACCCCACAGCTCAGCTCCCTACAGACCCCACAGCCCAGCTCCCTACAGACCCCACAGCCCAGCTCAGCTCCCTACAGACCCCATAGCCCAGCTCCCTACAGACCCTACAGCCCAGCCCCCTACAGACCCCACAGCTCAGCTCCCTACAGACCCCACAGCCCAGCTCAGCTCCCTACAGACCCCACAGCCCAGCTCCCTACAGACCCTACAGCTCAGCCCCCTACAGACCCCATAGCTCAGCTCCCTACAGACCCCACAGCCCAGCTCAGCCCCCTACAGACCCCATAGCTCAGCTCCCTACAGACCCCATAGCCCAGCCCAGCTCCCTACAGCCCCCTACAGACCCCATAGCTCAGCTCCCTACAGACCCCACAGCCCAGCCCAGCTCCCTACAGACCCCATAGCCCAGCTCAGCTCCTTACAGACCCCACAGCCCAGCTCAGCTCCCTACAGACCCTACAGCTCAGCCCCCTACAGACCCCACAGCTCAGCTCCCTACAGACCCCACAGCCCAGCTCAGCCCCCTACAGACCCCACAGCTCAGCTCCCTACAGACCCCACAGCCCAGCCCAGCTCCCTACAGACCCCACAGCCCAGCTCAGCTCCCTACAGACCCCACAGCTGGAAAAGGCTCTGCGGGGGACGGAGGGAGGGATAGCCCAGGGGCCTCGTTTCACACTCTCAGGGGAGGAGATCGCAGCACCCCCTCCGTCCTGGGCCCACACCAACCTCCAAGGAGGATTAAGTCCATTTACAAAAGCTCTGCCGAAACCAGTTTGGCTCAGTGGATAGAGCGACAGCCTGCGAACTGAAAGGTCCCGGGTTCGATTCCGGTCAAGGGCATGTACCTTGGTTGCGGGCACATCCCAAAGAGGGAGTGTGCAAGAGGCAGCTGATCGATGATTCTCTCTCATCGATGTTTCTCTCTATCCCTCTCTCTTCCTCTCTGTAAAAAATCAATAAAAGATATATATTTTTTTTAAATCTCTAACATGTGTGTGCTCTGTATGTCACCTTGTAACACACACACACACACACACACACACACACACACAGGAGACGGAGCCAGGATGCTTTTTAGAACCAGTTTGTGCTGGTGGTGTCCTTTGTTCGCTGGTCCAGCACGCGGCAATGAAATTGCCGGAGCCTCTGACACGTCTCCTGGGCCTGAGGAGTGTGCTTGGGAACCACCCCCGGGGGACAGGCACTGCGCACTCACCGCATCGCCACGGCCACGGGAGGCCCCCTCGCCGTTCGCTTCCTCTACCCAGCCTCCTGCCCGGCTGCTGCCTCACGTCCTTCCCACGTCCTTCCCTTCCAGGGAGACGCTGGTTTCTGCTGCTCACAGCCAGCACACACACACACACACACACACACTCACACACACTCACACACTCACACACACTCACACAGTCACACACACACACACTCACACACTCACACACACTCACACACTCACACACACTCACACACAATCACACACACACACTCACACACTCACACTCACTCACACACTCACACACACACACTCACACACACACACACACACTCACACTCACACACACACACTCACACTCACTCACACACTCACACACACTCATACTCACACACTCACACACACACACTCATACTCACTCACACACTCACACACACACACACTCACACATTCACACACACTCACACACACTCACACACTCACACACACACACTCACACTCACTCACACACTCACACACTCACACACGTGTCTCGGTGTGTCAGTGGAAGAACTGCTGGGAAGAGGGCGGCAGCACAGCTGTGTGGGTGCATTGGGCAGGCCCAGCTCTGCAGGAAGCTGAGGGCTCAGGCCGGTGGTAGGAAAGGGCTTTGAGCACAGCCTCTGAGGGGATGGACCAGGAGCAGGAGCCAGGCCTCCCGCAGCTCCTCAGCAGGCCCTGCTCAGAGGGAGGCCAAGCCCTCTGCCCCCTCCCCTCACGAAGGCTGCTCCACTGGCACTGCGGCTCCCCAGAGCTTCGGGCCATGGTCAGCAAACCTCGCCTTGTGAGCCACGTGCGGCTCTTTGGCCCCTGAGTGTGGCTCTTCCACAAAATACCATGGCCTGGGAGAGTTTTGAAGAAGTGGCGTTAAAGAAGTTTAAAAAATGTGGCTCTCCAAAGAAATTTCCGTCGTTGTCCTGTTAATATTTGGCTCTGTGGACTAATGAGCTCACCAACCACTGGCGCAGGGTGAGCCCGCTGGTCTGGGGACCAGAGGTGGGGCCAGGACTCCGGTCCGCGGGAGACGGTCCCTCCGCTGCTCACCCACTGGCTCTGCGCTGCCTCCACGCAGGCTGGACGGTGCTCAGGTGCAGCCTTGGCAGCAGCCACGGCCACCGCAGGCTCTCGCCGCCGCCTCCTGGGCCTGCTGAAGCGGCGGCCGTCAGGTGCCTCGCCCGGCTGCCTGGGCTCTGCTCTGCAGGCGCCCCGGGCCCTGCTCGCCGGCAGACATGGTGAGCAGCCCCGGGGGCAGCTGTACCCATGGGGAGCCAGTACCCCGCTGTGTCTCCAATGGACGTGCAGGGTGCGCCCGCTCTGCTCGGAGCTCCATCTCCACAGCACGGCCTCTCTGGTGCCTCCTCGCTGGCCCGTGCCTGCCCAGCGCCCCCCCCCGCCCCAACCCGTTCCCAGAACTGCTTCTCCAGGGGGGCCGCCTGCAGACCGGCTCCTGTCCAGATTACAGAGGTTTTCCACAAGGAAGAGAGCACCCCGTCTTGTTCTCCGGCCACAGCCCCTTCTTGGGGACAGCGTAGGGGACAGGCCGCAGGGCATCCAGGGAGACTCAGCTAAAGGGGCCCAGAGTGTCCGCCTTCTGGACTCTTAGGCAGCCGTCAGACTCACTCGCGCCTCCTCTTCAGATAAGAAGTGGGGACAGTGAGCGAGAGCCATGCACATTCCTGTGGCCAAGTTGCTCCGGGAGGGACTGGGCAGCAGCCACGGTTGCCTAGGGAACGCCTGTGCCATCGGAGGCAGGAACCCCCTCAGGGACCTCAGCGGCTCTGCATTCAGCAGCTGCAGCTGCCTGAAGGGGGAAACCACGGGCCCAGAGGAGGGCAGTCGCAGCTGGGGGAGGGGGGCCCGCAGCAGGAGCTCCAGGAGGCCCGCAGGTGGTGGGACCTCAGGCCAGAAGACCCAGGAGGGCAGCCCTTTCCTGGGCGGGTACCCCCAGGCCTGCCCCTGCTCCTACCCCCTGGGAAGGCTGGTGGCAGGCGGGCTGGGGCTGCCGGCCACATTGCTGAGGTGGTTACTGGGGGTCCTTCTGACCTGACGGGGAGAAGCCTGAGCGGCCTGGAAGGCCAGCACTGTCACACCTGCTCCTCTCACCCCCGCTCTCCTCCGGCTGCGCCGTCCCAGGTCCTAGAAGAGGCAATGGGCCCAGCACTCCCTGCAGCCTGGGAAGTATAGTGCCAGGGCAGCCTCTGTGCAGGTCCCTCGGAGCCCCCCACCTCCCGGGCTTTGCAGGTCCCTCGGAGCCCCCCACCTCCCGGGCTGTGCAGGTCCCTGGGCGCCCCCCAGCTGTGCAGGTCCCTGTCCCCCACCCCCAGACTGTGCAGGTCCCTGCCCCCCCCCCAGCTGTGCAGGTCCCTGTCCCCCACCCCCAGACTGTGCAGGTCCCTGCCCCCCCCCCGGCTGTGCAGGTCCCTGCCCCCCCCCCGGCTGTGCAGGTCCCTGTCCCCCACCCCCAGACTGTGCAGGTCCCTGTCCCCCACCCCCAGACTGTGCAGGTCCCTGTCCCCCACCCCCAGACTGTGCAGGTCCCTGTCCCCCACCCCCAGACTGTGCAGGTCCCTGGGCGCCCCCCAGCTGTGCAGGTCCCTGTCCCCCCCCCCCCCGGCTGTGCAGGTCCCTGCCCCCCCCCGGCTGTGCAGGTCCCTAGGCGCCCCCCCACTTGGGCTGTGCAGGTCCCTGGGTGCCGCTCCCCCAAACCGGGCTGTGCAAGTCCCTGGGCGCCCCAACCCAAACCCCCAAACCCGCAGACCTCAGCGCAGGGTGGAGGCGGCCTTGGAGGCCAGTGCAGCCAGGCTCCAGGCACCGCTGCGGGAGGCCGGGAGGGCCAGGGAGTGACAGGCCTTGGCGAGTGCATGAGGGGGGAGGGCTTCCCATGTGCAGAGGGCGTGACCCGGGAGCAGGTGCCAGCGGCCACGGGCCCACGGGGTGCTGCGTCATTTGTCTTCCCGTTGTTTCCCAGCCTGAACCCTGCTGCGCACGGCAGGGTCTGTGTGTGCGTGTATGTATGTGTGTGTGTGTATGCATGCACAGATTCGGCTGCAAACAACGCGGGCTGCTCTGAAGCGGAATGCTCAGAGCCGTGCATGCAGAGTGGAAACAGGCGCTGGCGAGGCCGGGTCTCTGGAGACCAGTTCAGGCTCCAGGACTGCGTCCCGCCTGGCGCAGGCACCACGGCGGGCGCCGGGCTCTGCAGCCTCAGGGGCTCTGCACTCACACCACACGCTGCTGCTCTGCTGGAGCTGGGCCCACGCCAGCAGGCCCACCTCCGCCTGGAGGGACGAGGGAGTGCCCTGGTGCCACACGGCGGCGGGAACCGGCGGCGGGAACCGGGCACCCCTTCCCGCCTCTCTCAGTGGAGGCCGCAGAGGGAGAGGCCCTGCCCGGCTCCTGCCCCGGAGCCAGGCAGGGCCTCTCCCTCTGCGGCCTCCACTGAGAGCCTGGGCTCCACCCGCCAGGCGTCCCTGGCGCTTTTCAGCTCAGTCCCGTCAGCTGGGCCCAAGCCCAGACACAGGCAAGTCAAGGGACTTGGTTCCTCAAAGGGATTCATCTCTCTGACACTCGGTTCCGGGTCCTGCCCCACCTAACCCCGGGAGCCTCCCGGAGGCCGGCGTGTGGGCGCTGGGCGGTGCGGACAAACAGCCAGCGGCCCCTCCGGAACTTCGCACCGCGAGGGCTTTCCCGCCCCGGCGACTCAGAGGCTTGTTCCGTGGCGAGGCCTGTTGTGGGTCAAATGGTCAAACGGTCCCTCCATGGATCTACTGCCTGCATGTGACGGTGGCCTCTCAGCAAGAGGCCAGCCTGCGGCTCCGCCCTCGGACCCGGGCTCCTCGTCACCGGCTCTGACGGAACCCCGGGCGGCTCTGACGGAACCCCGGGCGGCTCTGAGGGAACCCCGGGTGGCTCTGACGGAACCCCGGGCGGCTCTGAGGGAAACCCCGGGCGGCTCTGAGGGAAATCCCGGGCGGCTCTGAGGGAAACCCCGGGAGGTCTGACGGAACCCCGAGCGGCTCTGACGGAACCCCGGGCGGTGCTGTGAGCTGGTGAAGTCCACGTCTCAGGAGCCTCGGGGACCTGGCTTTCTCTCTCGGACTCCAGGTCCCCGGGCGCCAGGGCAGACAGCGGGGGCCAGGCCTGAGGAGCCGGCCAGACTGCTCCCCGCGGCAGCGATGCCTTCAGGAGCCGCCGAGGGGTCTGCATGCAGGAGAGCTCGTGAGCACAGAGGGCCGTGTCTGACAGGCGCTTTGGAGTGGGAAATGACGGCCCAGGACCCACTGCTCTGTCCTGGGCCCCGAGCCCGGCGGGAACCTGTTCCGAACCGGGCCTGCGTGTCCCGCTGGCCGGTCCCTCGTTGCACTGCCCTCCTGTAGCTGCCCAGCGGCGGCCTGGGGGCCGCGGGCCCTCCTGAGAGCGGCCACCTGCTGCAGTCTGTCCGCAGTCACTGCCCCCGCACCCTGCCCCCGCCCCCAGAGGCTGCAGAGCCACCCCACACTCAGGACCAGCCAGTCTCGCTGCCCGCTCCCCGGGCAGGGTGCCTCCCTAAGGCAGCACCAGTCCTTCCACAGAAGCACTGCCTCAGCACAAGTACAAAGCTTTCACCACAGGACACGCCCTGGGTCTGGAGATCAAAGCAAACACAAGAGGGCCTGCGGGTGTGGGTGTGGCCTGTGGGTATGGGTGAGGGTGTGGCCTGTAGGTGTGGGTGGTCAGACTGTGGACGGAGTGCCCAGTGGGTCAGACTGTGGACGGGGTGCCGGTGGATCAGACTGTGGACGGGGTGGTGGGTGGACGGGTGCCGGGTGGTGTCAGACTGTGGACGGGGTGGTGGGTGGACGGGTGCCGGGTGGTGTCAGACTGTGGACGGGGTGCCGGTGGTGTCAGACTGTGGACGGGGTGGTGGGTGGTCAGACTGTGGACAGGGTGGTGGGTGGTCAGACTGTGGACGGGTGCCGGGTGGTGTCAGACTGTGGACGGGGTGCCGGTGGGTCAGACTGTGGACGGGGTGCCGGTGGGTCAGACTGTGGACGGGGTGGTGGGTGGTCAGACTGTGGACGGGGTGCCGGTGGTGTCAGACTGTGGACGGGGTGCCGGTGGGTCAGACTGTGGACGGGGTGCCGGTGGGTCAGACTGTGGACGGGGTGGTGGGTGGTCAGACTGTGGACGGAGTGCCCGGTGGTGTCAGACTGTGGACGGGTGCCGGTGGGTCAGACTGTGGACGGGGTGGTGGGTGGTCAGACTGTGGACGAAGTGCCCGGTGGTGTCAGACTGTGGACGGGGTGCCGGTGGGTCAGACTGTGGACGGGGTGGTGGGTGGTCAGACTGTGGACGGAGTGCCCGGTGGGTCAGACTGTGGACGGGGTGGTGGGTGGTTAGACTATGGACGGGTGTCGGGTGGTCAGACTGTGGACGGGGTGCCGGTGGTGTCAGACTGTGGACGGGTGCCGGGTGGTCAGACTGTGGACGGAGTGCCGGTGGGTCAGACTGTGGACGGGTGCTGGGTGGTCAGACTGTGGACAGGTGCCGGTGGGTCAGACTGTGGACGGGGTGGTGGGTGGTGTCAGACTGTGGACGGGGTGCCGGTGGGTCAGACTGTGGACGGGGTGGTGGGTGGTCAGACTGTGGACGGAGTGCCCAGTGGGTCAGACTGTGGACGGGGTGCCGGTGGGTCAGACTGTGGATGGGGTGGTGGGTGGTCAGACTGTGGACGGAGTGCCCGGTGGTGTCAGACTGTGGACGGGTGGTCAGACTGTGGACGGAGTGCCCGGTGGTGTCAGACTGTGGACGGGGTGCCGGTGGGTCAGACTGTGGACGGGGTGGTGGGTGGTCAGACTGTGGACGGAGTGCCCGGTGGGTCAGACTGTGGACGGGTGCCGGGTGGTCAGACTGTGGACAGGTGCCGGTGGGTCAGACTGTGGACGGGGTGGTGGGTGGTCAGACTGTGGACGGGGTGGTGGGTGGTCAGACTGTGGACGGGTGTCGGGTGGTCAGACTGTGGACGGGGTGCCGGTGGTGTCAGACTGTGGACGGGGTGGTGGGTGGTCAGACTGTGGACGGAGTGCCGGTGGGTCAGACTGTGGACGGGGTGCCGGTGGGTCAGACTGTGGACGGGTGTCGGGTGGTCAGACTGTGGACGGGGTGGTGGGTGGTCAGACTGTGGACAGGGTGGTGGGTGGTCAGACTGTGGACGGGGTGCTGGTGGGTCAGACTGTGGACGGGGTGGTGGGTGGTCAGACTGTGGACGGGGTGGCTTCTCTCTCTGGACCTAAAGCCACAGCCCTGCCTCTGGCCTGGTCATCTTCCCTGCTCTAACCCAGACCGGGGCCTCACCCGGGCAGGAGGTGGAGGGCACCTGGCACGTGTCCTGGGCTGGGCGAGGCGGTTCCCTCTGGGACCAGCCCAGCCCCCCGCCGCAGGGACCTGGGGTCCGAGGCCATGGCCATGGGTAGCTGTGCTCCCTCACGCCTGCACTCCCCTCCCCACAACGGAGCCACACCCTGCATACCCCCTGCTCACTGGGCAAGGCTGGGGTGTGTAAGGTGGCTGAGCCTCTCCAGCGACCGATGCCCAGAGCAAGGAGCAGGTCCCCGCCTCACTGTCAGGGCCTGGAAGGCGCCCGGAGTGGCCCTCCCTCCCTCCAGCCCGCCCCTCACCCTCCTTCCTCCCTCCAGCCTGTCCCTTGCCCTCTGGGCTGCTCAGCCCCACCTGATTCCCCAAAGCACCAGCTTCCCAAGGAGGGGGGAGGGGAGACAGGGCTGAGAGGAGCCTGGGCTCCAGAGCCTGCGCAGTCACCCCTCCAGCCGCCCCACCTCACACCCACATCCCCCACAGCCCCCCACTGCCCCCGCTTCCCCCCTCCACTGTCCCCACTGTCTGCCCGCTGCCCCCCTGCCCCCGCGGTCTCCCTGCTGTCCCCCCGCTGCCGCCCCCAGCTGCCCCCCACTCCCCCCTGCGCCCCCCGCTGTCCCCCTGCTGTCCCCCCCGCTGCCCCCCTGCGCCCCCCGCTGTCCCCCTGCCCCTCCGCTGTCCCCATGCTGTCCCCTGCGCCCCCGCTGTCCCCCCGCTGTCCCCCTGCCCCTCCGCTGTCCCCACACTGTCCCTTGCACCCCCCTGTCCCCCTGCACCCCCCGCTGTCCCCCTGTGCCCCCCACTGCCCCCTTGCGCCCCCCGCTGTCCCCCTGCCCCCCGCTGTCCCCCCGCTGTCCCCCTGCCCCTCCGCTGTCCCCATGCTGTCCCCTGCGCCCCCCGCTGTCCCCCTGCCCCCCAGCTGTCCCCCTGCCCCTTCGCTGTCCCCACGCTGTCCCCTGCGCCCCTCCTGTCCCCCTGCACCCCCCGCTGTCCCCTGCACCCCCGCTGTCCTGCTGCTGTCCCCCTGAGCCTCCCCGCTGTCTCCCCGCTGCCCCCTCGCTGTCCCCGCTGCCCTCCCTACCCCCCGCTGCCTCCCCCCACTGCCCCTCCCCGCTGCCCCCCCCCGCTGGCCCCCCCCTGGCCCCTGCGCCACCCGCTGTCCCCGCACTGTCCTCCCACATTCCCCCCTCTGCCCCCCACTGTCCCTCCACTGTCCCCCGCTGTCCCCCCGCTGCTTCCCCGCTGTCCCCCTGTGCCCCCACTGTACCCCTGCTGTCACCCTGCAGCCCCCGCTGTACCCCCTCTGTCACCCTGCAGCCCCCGCTGTCGCCCTGTGCCCCCCGCTGTCCCCCTGCCCCTCCGCTGTCCCCACGCTGTCCCCTGCGCCCCCGCTGCCCCCCCGCTATCCCCCTGCCCCCCACTGTCCCCCCGCTGTCCCCCTGTGCCCCCCATTGTCCCCCTGCTGTCCCCTGCGCCTCCCGCTGGCCCCCCGCTGTCACCCTGCGCCCCCCGCTGGCCCCCCCCGGCCCCTGCGCCACCCGCTGTCCCCGCACTGTCCCCCCACATTCCCCCCTCTGCCCCCCACTGTCCCTCCACTGTCCCCCGCTGTCCCCCCGCTGCTCCCCCGCTGTCCCCCTGCGCCCCCCGCTGTCCCCCTGTGCCCCCACTGTACCCCTGCTGTCACCCTGCAGCCCCCGCTGTACCCCCTCTGTCACCCTGCAGCCCCCGCTGTCGCCCTGTGCCCCCCGCTGTCCCCCTGCCTCTCCGCTGTCCCCACGCTGTCCCCTGCGCCCCCCGCTGCCCCCCCTCGCTGTCCCCCTGCCCCCCACTGTCCCCCCGCTGTCCCCCTGTGCCCCCCATTGTCCCCCTGCTGTCCCCTGCGCCTCCCGCTGTCCCCCCGCTGTCACCCTGCGCCCCCCGCTGTCCCCCCGCGCCCCCCGCTGTCCCCGCACTGTCCCCCCACATTCCCCCCGCTGCCCCCCACTGTCCCCCCACATTCCCCCCGCTGCCCCCCACTGTCCCCCCACATTCCCCCCGCTGCCCCCCTGTCCCCCGCTGTCCCCCCGCTGACCCCTCCCCGCTGACCCCCCGCTGACCCCCATCCCCTGCTGCCCCGCTGCCCCGGCTGGAGGGAGCGCGCAGAACATCCCACCCAGAGACCGCACCACCCGCGGGGCAGCCGCGCCTCCTCAGCCAAACCCGGGAGACTCCGGCCCCAGCCCGCAGGGCACCGAGCCATGCGGCCCTGCCCCAGGTCAGCGGGCTCCCGAGGGCGCCAGTCTCCGTGCCTCCCCCTGCCCCCCGGGCCTCGCCTCCCCCCACCCCACACTCCCCACCCTGTCCCCCACTGTCACCCTTCCCCCCACCCCCCCAGACCCTCCCCTCCCCCCCCTTCCCCCGTTCCCCCCCCCTCCCCAGGGGCAGCACAGGGCCGGAAGCCATCCTTCCTGAGAGGAGCACCTTCCTCCCGCCCAAGAGGGGGCCTCCTGAGAAGCCTGCGGGGCTGGGGTCCCAGAGGCTGGGCGACCTCCGATCCTTCCCTGCGGAGCAGCAGTGCCCCTGGCGAGGGCCCCTCCAGCCCCGCCTGGGCCCGGCCGCTCCCCGCTCCCGGCCTCCGGGGGGTGGGCTCTCACACCCCCTCTCGCAGAGGCCGGAGGCCGCAGGGG
This sequence comes from Nyctalus aviator, assembly GCA_036971965.1. Lineage (NCBI taxonomy): Eukaryota > Metazoa > Chordata > Mammalia > Chiroptera > Vespertilionidae > Nyctalus > Nyctalus aviator. Next base: position 942,242 of record CM072934.1, on the reverse strand, counting down.
CCTCTGCACCTGAGGCAGCAGCTGCACAGGCTCCGCCGGGACTGGAACCGGCCGGCCACACCCTCTCCCGCTGCCCTGACAGGAGAGGCGGAGCCGGGGGCAGGGCCGGACTCCCTCTGTCCACAGAGAACCCGCCATCCTCCTCACCCGAGCCGTCCGCTGGCTTCTTCTGTTTGCTTGTTTCTTTAAAAACAAACAAAAACAGCCGGGACCGGTTTGGCTCAATGGATAGAGCGTCGGCTTGGGGACTGTAAGGTCCCTGGTTCGATTCCGGCCAAGGGCATGTACCTTGGTTGCGGGCATATCCCCAGTAGGGGGTGTGCAAGAGGCAGCTGATCGATGACTCTCTCTCACTGATGTTTCTAACTCTCTATCTCTCTCTCCCTTCCTCTCTGTACAAAATCAATAAAATGTGTTTTTTAAAATAAATAAATAAAAACAAACAAAAACAGCTTTATTGAAATATACGTAATTAACATGTAAAACTTACCAGTGGAAAGTGTACATTTTAGTGGGTTTTGGTTTTGTTTGTAGAGCTGCACAGTTATCCCCCAAATCTAATTGTACAACATTTCATTGCCCCCAAACGGAACTCCACTCCGCTCTGTTCTCTTCCTTCCTCCCTCATGAGCCTGGGAACTCTGCCTGTTTTCCCAGCTCAGCCTCGTGCCCTCAGGGACTCTCCACCCGGGCGGGGTCCCCCAACTGCTCCTCACTCCCCCTTCTCACCCCCCACACCAGTCCACAGGCCTTTTAACTTAAGGAGCTCACTGCAGCAGGAAACAGATGGAGGAACAGAAATGATAAACAGTGAGAATTTCAAAGGCTCCGCAGCGCTGGTCACAGGCCCATAAACACTTCCTCCTGAGCTGGTCCCGGACCCACTCGCAGCCTCTGCCCCGAGTGTCCGCTCTGGCCGGGCCGTTCTCGCTGTGCTCACAGAGGCGACCACTGAGGCCCAAGAGCAGAGTGGCCACGTGGTTTTAGGATCGGCACAAAATGAGGATGCGGCAACCTTGTCTAAAGCGTATTAGGAGCCTCCAGGTTGTGACTGCAGAGCAGGAAGGAAACCAGCGTGGCCTCGCTGGCCACGCTGGCGGAGCTGGGCAAGGCCTGTGGAGGTCAGACAGCTCCCGAACAGCCAGCTTCTGGGGCAACGCGGGTTTCAGTGTCGGGTCCAGGAGTCTTAAGCGGAATGTTCTGTCTGCATTTGCCTGCAGGCACCTTCCTCCCTCCCACCCACCACAGCTGATGAGCGCGTGGCTCTGGCCTTTCTCTCTATGACTTAAAAAGAATAGTTAACAGCAGAGCAAGGCTGTGAGACATCCATGCTGCACAAGCCCTGGTGCTCCAGGAAGCCCTTTAGCTGTCCTGGGACGCAAGCTAAAGAGGGCACTGGGCAGGGCCCTCCCTGCAGTGGGAGCACCCTCCCTGCAGTGTGAGCACCCTCCCTGCAGTGGGAACACCCTCCCTGTAGTGTGAGCACCCTCCCTGCAGTGGGAACACCCTCCCTGTAGTGTGAGCACCCTCCCTGCAGTGTGAGCACCCTCCCTGCAGTGTGAGCACCCTCCCTGTAGTGTGAGCACCCTCCCTGCAGTGTGAGCACCCTCCCTGCAGTGTGAGCACCCTCCCTGTAGTGTGAGCACCCTCCCTGTAGTGTGAGCACCCTCCCTGCAGTGGGAGCACCCTCCCTGCAGTGGGAACACCCTTCCTGCAGTGCAAGTGCCACAGCAGGAAGGACACTCAGCTGCTTACTTCAGCAAGTGGAATCTTCCCTCCCATCTGTGCTACTCAGTTGTAGGGGACCTCACTAGCTCAGCCCATAGAGAGTCTCCTAATGGGACATGTACAGTGAGGGGCCTGCAATATACATTTCATGCAACAACTTAAAACATATATATATGAGTCTGTGTCTCTTATTTAAAATTCATGCACTGGAGATGGTCCCTCAGCCCGGCCTGCCCCCACTCACAGTCCGGGAGCCCTCAGGGTTGGGAGGTGACCCGGCCATCAGGGGAAGGTGACACCCCATCACACCTCTGCTGCTGCCACTGCGGACAGCACAAGCCTCGGCCGGCCCTGGGTGGCTTGGGGGCTGCGGGACGGGCGGACTCTAGAGGTAGGCGCGTGGAGAAACCAGGCCCACTGCGGGCAGGCCTGGCCTTGCCATGTGCCTGCCACCCTGACGGGGCTGAGGGGACTGGGCACTACCATATTGTGGCTGTGGGCACTGCCATCTTTGAGGGCGTGGCAGTAATTAGCATATCCCCTCCTTATTGGCTGTGGGTGCCACCATCTTTGTGATAGCATAAGGGTCAATTAGCATATTCCCTCTTATTAGACAGGATTAGGGGCCTGGTGCATGAAAATTTATGCTCTGGGGTGGGGTGGGGGTTCCTCAGCCCTGCCTGCACCCTCTTCAATCCAGGACCTTTTGGGTAGGATTCCTAGGCCTGGCCTGAGATCAGGGCCTATTGGGACTTTCCTTCCCCAGGGCTGCTTGCCATCTGTGCAGCGCTGCCCCCCTCCCCTGCCACCCTTGGCCTCTCTCTGCAAGTCACAGGCTGGAGTGCAATGTTTTGGCTGGCCTGGACCTCCCTCTTTCTTTGCTGGGGGTGGGGCCAGCCCTCTCAGGGGCCGTCTGCCTACCTGATCACCCTAACCATTGGTCTGCCTACCTGATCACCCCTAACCACTCTGCCTGACTGCTGCCTGATTGCCCCTTACCACTTGCTTGGGGGTGGGACCAGCATTGACTTCCAGTTGGTCCGCCTCCGGTTGTTACTGGTCATTATGACATAGGGTTTTTATATGTTAGGATTATGGTGGTCCCCACATGGAGATGGATTGACCTGCTGAGGGGACTTTTGGCCACATCTGGAGACATTTCTGTTGTTACAGCTGGGAGGCAGAGGCTGCCACTGCTTCCCGTAGCTTCCCGTGGCCGAGAAAGGGTGCTGTGCACACTCAGGGGTGCCTGGCGCGGCCCCAGCATTGAATGCCTCAGCACCAAGTGTTCCAACGCTGAGGCTGAAGAGCCCTGACCAGCAGTTGTAATCCATTTTGCTATTCCCAAGGAAAGAAAGGTCGCTAGGACTGAAAGACCAATTTGTGAAAATCTACCCCTTAGGAATAAACGTGGAGAGATGTTGACCACATGTGTTATCATTGTGTGAGAACTAACTGGACCCAAAGCAAATGAGTCCCAGGTAAACTCACAACACCCCAGCCAGCCTGCACTGTGGTCCCCGTTTCGCTGACGAGGGGACTGAGGCTCCGAGAAGAAGCGAGGAGAGGGCTGCTGGGTGGGTCTCCCCAGTGTCGCCATCACAAGATCATTGTTACCTTGAGATCCATTTTCCCTCTTGGCACCCCATGGGCTTTGGTCACCCCACCAGCTGCCCACTTTCCTGCCTCTGGCTCAGGAATTGCCCCTCCGCATGTGCTCACAGAGGATCCAGTTTTTCTTTTTCTTTTTAAAAAAATATGTTGTATTGATTTTTTATAGAGAGGAAGGGAGAGAGATAGAGAGCTAGGAACATCGATGAGAGAGAAACATCAGCCAGCTGCCTCTTGCACACCCCCTACTGGGGATGTGCCCGCAACCAAGATATATGCTCTTGACCAGAATCAAACCTGGGACCCTTCAGTTCACAGGCTGATGCTCTATCCACTGAGACAAACCGGTTTCAGCGAACCCAGTTTTTCTTGCTTCCCAACCACCCCACCTCTGCCAGTGACCATGCCCTCTGCACAGCCCGGGTTCCATGGTGAAGGACCCTCCCGCTCCATGCTGAGCCCGGGCTGGGCGTGGGGATGGGGCAGGGAGCCAGGTGAGAGCAGCTGCGTGCTGAGCTCCCTGGACACCGGGATGGACTGGAGGTGCTCACAGCCCCTCCTCGCAGGAGCAGCCATGGGAGCTGTGCGCCTTGTGGCTCCAGGGCCCCACCGCCAGCCGAGAGCCAGGACGGCGACACAGTGCCGAGGCCCCTGGCGGCCTCGGTGAGCCGTGGAGGCGTTTTCCGGTGCCAGCCTGTCTCCGCTATGAGTGGGACACGGTTATACTAAACAGCATCTCTGTTTATCTTCTAGTCAGTTCAACCGGCATCCTGTACTTTTATGCTAAAGAGAAGAGAGCTCCTGGTGGCATCATCTGAGCCCAAATCCACCACAGCCAAAGCCAAACTGCCAGGGCCTGGGCGGAGCCGCTGAGGGAGGCAGGCACGGGCCTCTCGGCATTGGCCACAGAGAACCAGCACTGGTCCCGTGCCACGCGATGGTCTGAAAGCAGCCAGTCACCAAGCCGCCCCAGAGCGGCCAGCCTAAGGGAAGAGTGGGTGTGGCCGCGGGCTGGGAGAGGGGGAAGGAGGAGGAAGTTTCTCTCGGACAATGAGCAGGCTCTGAGTCAGATTTGGGGTGACTGCAACGCTATGAACAAAGCTAAGACCACTGACCTGCCTTTCACAGGGCGAGTTTCCCATGCTCAGTGTACCCCACTGCAGCTGTTTACAAAGAGGAAGGACGGGGTTCCCGCTGAGCCCCCAGGGACAAAGGTGAGTGGCAGCTGGCCGGTGGTGGAGCCATCCTCCCTCCCGCGTCGCTCCGCCCGCCCTGCAGCCTCTGCCCACCAGCAGTGCTGCACCGGTCTCAGTGCGAGCGATGCGGGCTCCCATCACTGGTGCCCGGCGGGTGGCCAGGGCCGGCTCCGCGCGGTGCCCGCTGAAACGGGCAGCACACTGCCAAGGGCAGTGCAGCTCTCGGGTGCCTGAGAGAGACACATGGTGCAGAGCTCACCTGGTTCCAGCGCCGCCTCCCGCCGCCCCCCGGGGGTCCGTCCTGTCTCCCAGCCTGGGCTCCACCAAGAAGCTCAAAGCCCAGCCCCAGCGTCCACTGGTGCTCGCCCAGGCCCTGCGGGCCAGCCCAGGCCGCAGAGACGGTGGCCCGGAGTGCGGCCTCAGGGCGAGGGCAGGCGGGGCCCTCATCCTGTGTTTGCATCCGCTGCAGGGAGAGGAATGTCTGCCGAGAGAACCACCAATGGGCTGCTCCTGCCCACCCTCCACGGCCCAGCGCCCAGCGCAATCTGACCGCTCTGTGCCAATCCTCACCCTGCTCTGTGCCCACCCTCACCCCGCTCTGTGCCCACCCTCACCCCGCTCTGTGCCCGCCCTCACCCCGCTCTGGGCCCACCTTCACCCCACCCCGCTCTGTGCCCGCCCTCACCCCGCTCTGTGCCCGCCCTCACCCCGCTCTGTGCCCACCGTCACCCCGCTCTGTGCCCACCGTCACCCCGCTCTGTGCCCGCCCTCACCCCGCTCTGGGCCCACCTTCACCCCACCCCGCTCTGTGCCCGCCCTCACCCCACTATGGGCCCGCCCTCACCCCGCTCTGTGCCCACCCTCACCCCGATCTGGGCCCACCCTCACCTCACCCCGCTCTGTGCCCACCTTCACCCCGCTCTGTGCCCACCCTCACCCCGCTCTGTGCCCACCCTCAACCCGCTCTGGGCCCACCCTCACCTCACCCCGCTCTGTGCCCACCTTCACCCCGCTCTGTGCCCACCCTCACCCCGCTCTGTGCCCGCCCTCACCCCGCTCTGTGCCCACCCTCAACCCGCTCTGGGCCCACTCTCACCCCGCTCTGGGCCCACCCTCACCCTGCTCTGGGCCCACCCTCACCCCGCTCTGTGCCCACCCTCACCCCGCTCTGTGCCCACCCTCACCCTGCTCTGTGCCCGCCCTCACCCCGCTCTGGGCCCGCCCTCACCCCGCTCTGGGCCCACCCTCACCTCACCCCGCTCTGGGCCCGCCCTCACCCCGCTCTGGGCCCACCCTCACCCCGCTCTGGGCCCGCCCTCACCTCACCCCGCTCTGGGCCCACCCTCACCCCGCTCTGTGCCCACCCTCACCCCGCTCTGTGCCCACCCTCACCCTATACTGTGCCCACCGTCACCCCGCTCTGTGCCCACCCTCACCCCGCTCTGTGCCCACCCTCACCCCGCTCTGTGCCCACCCTCACCCCGCTCTGTGCCCACCCTCAACCCGCTCTGGGCCCACCCTCACCCCGCTCTGGGCCCGCCCTCACCCCGCTCTGTGCCCACCCTCACCCCGATCTGGGCCCACCCTCACCCCGCTCTGTGCCCACCCTCACCCCGCTCTGGGCCCGCCCTCACCTCACCCCGCTCTGTGCCCACCTTCACCCCGCTCTGGGCCCACCTTCACCCCGCTCTGTGCCCACCCTCACCCCGCTCTGTGCCCACCCTCAACCCGCTCTGGGCCCACCCTCACCTCACCCCGCTCTGTGCCCACCTTCACCCCGCTCTGGGCCCACCCTCACCCCGCTCTGTGCCCACCCTCACCCCGCTCTGTGCCCACCCTCAACCCGCTCTGGGCCCACCCTCACCCCGCTCTGGGCCCGCCCTCACCTCACCCCGCTCGGGGCCCACCCTCACCGCGCTCTGGGCCCGCCCTCACCCCACTCTGTGCCCACCTTCACCCCGCTCTGTGCCCACCCTCACCCCGCTCTGTGCCCGCCCTCACCCCGCTCTGGGCCCACCCTCACCCCGCTCTGTGCCCGCCCTCACCCCGCTCTGGGCCCGCCCTCACCCCGCTCTGGGCCCGCCCTCACCTCACCCCGCTCTGTGCCCACCCTCACCCTGCTCTGTGCCCACCCTCACCCCGCTCTGTGCCCGCCCTCACCCCGCTCTGGGCCCACCTTCACCCCACCCCGCTCTGTGCCCGCCCTCACCCCACTATGGGCCCGCCCTCACCCTGCTCTGTGCCCACCGTCACCCCGCTCTGGGCCCACCCTCACCCCGCTCTGGGCCCACCCTCACACCGCTCTGTGCCCACCCTCACCCCGCTCTGTGCCCACCCTCACCTCACCCCGCTCTGGGCCCGCCCTCACCCCACTCTGGGCCCGCCCTCACCCTGCTCTGTGTCCACCCTCACCCCACTCTGGGCCCGCCCTCACCCCGCTCTGGGCCCACCCTCACCCCGCTCTGTGCCCGCCCTCACCTCACCCCACTCTGTGCCCACCCTCACCCCGCTCTGGGCCCGCCCTCACCTCACCCCGCTCTGTGCCCGCCCTCACCCCGCTCTGTGCCCACCCTCACCCCGCTCTGGGCCCGCCCTCACCCCGCTCTGGGCCCACCCTCACCCCGCTCTGGGCCCACCCTCACCCCGCTCTGTGCCCGCCCTCACCTCACCCCACTCTGTGCCCACCCTCACCCCGCTCTGGGCCCGCCCTCACCCCGCTCTGGGCCCACCCTCACCTCACCCTGCTCTGTGCCCACCCTCACCCTGCTCTGGGCCCGCCCTCACCCTGCTCCCAACAGTCCAGCACCGGAGGGGGCTGTGCAGCCCCTTGGAGGGAAGCCGTGACTTCTTGGCTGTGAAGCTTCCTGTGAGATCCTCAGGCCTCTGCCTCCCAGCCCCTGTCCGCACTGACTCCCTCTCTTCCTCCGCTAGCATTCACTCACATCCCAAGGACAACCACATGGGGTCACGGGCAGCCAGGCACGGCCTAGGACACTGCTGGAGGGCCCTCTGACCCGCATGCGGCCGCCCCGAATGGAGGCTGCGGCGGTGTGCGACCCCCCCTCCCCCCCCCCCCGCCCCATGAAGGAAGGAGGACGCTAAGCGGCCACAGAAGAGGCTCCGTGTGGGCACTCCTGGGCAGTCTGCAAGCCCGGCCCGCCCACACTGCTGCCCCTCCCAGCCCCTCTCCCACTCCCAGTACTGAGGGCACCGCCCTGTGGCCCAAGGCCACAGCCAAGAGCCCACATTCTATCTCTGAGAGTTTGTGCGAGTCCCCTCCCAGGCTGGAGCACCTCGTGGGCAGGAGGAGGAGGAGGAGGAGGAGGAGAGGGGGAGGAGGGGAAGGAGGAGGAGGAGGAAGAGGAGGAGAAGAGGAGAGGAGAGGGGGAGGAGGTGGATGAAGAGGGGGGGGGGAGAAGGGGGAGGAGGAGGGGGAAGATGAGGGGGGGGAGGTGGATGAAGGAGGGGAGGAAGGGGAGGAGGAGGAGAAGGAGGAGGAGGGGGAGAAGGGGGAAGAAGAGGAAGCAGAGGAGAAGGAGGAGGAGGAGGGAGGGGAGGAGGGGGAGGGAGAAGGAGGAGGAGGAAGGGGGAGGAAGGGGAGGAGGAGGAGGAGGGGGAGAAGGGGGAAGAAGAGGAAGCAGAGGAGAAGGAGGAGGGGGAGAGGAGGGGAGGAGGGGGAGGGAGAAGGAGGAGGAGGAAGGGGGAGGAAGAGGCGAAGGAGGAGGAGGGGGAGAAGGGGGAAGAAGAGGAAGCAGAGGAGGAGGAGGAGAAGGAGGAGGGGGAGGGGGAGGGAGAAGGAGGAGGAGAGGAGGGGGAGGAGGGGGAGGGAGAAGGAGTGAGATAAAGAGGGGTAGGGGGAGGAAGGGGAGGAGGAGGGGAAGGAGGAGGAGGAGGGGAAGGGGGAGAAGGGGGGGGGGAGAGGAGAAACTCCGGGAGCACCCACAGGAGCTCAGACCTGGTGCCAGGACTCGGGTGGCATCCTGTTTGTCTCACAGAAAGCAGGGCGATCTGAGGTGTGTCACACAGAAAAGCCTGGAGAGCAGTGCACTCTTCCTGCCCAGACATCCACCCTCAAAGGGGTGCCAGGAGGTTCCCCAGCCCAGCATGGCCTGGTTCCAGGGTCCCTAAAGCAAGCCTCTGTGAGCCGCCTCAGCCCCTGCCCTCACCCTGAAGCCCACCTGTCTGGAGCAGGGGGTCAGAGTCTGTGACGGGGACCAGATGGGAGAGGGCTCCTAGTGCCTTCCAGACCTCACAGGAGCTCAGCGGAGCACAGCTTCCGATGGGCGCTCTCTGCCCAGGAACAGTGCTGCTCCTGGACACCTCGCCTCCAGGGCGCTCCCTGCAGCTGGAAGCTGGGCTGGAAGCTGCAGCCTCCGCCCACCTCCCACTGGAAGGCTTTCCCTCCACAGCTCTGCGCCTCCTTCAGCTGCTTGGGCATCCCCTCCACCCAACAGCACATTCACTTTCACAGCTGGGGGCCCTGTGCTGTGAGTGGAGGCTGGGGTGCTGTGAGTGGAGGCTGGGGGGGCTGTGAGTGGAGGCTGGGGGGCTGTTGCTGTGAGTGCAGGCTGGGGGGGCTGTGAGTGGAGGCTGGGGGGCTGTGAGTGGAGGCTGGGGTGCTGTGAGTGGAGGCTGGGGGGCTGTGAGTGGAGGCTGGGGGGCTGTTGCTGTGAGTGGAGGCTGGGGGGGCTGTGAGTGGAGGCTGGGGGGCTGTGAGTGGAGGCTGGGGGGCTGTGTGCTGTGAGTGGAGGCTGGGGGGCTGTGAGTGGAGGCTGGGGGGCTGTGAGTGGAGGCTGGGGGGCTGTGAGTGCAGGCTGGGGGGCTGTGAGTGGAGGCTGGGGGGCTGTGAGTGGTGGCTGGGGGGCTGTGAGTGGAGGCTGGGGGGCTGTGAGTGGAGGCTGGGGGGCTGTGGGGGGAGGCTGGGTGGCTGTGGGGGCAGGCTGGGGGGCTGTGAGTGGAGGCTGGGTGGCTGTGTGCTGTGAGTGGAGGCTGGGGGGCTGTGAGTGGAGGCTGGGTGGGTGTGTGCTGTGAGTGGAGGCTGGGGGGCTGTGAGTGGAGGCTGGGTGGCTGTGTGCTGTGAGTGGAGGCTGGGGGGCTGTGAGTGGAGGCTGGGGGGCTGTGTGCTGTGAGTGGAGGCTGGGGGGCTGTGAGTGGAGGCTGGGTGGGTGTGTGCTGTGAGTGGAGGCTGGGGGGCTGTGAGTGGAGGCTGGGTGGCTGTGTGCTGTGAGTGGAGGCTGGGGGGCTGTGAGTGGAGGCTGGGGGGCTGTGTGCTGTGAGTGGAGGCTGGGGGGCTGTGAGTGGAGGCTGGGGGGCTGTGAGTGGAGGCTGGGTGGGTGTGTGCTGTGAGTGGAGGCTGGGGGGCTGTGAGTGCAGGCTGGGACAGGGGCAGTGCAGGTGAGCTGGGGGCCTGGGCATAGAACCCACAGGGGCCCTCCTCAGAGGCTGGCTCTGGTGACAAGACCACATCACAGGACTTCTCTCCAGTCTGTCCAGTTGCTGCCACGCTGGCGTCCCTCCGCTCCCGCCAGTGCTGGACAAGGTGCTCACTGCCAGCCCACCCAGGAGCCTCCCACTGCCCACAGGGTCAGTGCCCAGGTCTGTGCCGGGGGGTCTGTGCCCAGGTCTGTGCAGGGGGGTCTGTGCCCAGGTCTGTGCCAGGGGGTCTGTGCCGGGGGGTCTTGCCCAGGTCTGTGCCAGGGGGTCTGTGCCGGGGGGTCTTGCCGGGGGGTCTGTGCCGGGTGGGGTCGTGCCGGGGGGGTCTGTGCCAGGGGGTCTGTGCCGGGGGGTCTGTGCCGGGGGGGTCTGTGCCGGGGGGTCTGTGCTGCGGGGTCTGTGCCGGGTGGGGTCGTGCCGGGGGGTCTGTGCCGGGGGGTCTGTGCCAGGGGATCTGTGCCGGGGGGTCTTGCCGGGGAATCTGTGCCAGGGGGGTCTTGCCGGGGGGTCTGTGCCGGGGGGGTCTTGCCGGGGGGGTCTGTGCCGGGGGGGTCTTGCCGGGGGGTCTGTGCCGGGGGGGTCTTGCCGGGGGGTCTGTGCCGGGGGGTCTGTGCCAGGGGTCTGTGCCGGGAGGGTCTGTGCCGGGGGTTTGTGCCCGGGGGTCTGTGCCGGGGGTCTGTGCCGGGGGTCTGTGCCGGGGGGGTCTTGCCGGGGGGTCTGTGCCGGGGGTCTGTGCCGGGGGGTCTGTGCCGGGGGGTCTGTGCCGGGGGGTCTGTGCCTGGGGGGGTCTGTGCCGGGGGGTCTGTGCCGGGGGGTCTGTGCCGGGGGTCTGTGCCGGGGGTCTGTGCCGGGGGGTCTGTGCCGGGGGGTCTGTGCCGGGGGGGTCGTGCCGGGGGGGTCTTGCCGGGTTGTCTGTGCCCGGGGGGCCTGTGCCTGAGGGTCTGTGCCGGGGGTCGGTGCCGGGGGGGGGGTCTGTGTCGGGGGGGGTCTGTGACCCCGGTGTCTTTTTCTGGGCGGTCTGTGCCTTGGGGGTCGGTGCCGGCGGGGTCGGTGCCGGGGGGTCTGCGCCGGGGGCTCGGTGCCGGGGGGGTCTGTGACCCCGGTGTCTTTTTCTGGGTGGTCTGTGCCTTGGGGGTCGGTGCCGGGGGGGTCGGTGCCGGGGGGTCTGTGCCGGGGGGTCTGTGACCCCGGTGTCTTTTTCCGGGCGGTCTGTGCCTGGGGGGTCGGTGCCGGGGGGTCTGTGCCGGGGGGTCTGTGACCCCGGGGTCTTTTTCCGGGCGGTCTGTGCCTGGGGGGTCGGTGCCGGGGGGGGTCGGTGCTGGGGGGTCTGTGCCGGGGGGTCTGTGACCCCGGGGTCTTTTTCCGGGGGGTTGGTGCTCGGGGAGTCTGTGCTGCGGGGTCTGTGCCCGGTGTCAGTGCCCGCACACAGCGGAAGGAGCGCACCGGCCAGGCCTCACCGCCTGTAAAAGGGTGAGCTCAGGCTGGGTTAGGTGCAGGTAACAAATCCCAATAAGAGGCTGCCTCAGACTGTGAAGAGGGGCTCTCTCCGGCCCATCCTTTCCGGAGTAAACCGGCATCTAAGCCGTCCGCCATGGGAGGCCTCGTGGCTCTGGCCTCCACCCTGTGGACAGTGGCTGCCCGGCTCTGGCCAGCACACTGCATCCTGGGCCAGGCGAGTGGGGACGGCGGGAGGGAAGGTCCCAGGGAGCCGCCGGGAGTCCTCGGCCGCGACTTCCTCTCCCACTGCCGCGGGCGCTGGGGCTCAGGCCCCACCTCTCACCCCTGGAGCCACCGGAAGCCCCGGAGCCCCTGCAGACCCTGCTCGCCTCTCAGATCCCTGCAGGCCAAGCGCAGGCGGACTCACGGCCAAGGGCAAGTGCCGCCAAGGGAGGCCGTCGTGGACAGACAGCCACTCCCCACTGCCCGGGGGAGGGGGGGCGCGCCCCCCACACTTCCTTCCCTGAGGGCCTTCCCAGGAAGCTGCGGGCTCCTGCATCTTCCCCTGGGAGTCCCCTCCGGAGACCGCCTCAGACCGCCTGGCCCTTCTGCAGAGGGACTGGCTTTCCATAGTGCCAGGGTCATTGGACGAGGAGGAAGAGGAGGAGGAGGGGAAAGAGGGGAAGAGGAGGGGGGAGAGGGAGGGGGAGAGGAAGGAGGGGAAGGAGGGGAAGGAGGGGGAGGAGGAGGAAGAGGAGGGGGAAGGGGGGGGAGGGGGAGAAGAAAAAAAAGGAGGAGTAGGGGTGGGGGAGGGGGAGGAGGGGGAGGAAGAAGAGGAGGAGTAGGGGGTGGGGGAGGAGGGGGAGAAGGAGGAGGGGGAGAAGGAGGAGGGGGAGGAGGGTGATGGGAAGGAGGGGGAAGGAGGAGGGGGAGGGGGAAGGGGGAGGAGGGGGAGGAGGAGGACAGAGGTTGCATGCACATCTCTATCACCGAGACCCACCCCAAGGCCAGGTCAGAAGCCCTTCGCACAGAACCTTGCCTCCCAAGCACTGCTGGGCACATGTCCGAGGAGGCCAGGGCGCCTCTGTCTGGGGCCCGGGAGGAGGCAGGCAGGCGGCCGGCGGCAGCTGGAAGGCAGCCTGGGCACCGGCAGCAGGGCGCTGGCCTTTGTGGCGCTAGTCCCCCTCCCGAGAGCAGCGGCTCCCCTAGAGGCCGCACCGCCTATCCAGGCTCAGGAGAAACCCCCACGGCGGTGCGAACGGCCCAGAGCGGGCTATTACAGGTCAAGTTCAAACTCCCAGCTCAGTCTGGTGACTCCCGGAGAGAGTGGAGCCTCCGCGGGGGCGGGGGAGGGGGTTCCAGCTGGAGAACAGAGCACAGAGGCCTGGAACAGGCCAGGAGGCCCTGGGCTAGGACGCACCTTCTTCCCTCTGCACCACGTGCCCGCTCTGCCCACTGCCCTCCTGCTCCCCTCGCCATTGGCTGGCCCAGATCGCTGCGCCTTAGATCGAGTTCCCACACCCCTCCAGGAGCCACAAGTATCCGCTCAAGAGTCCGGCTCCACCGGCCCTGGGGCAGCCACGTGGTGTCTGAATGGTCTCCCATCTGTGAATGGAGCTAAAGCACCTGCTTGAGAGTGTTACCCCAGGACTGTGTGAGGTGTGCACACTGTCTGTACCCAGCACCCAGATCAGAGGAGGTGTGGGCGCTGTCTGTGCCCACCACCCAGCTCGGAGGAGGTGTGGGCGCTGTCTGTACCCCCCATCCAGCTCCCCTGGAGGTGGGGGCACTGTTTGTACCCACCACCCAGCTCGGAGGAGGTGTGCGCGCTGTCTGTACCCACCACCCAGCTCCCCTCAGGCGGATGCGATGATCACTCCCTGTGCTTGCACTGCAGCTGTCCCCCTGGGCTCTGGCTCCATGCAGGCAGAGGGGGCTGCGGGTTGAGGGCGGGGGGGTGCTTTCCCTCCAGCCTTTTCTCCTCTGGCTCAGCGGGGGTTAGGCTAGGCCACATATGAGAATACCTGAGGAGTTTTCACGGCCCCACTCCGAGGCCCCGACTGCCCACCACAGAGCTGACCCCGGGAGGGGAGGAGACAGGGAGCTGACCAGGGGAGGGGAGGGAAGGGGAGTGGAGAGGAGGGGAGGGGAGAGGAGGGGACAGGGAGCTGACCAGGGGAGAGGAGGGAAGGGGGGGGAGGGGAGAGGAGGGGATGTGGGGGGAGGGGGCGGGGAGCTGACCCGGGGAGGGGAGGGTACAAGATGGGAGCTGACCCAAGGAGGGGACGGGGAGGGGAGGGGACAGGGAGCTGACCAAGAAAGGGGAGGGAAGGGGAGGGGAGAGGAGGGGATGTGAGGGGAGGGGACGGGGAGCTGACCCGGGGAGGGGAGGGGAGAGAGGGGAGGGGACAGGACAGGAGCTGACCCAAGGAGGGGACGGGGAGGGGATGTGAGGGGAGGGGACGGAGATCTGACCAGGGAAGGGGAGGGGAGAGGAGGGGATGTGAGGGGAGGGGACGGGGAGCTGACCCCGGGGAGGGGAGGGGAGGGGTGGGACAGCACCGGGAGCTGGAGCAGGGTCCGGGGCTGCAGAGCCAAGCTGGGGGTGGGGTCCCAGCGGCAGCTCTGGGCCCTGGCCCCCGGGATGGGCAGGCCTCCCGCCTCGCAGGGGCGCTGGGCCCAGCCCCCCCCTCTCCCCGCAGCTGGTGGCTGTGCTGGCCGGGCCTGAGGAACCAGGTTCCTGCCAGGGCCTCCTGCCATAGAGGCCCTTCCTGTGGGCGCAGTGGGGGGCGCAGGAGGAGCTGCTGCCTGAAGGGCGTGCTCTGGCTCCCGGTGGGTTTGCCAACATTTAGTGTGGAGGTCAGATCACAGCCTGTGGACGTGTGGGCACGGTTTCCCCTGAGTGCCACCCACCCCTCCGCTCCTCTCCTCTCCTCAGAGGAGCTGCCGGTCCTTCCTTTGTGGGACACCAGCTGGGGGTCTCACAGCTGGGCCTGGGCCAGCGCCTGGCTTGCTGTGGCCTGTGTCCCAGCCTGTGAGGCAGCTACCGCTGCCGGGCCGGGCCGGGCCGGGAGAACTAACAGCAAAGTGCCCGCACACGCCTGGCCCCGCGCCTGGCAGGGCACCTCTGTCATCCCAGACTCCTCTGCCCGCACAGTGGTGCCCTCTGGCAGGCCCAGGAGGTGGGCCAGGAGCAGCCGAGCTGCAGCCACACCTTGGAATGTAAGGAGGGGTGGCTGGGGGGGGCAGATGCTGAAGGTGGGCGTGGGCCGGAGCAGCCCGGCCCCCCTCCCCACCCCCGTGTTTCGGGTGCTTACAGGAAGCTGGAAGCATTTGCACCCAGAGAAGGAAGGGTCAGTCCCCACCAGTCTGGGGTCTCCAGTTGCTGACGCTGGGTCTGGCCCGTGTGGCTCAGAAGTTGGGTGTGCCCTGTGCACTGAAAAGTTGCTGGTTTGATTTCCGGTCAGGATACATGCCTGGGACCAGGAAGAGCTGATGCCCGGTAAGGGCCCTGGCTTTGACAGTGGTCACCCCACCCGGGCACAGAAGGGCCAGCCTCGCTGGGAAGAGCCGGTCCAGTGTGAGGACTCTGCCCGGATGCGTGACTGGCCTCGGCCGCCAGGATCTGCGGGCCGGAGGCAAGCGAGCCCCGGAGGCAGGGCGCTGATCAGGCTGCTGAGCCCAGCTGCCCGCTGCCCAGAGCCGTGCGGACAGGGAGGCTGCTGTCGCCTCGTCAGAGAGGAAGCCCGTCCCGGAGGCCGCCTGGCTCAGGGCAGCCCTGCAGCGGGCGCTGCGCGGGGCTGGCCGGCACTGGCATGCCAGTTTTGCCATGACTTGCTGCGTAGCCACGGGCAGGATTCTGACTCCTCTGCGCCTCAGTTTACCCATCTGCTCACTGGTGGGAGCAGTGCCTGCCTCACAGCTGTTCTGAGGATGAAGGGCGCGTGCCCACTGCCACGGGAGGCCATGTGCAGCCACGCCCCCCACGCCACCCGTGTGCAGCCACGCCCCCACGCCACCCGTGTGCAGCCACGCCCCCACGCCCCCCCCCGTGTGCAGCCACGCCCCCACGCCACCCGTGTGCAGCCACGCCTGCCCCCCTCGCCACCCCGTGTGCAGCCACGCCTGCCCCCCACGCCACCCGTGTGCAGCCACGCCTGCCCCCCACGCCACCCCGTGTGCAGCCACGCCTCCCCCCCACGCCACCCGTGTGCAGCCACGCCTGCCCCCCCCGCCACCCCGTGTGCAGCCACGCCTGCCCCCCACGCCTCCCGTGTGCAGCCACGCCCCCACGCCACCCGTGTGCAGCCACGCCCCCACGCCACCCGTGTGCAGCCACGCCCCCACACCACCCCTGTGCCGCCACGCCCCCACGCCCCCCGTGGGCGGCCCCGCCCCCACGCCACCCGTGTGCAGCCACGCCCCCACGCCACCCGTGTGCAGCCACGCCCCCACGCCACCCGTGTGCAGCCACGCCCCCACGCCACCCGTGTGCAGCCACGCCCCCACGCCACCCGTGTGCAGCCACGCCCCCACGCCACCCGTGTGCAGCCACGCCTGCCCCCAGGGCCGGCTGAGTCAGAGCAGCTCACCAGGATGGACAGCCAAGGTGGTGATGGCCAGTGGCTCCCTCTCCCCCTGTGGGCAGGCACTGCAGGCTGATGCACAGATGCCCACCTCCTGTGTGGGCACGGAGACCCCCATGGCTCATCCCCTGCGTGAGGCCCGCCCCTCTGACAGCAGCCCTTCTAGAGGACGGGCACAGCGAGTTCTGTGGCTGCGCGGGCGCGAGCGAGCGAGCGAGAGCCGGCTCCACGGACCAGCTCCACGGGCAGGTGCTCCTCCAGGGCCCGGGAATGCAGGGCCCGTCCCCGCGCCGCGGTCTCTGCCGAGGACCCGCGTCCTGTTCCTCCCTGGACCTTCCAGGAGCCGCTGAGGAAGGAGGCTGGAGCGGGACGCAAACCTCCTGCTTCAGCCGGCATCTTCCTGCCCAGGAGCAGGTCCCGGCGGGCGGAGGG
Source organism: Nyctalus aviator (assembly GCA_036971965.1). Taxonomy (NCBI): domain Eukaryota; kingdom Metazoa; phylum Chordata; class Mammalia; order Chiroptera; family Vespertilionidae; genus Nyctalus; species Nyctalus aviator. The sequence goes on along the minus strand of CM072934.1, from coordinate 925,819 downwards.
CGGGAGTGAGAAGTGTGGCTCTCCGACTGGCTGGCGGGGGAGGACGGGGAATAGAAACAGCAACTTCAACCCCAGGAAATCCTTCTTCCGGCATTCCCAGCCTTCCTCCCAGCCAGCTCCCCCGCCCCCGCCACACACACACTTTGCCCCAGGTCCTGCTGGATAGGCTCCCAGGTCCTCAGACTCCAGGGCCCTCAAAGTGACCAGCTGCGTGCAGACAGCGGGGGGTGCCCACGCCGGCCGGCCGGCCGCGGGCTGTCTCTCCGGGTGCCAGGCCCGGGGGGAGCTGCTGAGTGGTTTCATGGCTCCACGCTGGGCCGTGAGCAGATGGGAGGGAGGACACCTCTCGACCGCGTGGGCGTTGCTCCTGAGCCACCACGGGAGCTTCGCCCTGCACAGTGGACGGCCTGGCCAGAGGCCAGACTCACTGCCGATGGGTGCTGAGCGCTCGGCGTCACTCCGGGGCCAGGCCTCTGTGCAGACACTGGGCCTCTCCGCTGGCACCGCAGGCGCTCGTTCCTGTCAGTGGGGGGTGCTCTCCGGCCACGGCAGGACCGCCGGGGACGGGGACACTCAAAGCCCCTTAAGGCCTGGGCCACCCGCCTGCAGTGGGACCGGAGCCACGCGCCCCGGGAGTCTGAGCGGGAAGACTCCGCACACAGCAGTCACCGCCGCAGCTCCGGCCTGTCTGCTCCCGGCTCTGTCCAGGCGCTGCCGCCGCCCGCTCAGCTGCTCCGGCCACTCCTGTGCCGGCGGCTGGGCGGACTCCCGGCCAGGCCCACCGGAGGCAACAGACCGATGTTTCCTCACCTCGAGGTCTCTCTGGACACAAAGCCCAAATGTGCCCCCGGGAAGGCAGAGGAGGATGTTTGCTGCCGCACGTCTGTGTGTGAAACCTGGCGGAGGGACAGCCATGGCAGGACAGTCCGGGCACCACGGGAATGCAGCTCCAGAGCACGGCCTCGCTCCTCCCACGCGACACTCCCCACAGCTCGGCCTGTGGCCAAGCAGGTCACATGTACAGTATGATCCCATCCGAGAGCGAAAACACTGCAGGGTGTGTGTGTGTGTGCACGTGTGCGTACCTGTGTGCGGGAGGAGAGCTTGGAGGAAACCCGTAGCCAGTTTTAGCCCTGGGGAAGACCTTCTGATTGATTACTTTACATCTATGAAGGGAATGTGTATGAGCATCATAAGTAAAGTTCTTTTTTTATTAGAATACCAGGAAAAAATAAATAGCTCGTTAGGGGCCTGAGACCTTACCAGATGCAAATGTGCTAAGAATCCAGGAATGCCTGGATCTTGCCAAACCAGAGCCCGTCCCTGCCCCATCCCTCCTGCCCACAGGTCCCTCTGGGACAGACTCACCGGCAGATCCGGGAGGAAGCAGCGTGGGCCTTCCATTGTGAGGGCTGCGCTGGGGGGCAGAGCTCTGAGCCCCGGCATGACCAGGCCAGTGAGAAAGGAGAGTGCGCCTCTGTTTGGGGTGCTCTGCCGGCTGAAATCACCTCCGCTGTGGCCGAGGAAGGAGGCGGGGGGTTTCTCCCGAAAGCCTGGACCTGTGCGGCCGGCTGCAGCCCTGGCTCACGGCTGCGTGTTTACCTCCGCTGCTCAGTCACACGAGGCTCTGCGAGCTCAGCAGCCGCGTGTCCGCGCTGCTGGGCGGCCGTGGGAGCTGTCGCTCTGTGGAGGTCTGGTGCGGCTGCTGGCTCTCTGTGGCGGCCGGGGGAAGCTGTCGCTCTGTGGAGGTCTGGTGGGGCTGCTGGCTCTCTGTGGCGGCCGGGGGAAGCTGTCGTTCTGTGGAGGTCTGGTGCGGCTGCTGGCTCTCTGTGGCTCACAGAACAGGGGCAGGTGGCCGCCAGCCCAGGACCCGTGCTGGGATGTGGGTGGTGATCCCTCCCCTGCGCTCACACCCTCCACGTTTACCGCAGCGCCTGTGCCTGTGGTGCGGGGCCTGGCAGTGTCAGCGTGCCGCCTCCGCCGTGGCTGGACGACGCCGCCGGTGCCTGCTCACCCTCCGGGGAACCGGGCTCCCCTCACGGCTGTAAGGAAGCCAGGAGCCCCCCTGGGAGCAGGCCGCTTCTCCCCGCCGTGCCCACCTCCTGCCAACATCCCACGTGTCCCCTGAGGGACAAACGTCCTCCCGGACTCCCGGCCTGCGGCTCCCAGCTCTCCTGTGCCCTGCTCACAGCTGCGCCTGATGTCCTTGGCCAGACGGCGCCCTGCACACCACCCCTCCGGTCCTGCCTGCTGCTTCCTCGTCCCTGTTGTCTACAGGTAACGGGTGGGCTGCCCCGGCTTGATCCAGCTCGCAGATATGGAATATTGGGCCTATATGGCACTTTGGCAAAGTTTGAATAAAATGTCTTTTTAAAAAAAGAAATTTACTTTAGAAAACCAGACTTCCTTTTCTGACAAACCTGGCCTGTCCTCTGCCACACCCGGCACCTGAGAGGCTGCTCGGCTCCGGCGTGCTGGGCTGCCCTGGCTGCAGGCGCCCTGCTCCCTAATGTCCGCCCAACGCCGTGGGCACGGGGTGAGGGATCTGTTCTCCAGGTTTGTCCTGAGGGCTCCAGTTCGCCGCCTGGAGGTGCCCAGCACTCTGCCACGCTGGGCCTCCCCGGCACCCTGGTCCTTGTCTCTGTCAGCGACTATGCAGCACCTGGATACGCCAGCAGCACCTCAAGCTTGTCCGGGGCCAGCCGGCCATCTGGTCCTCCCTCCAAGCCAGCTCAGCTCCTTCCACTGAGTCTCCAAAAGGAATGCCCGGTGCCCAGGCAGGACACCGGGAGTCACACACACACACACACACACACCCCGCCCCGCAGCAGATGCCACAGCCCATATTTCCCTCAACCATGTCTGCCACAGGGGGTGTAGCTCAATAGCTCCCTCACTGTGCCCTCCCCATAGCAACAGCCAATAGCCACTCCTTCAGCAAGTATTTAATGAGCACCTACTACGTGCTGGGATTTCCCACGGGAGGGACCGAAACAGACAAAAAAACCTGTCCTCATTGGGCTTATACTCCGGTGGAGGGGGACAGCAAACAAAGAGGAAGAGTGGGTGTGTGAGGAAGAGGTGCTCGGAGAGAAGTTATGAGGAGGAGGACGGGGAGTCCATCTAAATGGGGGCGAGGAGAGGCCTCGGGACGTGGCCTGAGAGAGGCGGAGGGAGGAGCAGCGTGGACACCACAGACAAAGCGGAGACAGGACACACTGGCCGGTCCTCGGTCCTCGGTCCTCGGAGGCGAGGAGCCCGTGGGGGCGAGGAGGACCCTGCATTGGCGCGGGGGGAGCGGACCCCATTCACACAGCCTGCGGGCCACTGAGGGAAGTGCCTCTTATGCTGAGAAGAATGGACTCTTCGAGCAAAATGGAGCGATGAGCCAACGCTGGTTGTGTGGAGAGCTGCGGGGCTGGGGCCACAGGAGGTCGTGGCCCACCCTGCAGAGGAGGTGGGGAGCGCCGAGTAGGTCTTCAGACACGTTACAAGTAGGATGTGGATAATTTGAGGATTCTGCCTAGGACAGAGTTGCCATTCACTAAGACAGTGGATTTATTAGGGCTCATGCACTGACCATAATGCTTTCCTTTAATTGTGCAATTTAATTCTCTCCCAAACCACAAGGCAGAGACGAACGCTGGCAGGGTAGGCAATGGGCAGATCAAACAGGCAGGACCATAAGGCCAGAGTGGGTTGCTTTCCTGGGTGAGCTCATGGCTTCTGACCAGGAATCCGACAGGAGACCTTTCTGTGCACAGAGCGCTCAGCCCACTGAGCACACTGGCCAGGCACCAGGTGGTTTCTAGCCTTCGTGTGTTTGTGTGTTGTACTGCCTTTGTTCATTTGTGGATATTGTATCAGCCTTGCATCTCCAGAATAAATCCCACTTGGTCGTGGTATATGATCTTTTTCATTTATTGCTGGATCTGGTTTGTTAATATTTTATTAAGGATTTTAGCATCTATGTTCATCAGAAATATCCTATATAATAAAAGTCTAATATGCAAATTGACCACCACTCTAACACACAAATGGCTGCCCCTATGTGGTCAAACATGGCCACCCTCATGTGGACAGAAGATGGACACCACAAGATGGATACCACAAGATAGCCTGCAAGGGAGGGCAGTTGGGGGCAATCAGGCCAGGAGGGGAGGGCAGTTAGGGGTGACTGGGTCTGCAGGAAAAGGCAGCTAGAGGGACAGGCCTGCAGGAGAGGGCAGTTAGAAGTGATTGTCCTGCAGGGGAGGGCAGTTGGAAGGGACAAGGCATGCAGGGGAGGGAAGTTAGGGGCAATCGGGCTGGCAGGAGATGATTAGGGGGTGATCAGGCTGGCAGGCAGAAGTAGTTGGGAGCCAGCAGTCCTGGATTGTGAGAGGGATGTCCAACTGCCCTTTTAAACCTGATCCCACTGGGCAGTTGGGGCGATCTACTGGGATCAGGCCTAAACGGGCAGGCAGACACCCTTGAGGGGCCTGTGGAGGAGATGATATTTTTGCCTAGAGCAAAGAAAAGAAGATTATACCATATAGGTGAGGGAAATTCACCGCATGCAAAGCCCACAATCAGCTGCAGAGCTGCAATCTGTAAGTAGGGTAGGAACGTCTTTTATGCCAGGCTAATGGGGAAGAATTAGGTTATAAAGTAAACTTTATTATAGACTTTTGGTTTGCATGCTTAAGGAATGTGATTTCTTGTTCAAATTAAAATCTTAATTTGTATTTGGAATCTAACATCTGTAATAAGAAATGAAACTCTGCTGCTGAAACTGCCTGGTGCGAAGAAATTCAAAGGCTGCAGGAGAGGGCAGGGCTATATGAGATTACTTAAAGTTCTGTTTAAAAGTTAAAGAAGAGTTCCAGGGAAATGAAAAATTTGGCCAAATTGGGTGCTAGTAATTACTTGGGAAAGAGAAAAAGAAAAAGAATTTAAGATCTGTCTTTATCTATTAAGCATGAAAATATACGTGGCAAGATCTGGTACTGAAAACTTCCCCAGAGCAAGCAGGATGTGGGGGACCGGAGACAGGTAGCAAGGCAATATGGCCGCCCTTCCCCCAGAAAAGCAGGTTGTCCATTTCCATCTGTAAAGAATGTGGTAATTTACATTCAAATGGGCCAAACCTGGTTTTCCAGTGCCACTATCAAATAAAAAGTAAAGTTTAAATTTGCCTCATGAAAAAATCTAGAGAAAATTGAAGGTATCGAATAATTGTGTCTTGTATATTTAAAGTGTATTCTTAGAAATGTATTATTAATCTAGGAAATTCTTAGAAATGTGTTATTAATCTAGGAAAAGCTAAATATTTGACTTGCCAGCTCTAAGAGTTTAAAGTTCAAATTGATTTGGGAGAAAACGTAATTGTGGTAACTAAATGACTAAAGTATAAAAATTAAAAATGTGTTTTTCTGAAAATAATTAGAAATTCAAAATATGTTTATTGGTCTAATTAAAATAACAAGTATTAATCATGTGATCCCAACCAAATTTTGAATATAAAGACCAGTTTAAAATTTAATTGCTATCTTAAAATAATTATAAAAAGTAATATAATCTTTAAATCATATATAGGTATTTGTTTGATGTTTTTTTTTCCATGTGAAAATTTCAAGGCTTTAACAGAGATGATTCTTGGAGAGCTCCAAGGACCCAGAGTAATTCAAGAAGTTATTCTTTCTTCTCAAAGGAAATATTTTGAATTTAACTGATCTAATATACTTGAAATTGCATAAAAAGCTTTATCAAATAAAAATTAATAACTAGGTGAAGCCGGTTTGTCTCAGTGGATAGAACGTCAGTCTGTGGAATGAAGGGTCCCAGGTTTGATTCCAGTCAAGGACATGTACATTGGGTGGGGGTGTGCAAGAGGCAGCTGATCGATGATCCTCTCTCATTGACGTTTCTAGCTCTCTATCCCTCTCACTTCCTCTCTGTGGAAAATCAATAAAAAATGTTTTTAAAAAAGTAATAACTATATTTTACTTATAAATGTTATGACTTGGCAGCTGCCATGATAACCACATGTTTTGCTGCTCCCATGGAGGCCGCCATCTTGAAACAGCAAAGACCCACCCCTCCCTTTGAATAAGCCAATGGCATTGTAAGAAATTTGATTAAGTCTTCTAAGAAAGTTATGAAGACATCCCATAACCCCTCTGTATATACTCTTTAAAAATAAAATTCTAGCTTAATAAAAAGGAGAAGTTTAAAAAATTTTTAAATCTCTTTCATTGGTATTTACAGGGTAAACTAAGATTGTTGTTATAGTATTAAATCTGACAGTAAAATAGTAGTCAAGGTTACTGTAATAAGATTTCTTGTGGCATGGCTATTTGGATGCAGTCAGCAGCTGTGTGTCCTGCAGGTTGCCCAGGACCAAACCAGAGAGGGTCGGACATGGAATACCACTATTTGTCCACCATCCAGAACTGAAATATCATTGCTGACATGTACACATAAGGAACTGTTGACATTGAAATTGGGACTCAAAACTGTTGGACATTGAAATTGGGATTCAAGGAACTATTGGCCTGGAAAGAAACTTACTACAGTCTGATTCATTTGGCTTTCAGCAAAACCACTATTGCTTGTCTCATTTTTGTTCTGATATGTATATTTCTAGTCTGCAGATGCAAGATATTTTAAGAAAAAAAACGGGGGAGATTTTGCCTTCAGAGAAGTGTGGACAAGGAACCCAGAAGGCTGATCAACCTTGAAGCTTTGAAAGGTCAGAGCCAAGCACCCACTGTCTAGTAGACAATGGTAGCTAAAGTAACTTCCACCTTTAAGTTTTATGTAAATTCTTGCTGATTGGCTATTGTTGGGATTGCCTGCTGATTGGCTATTATTAAGACTTTGTATCCCATAGTCTTAATAAAAGAGATAGCAAAGCCAGAGCAGGGTGGAGCCCTTGGGCTCCTGCCTGGCACCCAATATTCCCAAATTTATCCTTTCTTGTCTAGTCTCTTTCATTTGTGTGCAGAGCCCGAACCCTGTACCTGACCCCTGAATCACAACTGGAAGCCCAACGTGGGACACTCAAATTTCTTTGTCTCCTCATTTTGGGTTCCTGTTTAGGTTTGTGACTATGTATTAGATCTACTCCACCTCTCAATCTCTAGTGCAGGACAGTGTCAAACACTAATTAGATTAGGCAAAGACTCAAAGCCTCCAAAGATTGCCTCTGCTTTCAGACTGATTAGATGTAGTCTTGAATAACCCTCAGACAATCACCCATAGATGTGGCAAGAATTTTTCCCAACAGAATGGGGCAGTTGCATCTGCCTGGAGGCTAATTGTTATTCTCAGTCTCTTAATTGGTCTCAGAAATTTCACACTGGGAGGCAAGGTATTTTCCAATAGAGTGGGTCAACTGTCTTCCCCCCTAGGAAAACCACCCAGACAATTACACAATTGTCTGTGTAATAAAGATGATCTCTTCAGTGTGAGGGAACGACTCAGCATAGGAAACCAGTATGTCTGTCTTCTGAGCTTTAACCCAAGAGCCCCCAACCCTGACTTCTGCTTCTACAGCTCCAGTCCACTCTGCCCTCTCTGTACAGGAGCACAAGGTGAGCGACTGAACAGGAAATTTTGTGTGCTGGCTTTTTAAGAGGTTGCCTGCATTTCCAGCAGTCTCTCCCTGGCAGAAAACAACCCTACTGCCTTTCACAGTCAGATGTTATGTGGGGTCCCTTCTCAGTTCTGGTGCTCTCTGCTGGGCAGCCCAGCTTCGGGTGTAGACCCCAGAGTTCTCAGTGGCAACCCCCACAGCTGAGTAACCAGACAACCAATGAGTCTGTGCTGCCTGCTACTATTTAAATCAATTAAGCAGAGTCAGGGTTGAATCATACATGAGCATTTATTCAATACTGCCAGCAATATGGGAGGGCAGCAGGTCATCTGCTCTGCAGACCCATTAGCCAGCTGCTTGCGTAGGACAAGGATTACATGGGGAAGCAGGGATTATAGGTATGGGGAAGGAGGCAATGCAGGCTGGGGTGGAACTCCATTGACTGGGAAAGGTTGTGAATGTTTCCATGATAACAGGCAGTTCTTGAATGAGAATGGACCACATTCCAAGGTTGACTCCCAGGTCCAGGGTTTGCAGCTTCCAGCCAAGTTAGTGTCCTTTCCTTCATCAGAACAAGGCAATCATGGTGAACAGACATGATTAATGTTTCTTATAAACATAACTAGTCACTAGTAGTCTAATTTTACCCCGAACAATATTTCTCCAGAACTTCAGTTGCTGTTTGTAGGAGCCCACCAGCCTTTTCATGCTTCCACCCCTCCTACCCATCTCTATGCAGGCTCCACTTTCCGTTCTCAGTTACCAGGCTTCTCTCCAGCAAGTTTTCAGTTGATTATTCAGGAAGTTTTTCTGTATTTTAGTTGCAATTCCAATTTGGTCCTGGGGCTTGTCTGTGCAGCATCCACTCTTTCCGCCACCATTTTTTAATCTTCCACCATTCCCTTATTAATTTTTTCTCTGGAAGATCTAGCCATTGATGACAATGGAATGTTAAAATGCTCTACTATGAATGTATTACTGTCATTCTCTCCCTTTATGTCCATCAAGATTTGCTATACCTATTTAGGTGCTTCTCTGTTGAGCACATAAATGTTTACAAGGGTTATATTCTCTCATTGAATTGCTCCCTTTATTATTATGTAGTATTCTTCTTTTTCTGTTACTACAGCTTTTATTTTAAAGTCTATTTTGTCAGATATAAGTATTACTAAATTTAAAAAGTTTATTTTTTAAAAATTTTCCATTTGCATAAAAAATCTTTTTCATCCTTTTACTTTTAGTCTGTGTGTATCTTTTGTTCTCCAGTTTGTCTCTTGTAAACAGCATATATATGGGTCTTGTTTTCTTATCCATTCAGCTACCCTAAGTTTTTTGATTGGAGGATTTAAGCCATTTACATTAAAGTGATTATTGATATGTAGGTCTTTATTGCTATTTTATTCTTTTAACTAAGTTCCCTTATAGTTGTTTTTCTCCTCCTCCTTCTTCTTCTTCTCATCATTCTTCTCCTCCTCTTCCTCCCCTTATTGTTCTTGCAGGCCCTTTAACATATCTTATAGTATTGGTTTGGTGGTAACAAACTCCTTTAGCATTTTCTTGTCTGGGAAGCTCTGTATTTCTCCTTCAATTTTTTAAAAAAATATATTTTATTGATTTTACACAGAGAGGAATTGAGAGGTCTATGAGAGAGATACATCGACCAGCTGCCTCTTGCACACCCCCTACTGGGGATGTGCCCGCAACCAAGGTATGTGCCCTTGACTGGAATCGAACCCAGGACCTTTCAGTCCGCAGGCCAACGCTCTATCCACTGAGCCAAACCGGTTTCGGCTCTCCTTCAATTTTAAATGATAGCCTTGCTGGTAAAGTAGTCTTGGTTGCAGGTCCTGGCTTTTAATCATTTTCAATATTTCATGTCAAACTACTTAAAAAAACAACACATGGTTGATCATTTTATTTAGATCAATTCAAATAACTTTCAAACCTTTAGATCTTTAGATATCCACCTGAGTTTTGGCTAAGGTGTTCTAGATTCTTTGCAAGTCCCAGCCAGCTCCAGGAGGCTACTGCAGGGTAACACCTGGCTAGGACTTCAGGGTTCCTCTCCCCACCTGGCAGGTAGGGGTTCATATCTCTGGCTTGTTAGTGAATTCAATTGTGGAGTGCAGATCTTCAACTTCCAGTGACACTCACTGCTCCCTTCCAAGGATCTACCATATTTTCCGGCGTATAAGACGACTTTTGAAATGAAAAAAAGTCAACCAAAAATTGGGGGCAAAAGACCAATATCGCACAAAAATTACCTGCAGATCTTGACGGCAAAGTAAGTCTTTTCTTTGAAGTAGGGGGTAGTCTTATACAGCGAATATAGGCCTAAACCTATGTTTTAACTGTAAAAATTAGGGGGTCATCTTATACGCTGGGAAATACGGGTATGTCCAGAGAGGAAAAATAATTAGTTATTTTTTTTTTATTTTTTATTTTTTTTTTATTTTTTTTTTTTTATTTTTTTTTTTTTTAATATTTTTTTATTGAATTATTATCTGTGTACATATTTTAACTCCCCCCCTCCCATACATACCCTCCCTCCCCAGAGTTTTGTGTCCATTGGTTGTACTTATATGCATGTATACAAGTCCTTCGGTTGATCTCTTATCCCCCCCAGATCTCCCTACTGTCCCTGCTGTAATTTTACAGTCTGCTTGTTGCTTTACTGTCTTTATATCTGACTTTTGGTTTGTCAGTTTATAATGTTCTTTAATACCCATAAATGAGTGAGGCCATGTGGTATTTCTCTTTCATTGACTGGCTTATTTCACTCAGCATGATGTTCTCTAGTTCTATCCAGGTTGCTGCAAATGATGAGAATTCCTTTTTTTTAATGGCAGCATAGTATTCCATTGTGTAGATGTACCATAGTTTTTTGATCCAATCATCTGCTGACGGGCACCTGGGCTGTTTCCAGATTCTAGCTATTGTAGATTGTGCTGCTATGAACATAGGGGTGCATATATCCTTTCTGATTGGTGTTTTTAGCTTCTTGGGATATATTCCTAGGAGTGGGATTGCTGGGTCAAATGGGAGTTCCATTTTCAGTTTTTTGAGGAAACTCCACACTGTTCTCCACAGTGGTTGCACCAGTCTGCATTCCCACCAGCAATGCAAGAGTGTTCCTTTTTCTCCACAACCTCGCCAACACTTGTCGTTTGTTGATTTGTTGATGTTGGCCATTCTGACAGGTGTGAGATGGTACCGCATTGTTGTTTTGATTTGCATCTCTCGGATAATTAGTGACTTTGAGCATGTTTTCATGTGCCTTTTGGCCTTCCTTCTGTCTTCTTTTGAAAATATTCTATTTAGGTCCATTGCCCATTTTTTAATTGGATCATTCATCTTCCTTTCATTTAGATGTATAAGCTGTTTGTAGATGATGGAGATTAAACCTTTATCAGTGGTAACATTTGCAAATATGTTCTCCCACACCGTGGGCTTTCTTGTTGTTTTGTTGATGGTTTCTTTTGCTGTAAAAAAGCTTTTTATTTTGATGTAGTCCCATTTGTTTATTTTCTTTTTAGCTTCCATTGCCCTAGGAGCAGTATCAGTGAAGAAGTTCTTTTGGCATATGTCTGAGATTTTGTTGCCTGTGGATGCTTCTAGTATTTTTATGGTTTCCCGTCTGATGTTTAAGTCCTGTATCCATTTTGAGTTTATTTTTGTGTATGGTGTAAGTTGGTGATCTAGTTTCATTCTTTTGCATGTATCTGTCCAATTTTCCCAACACCATTTATTGAAGAGACTGTCTTGGCTCCATTGTATGTTCATGCCTCCTTTGTCAAATATTAATTGAGCATAGTGATTTGGGTTGATAACTGGGTTCTCGATTCGATTCCATTGATCTATATGTCTGTTCTTGTGCCAGTACCAGGCTGTTTTGAGAACAGTGGCTTTGTAATACAGTTTGAAGTCTGGTATTGAGATCCCTCCTACTTTACTCTTCTTTCTCAGAATTGCTGTGGCTATTCGGGGTCTTTTATTGTTCCAAATGAACTTTTGGAGAGTTCTTTCTAGGTCAGTGAAATATGCCGTTGGTATTTTAATGGGGAGTGCATTGAGCCTATAGATTGCTTTAGGAAGTATGGACATTTTGATGATGTTGATTCTACCAATCCATGAACATGGTATGTTCTTCCATCTGTTTACATCTTCCTCTATCTCTTTTTTCAGTGTCGTGTAGTTTTCCGCATATAGGTCCTTTACTTCCTTAGTTAAGTTTATTCCTAGGTATCTTAATTTTTTTGGTGCGATGGTAAATGGAATTGCTTTTTTAGTCTCAGTTTCTATAAGTTCACTGTTGGTGTATAGAAATGCCATAGATTTCTTGGCGTTGATTTTGTATCCTGCTACATTGCCAAATTCATTTATTAAGTTAATTAGTTTTTTAATGGAGTCTTTTGGGTTTTTTATATACAATATCATGTCATCTGCGAATAAGGATAACTTTACTTCTTCTTTTCCAATTTGGATGCCTTTTATTTCCTCCTCTTGTCTAATTGCAATGGCTAGTACTTCCAGTACTATGTCAAAGAGGAGTGGTGATAGTGGGCATCCCTGTCTTGTTCCTGTTCTTAGAGGGAATGGTTTTAGTTTTTGCCCATTAAGTATGATGTTGGCAGTGGGTTTATGGTATATAGCTTTTATTATGTTGAGGTATGATCCTTGTACTCCCACCTTGTTGAGAGTTTTTATCAGGAAAGGGTGTTGGATTTTATCAAATGCTTTTTCTGCATCAATTGATATGACTATATGATTTTTATCTTTCAATTTGTTTATGTGATGTATCACATTTATTGATTTGCGGATATTGAACCAACCTTGCATTCCTGGAATAAATCCGACTTGGTCATGGTGTATGAGCTTTGTGATGCTCTGCTGGAGCCGATTTGCTAGAATTTTGTTGAGAATTTTGGCATCTATGTTCATGAGGGATATTGGCCTGTAATTCTCTTTCATTGAGTTGTCTTTATCTGGTTTTGGTATTAGGGTGATGCTAGCTTCATAGAAGGAGTTTGGAAGTGTTCCTTCCTCTTGAATTTTTTGGAATAGTCTGAGGAGGATAGGTTTTAGTTCTTCCTTGAATGTTTGGTAAAACTCTCCTGTGAAGCCATCTGGTCCTGGGCTTTTGTTTATTGGAAGCTTTTTGATGACTGTTTCAATTTCTTCCCAAGTCACTGGCCTATTGAGATTTTTAGATTCTTCCTGATTGAGTTTTGGAAGTTTGTATTTTTCTAGGAATATGTCCATTTCCTCCAGGTTGTTCAGTTTGTTGGAATAGAGTTGTTCGTAGTATTTTGTAACAATCCGTTGTATTTCGGTGGGGTCTGTTGTTATTTCACCTCTTTCGTTTCTGATTTTGTTTATTTGGGTCCTCTCTCTTTGTTTCTTGGTTAGCCTGGCTAGAGGACCATCTATCTTGTTTATTCTTTCAAAGAACCAGCTCTTGGTTTTGTTGATCTTATGTATTGTTTCTTTGGTCTCAATGTCGTTTATCTCCGCTCTGATTTTTGTTATTTCTTTCCTTCTGCTTACACTGGGGTTTTCTTGTTGCTCTTTTTCTAACTCTTTGAGTTGTAGAGTTAGATCATTTGTTACCATTTTTTCTAGTTTCTTGCAATAGGCTTGTAGGGATATGAACTTTCCTCTCAAAACTGCTTTTGCTGTGTCCCATAGATTATGGATAGTTGTGTTTTCATTGTCATTTGTTTCCAGGATGTTTTTAATCTCTTCCTTGATTTCTCTGGTAACCCAGTCCTTGTTTAAAAGCATGCTGTTTAGTCTCCATGTGTTTGATTTCTTTGGATTTTTTTCATTGTAGTTAATTTCCAGTTTTATGCCACTATGATCTGAGAAGATGCTTGATATGATTTCTATCTTCTTGAATTTGAAGAGACTTTGCCTATGTCCCAAAATGTGGTCTATCTTTGAGAATGTCCCATGTGCACTTGAGAAAAATGTATATTCTGTGGCTTTGGGGTGGAATGTTCTGAAGATGTCGATTAATTCCATCTGGTCTAGCGAGTCATTTAGAATTGATATTTCTTTGCTGATTTTTTGTTTAGATGATTTGTCAAAGGGTGACAGTGGGGTATTAAAATCTCCTACTATGATTGTATTGCTATTAATCTCTCCCTTAATGTCCTCCAGCAGTTTTTTTATATATTGGGGTGCTCCCGTGTTGGGTGCATATATATTTACCAGGGTTATTTCTTCTTGTTGGATTGCTCCCTTTAGTATTATGAAGTGGCCTTCATTATCTCTTGTTATGTCCTTCACTCTGAGATCTAGTTTGTCAGATATAAGTATTGCTACCCCAGCTTTTTTTTCATTTCCATTTGCCTGGTAAACCTTTTTCCAACCCTTCACCCTCAGTCTGTGTGCATCTTTTTTCCTGAGGTGGGTTTCTTGTAGACAACAGATATATGGGTCTTGTTTTCTTATCCAATCCATTACCCTATGTCTTTTGATTGGAGCATTTAGTCCATTTACATTTAAGGTTATTATTGATAGATACTTATTTGACGCCATCTTTATTCTATACCCCTGTGTTCCTTCTTTGCTTTCTATTTCTTTAATTTTACAGTAGCTTCTTCAGCTTTTCATCTTAATATTCGAAAAATAATTAGTTATTAAAACAAATGCTTCAGAAACATGATAGCCGTCAAGTCCCAGGCTTGCAGCTGGAAGCCTCCTGACATTCGTAGTAGTTCCCCGGCCCCTCCAGTGCTCATGATGCATTATCAAACTGGCTTTCCAAGCTACAGTTGGTGATTCAAAGAACCCTCAGGCTGCCCTGCTGACTACAGACTCGATATGCATTAGCATGTTATGACTAACTCACTCTTTGTCATCTGTCAAGCTGAAGTGACATTACACAGTGTCCCATGCTAACAATGCCAAAGTCATGGTCCTGGCTCCCACACACCCTACCACCAACCCACTTTTATTCATCTACCCACCATCTCACACACCTGTTTCTCCCTCTATTCAACCATCTGTACAACAACCTAGCTACCCACCCACCCATTCATTCATCCATCCACCTATCTACTCACCATCCATCTACCCATCCTTTCAGACCCAAGGGCACCCATCCTTTCATTTATTTACCCATTCATCCATCTATGCACCAACCTACATATCCACCCACGCCACCATTTAACCATTTATCAATCCATCAACTCACCCCATTCCATCCATCTACCAGTCAACCATCCATTCATCTAGCTGGGCAATAAACACTTAATGAGCACCTATTAGCCATTCATGTATTTATTAATTTACTCAGCAAGCATTTTTTAGCAGCTACTATTAATTCATCCAGCCAGCCAACCAACATGTATAGAGAACTTAATATATCATTCATTTATTCAGCAATGAGCACCTAGTGTTTATGCATTTTCTTAATAATGATCAGATAGCAGCCATTCATTAATTTATTCATTCATTTAACAAACATTTAAGTAATCATTACTAGCCATCATCCAGCAAGCTAGCATTACTAATGCCAGACCCTCTTCTAGGCAGTTGGGATACTGTAATGATTAGGATAAGTCTATACCTTTAAGCAACAGACAGTTTGAGCAGGAAGATGTCTGCTATGCAAGGGTCCGGTGCGTGACATCCCGGAGTGCAGGGTCTCCAAGAAGGCGTGCACAGTCCAGCTGAAGCTTTAGAAAGGCTTCCTGAGGGCATGAGGTGAGTTTGAAATGCAGACCTTGCCTGACCCTGGGATCTGGGTAGGGACTTGCCATCTGAATGCCAGGTTTTTCACGTTAGAAGAGAGATGACGACAGTGCTCACTGTGAACTGTGAAGAAGGAAGCATATGTGCTTTCTGATCAATAAGCGGTTGCTCTTACTTAGACTTAAACCACACATGGGACGTGGGAGGGAAGAAGACCGAAGCCAAGATCCAGGGGCCAGAAAGTCTGTGGGAAGCAGGGCCGGCGCATTGGAGTCGCTGCCAACGTGTGAGGGAGGATGGGAGGGGAGGAGACTGGGTTCCCGTCTCCCTGCCCTGGCCGGTTCGCTCAGTGGATAGAGCGTTGACCCTCGGACCGAAGGGTCCTAGCTCCCATTCCAGTCAAGGGCACAAACCTCAGTTGCAGGCTCAATTCCCAGCCCTGGTCGGGGCTCATGTGTGAGGCAACCAATTGATGTGTCTCTCTCACATCGATGTTTCTTGCTCTCTCTCTCTCTCTCTCTCTCTCCCCCTCCCTTGCACTCTCTCTAAAAACCAATGGGAAAATATCCTTGGGTAAGGACTAACAAAAAAATAAAGTTCATTTCTCTGAGGGCAACATTCGCATCAATGTGCATATTCGTGTCCCGACCCAGACCAGCTGGACAGGACACTCGAGGGCCATGCGCCTCCCGGGGTCTGCGATGCACACAAGGTTGGGGTCTGGAAACACCGGGGGCAGGAGCTGCCCCACACTGTGGGGCGGGCACAGAGGAGCCCACAAGGCTTCGGGGGGGTGCTTATCAGCGGACTTGCTTCCCTTACCAAATAAAATGCCGTCAGACGCACGTTGTTGAAGACAGGATCACGGGGCAGAGCGTGTCAGAAGAGGAAACCCGTCTCTCCTGCTGGCAAGGCGGGTCGCGCCAGGCCCTGGTGAGAGGGGCCCCGGGGCCCAGGGAGGAACCCTGGCCGTGGGCCCCCTTTCTCTGAAGGAAGGAGAAGCTTCTGGCTGAGGCCCCGGCACCAGCCCCTGGATCTGCCCGGCGCCGCCCAGCCCACACCTCGCCGGGCAGATGCCATGGGAAGATGTGCCTTCGCAGGCGCCCGCCGCGTTAGCGGCTGCCTGGCAGCGGCCTCACAACCGCCCTCATTTCCTAGGAAACCGTCCCTGAGCGCTGCGCAGCCTCCGCATTTGGAGCTGCATGTGGCGCTGGAGCTATTTTTAGCCTCTCCCTGCCCTGTGTTGCAGGAGGAATGATTTGATGAAAACACTAAACTCGTTAAAAGCCTGGGGTGGGAGGGAGGTGGCTGCCAGAGCGGGAGGCGGCCACGCGGCTGAGCGCAGAGGAGGAGCAGCCTCCGTGCCCGCATCGCTCTGTCGGCCTCAGACGCTCCCGGACAGAGGGACACCTCGGGTCGCAGATAAGGAAACTGAGGCTCAGGCGCTGACCCAAGTCGCTCACGGCCGTTAGCTTGGAAGCTGGTGAAGGGACCCGTGTGCTGCCGGGAGCCGCTCTGGGTGCCCGTGCTCAGCTGGTCAGTGAGAGACACCGCTCAGGGCACGTTGACCCTCCCTTCCTGCCCAGGAGACCGACAGACAGACCCCCTCCCCCAGCTCTAGGGGAGCCGCCTGGGAGCAGGCCCTGCCCCTCTCTCAGCCCAGCAAGGCCTCCGTCCCGGTCCCCCCTGCCCTGGGGCCGCCCCTCACCCTGAACCAGCACCCACTGCCCTTCTCCCGCAGACTCCCGCCCTGGCTGCCTCCCGGGTTCCGTGGATTTCTCGTGTCCTGTGAGCGCCCACGCGTGTGTCTACCTCGGACTTCCTCCTGTGAGTCTGCTCCTGCTCCTCTGGTGGCCAGTCCAGCCAGAGAGCTGAGCGGTGGGAGGGAAGGTGCGCACGGAACCCGCAGAGCCTGCCGAGCGCGGTGCTCCGAGCGGGAGCCTGCCGCAGGCCCCTCCGCCTGCTTCACTGGAGCCTGCGCTCCGTTCTGTTCTGGGCCAGCACGTGACCCGCCCGCAGAAGCCTCCTGCCCGCTTGCAGTCTCCTCGGGTTTGCATTTCACCGCGTCCTCCTCTCTGTTCTCCTCCCTCCCCCTCACGGGAAGGACTTTCCTTTGCTGTGTTTGTGGCGAAGGCCCAGATGCTGGCGTCTCCCCCAGCGGCCTGGGTTCTAATCCTGCTCTGCCAGCTCCGTGCGTCCTCCCGAGCCTCGGCCTCCTCGCGGGAAAAGGGAGACAATGATGCTCCTCCCCTTGCCTTGCCAGGAGGTGCCGGGCCGTGGCCGGGAGGTGCTGGGCTGTGGCGGGAGGTGCAGGGAGGTGCAGGCCGTGGCCGGGCTGTGGCGGGAGGTGCAGGCCGTGGCCGGGAGGTGCAGGGAGGTGCTGGGCCGTGGTTGGGTGGTGCGGGCTGTGGCCGGGGTGCGGGCTGTGGCCGGGGTGCGGGCTGTGGCCGGGGTGCGGGCTGTGGCGGGGGGTGCGGGCTGTGGCGGGGCGTGCGGGCTGTGGCCGGGGTGCGGGCTGTGGCGGGGGGTGCGGGCTGTGGCGGGGAGTGCGGGCTGTGGCCGGGGTGCGGGCTGTGGCGGGGCGTGCGGGCTGTGGCCGGGGGTGCGGGCCGTGGCCGGGGTGCGGGCTGTGGCGAGGCGTGCGGGCTGTGGCCGGGGGTGCGGGCTGTGGCCGGGGGTGCGGGCTGTGGCCGGGGGTGCGGGCTGTCGCCGGGGTGCGGGCTGTGGCCGGGGTGCGGGCTGTGGCCGGGGTGCGGGCTGTGGCGGGGGGTGCGGGCTGTGGCGGCGGGTGCGGGCTGTGGCCGGGGGTGCGGGCTGTGGCGGGGGGTGGGCTGTGGCGGGGGGTGCGGGCTGTGGCCGGGGGTGGGCTGTGGCCGGGGTGCGGGCTGTGGCGGGGGTGTGGGCTGTGGCGGGGTGCGTGCTGTGGCCGGGGGTGGGCTGTGGCCGGGGTGCGGGCTGTGGCGGGGGTGCGGGCTGTGGCGGGGTGCGTGCTGTGGCCGGGGTGCGTGCTGTGGCCGGGGGTGGGCTGTGGCCGGGGTGCGGGCTGTGGCCGGGGGTGTGGGCTGTGGCGGGGTGCGTGCTGTGGCCGGGGGTGGGCTGTGGCCGGGGTGCGGGCTGTGGCGGGGGGTGTGGGCTGTGGCCGGGGTGCGTGCTGTGGCCGGGGGTGGGCTGTGGCCGGGGTGCGGGCTGTGGCGGGGCGTGCGGGCTGTGGCCGGGGTGCGGGCTGTGGCCGCGGGCTGTGGCCGGGGTGTGGGCTGTGGCCGGGGTGCGTGCTGTGGCCGGGGTGCGTGCTGTGGCCGGGCGTGGGCTGTGGCCGGGGGTGCGGGCTGTGGCGGGGCGTGCGGGCTGTGGCCGTGGCCGGGGGTGCGGGCTGTGGCGGGGCGTGCGGGCTGTGGCCGGGGTGTGGGCCGTGGCCGGGGTGCGGGCTGTGGCCGGGGGTGTGGGCCGTGGCCGGGGTGCGGGCCGTGGCCGGGGGTGCGGGCTGTGGCGGGGACGCAGGCGGCCCAGGTGGGCTATTGGTCTGCCCCGGCCTGCGGCTTCCGAGCTCTGCAGCCCTCCGCCTGCATCCTCCTGGGTCTCTTGGGGGCCTCCGCTGTGACCCCAATGCTGAGATGGCTGAACGGACCCCCTCTGGGCCAAAGGCCTGTGAGGCTCCCAGGATACTCCTAGGCTCACACCCTCCGCCAGGGGACGCCCCCAGGAAGAGCCGGCCCGGGCTGCGTGAGGAGACAAGTCCGTGGCCTCCCTGGTCACTGCCGCCGCACTCACACCTCCGAGGAGAGGAAGCAGGCCGCCCCCGGAGCAGCGGAAGGTGTTTGGGGGAGGCAGCCCCGCTCCCAGCCCAGCCAGGCAGGAGCCCTGCGGCAGAGGCTGGGGGCGGGGACTGGCAAGGTGCCGGCCTGAGGAGGGCTCACTCAGGACAGACACCATCGTTCTGGGGAGCAATGTGCCCCCGATGGCAAACGGAGTCCTGTTCTCTTCGGGGAACACCGGAATCGGGCGCGCAGAGGCCAAACCGGAGCCCTCTGCTCGGCCTCCAGAGGCTGCTGAGGTGGGAGCCGCTGGCCTGCAGAGGGCAGGGCGACGCCCACGGCAGCTCCCAGCTCCGCGGGGGAGACAGCTCAAACCCTCACCGAGGGTTCCCGCTCACACTGCGGAGCGCGGAGGGGCAGCGGTCTCCGTGCGGCCGGCACGCCCCACCGGGGGAGGCCGAGCTCCTTGCCAGTGACAGTGGGGAGTGAGGAAAGACCTCCACACGCTGGGGAGGCCTAACCAGACGGCAGGGCCCTCCCGTGCACGGAGCGGGTGGCTGCCCTCCACAGCCCCGCCGCCTCTGGCTCAGGTACAGGACAAAGGGCCATCCCCCCATCCTAACTTTCCTGGCCTGGCCTGGCCCTCCGCCCAGCACATCCCACGGGTTCCCTGCCCTCGGTCAATCGATGGCCTTTGGGATTGCTGGCAGGCAAAGCCCTGCCCTGTCCCCAGCGCCGCCTGAGCTGACGCACTGCGGCCGCGCCGCCCCCGCCGCAGCGGCCCCTCCAGGCCTCCGCAGCCTCCGAGCCTCCGGCCTCGTTCCCAGGATGCGTCTCCTGTTCCGGCACCTGCCCCTGCCTCCCGTCCGTCACGACTGTGAGCTCCCTTTGCTCCTTCCTCACCCGAATGCTGCTGCCTCCACAGCCGCACGGCGTTGGCGGGAACGACCCCCGTCCCCAGGGTGACCCCAACAGCCGCCCCACGTGGCTCTCCGGGGGCCTGGTTCCTGGACCCGCCCGCCTGGCCTCAGAGCCGCGCCTGCCGGAGGCGTCCCTGGTGGAGCTCCGCTCTGTCTGTGAGCCTGGGACGGCCTCCCCACGGGACGAGTCCAACGGCGGGTTCAGGGGCAAGGCCTCCCATGGCTGCTGTCTGAAGCCACTGGGCTCCTGGCGCTTTGCCGGCAGCAGCAGGCCTGTGGGCGGAGGGCCTGGCTGGGGCTGGGCTCTGGCTCCTGCAGGGAAGATGTCCGAGCCCAGGGCTGCGGGAACATTCGCTAAAGCTTGAGCCTGAACCGAGAAAGGTGGCGCCTGGGAGAAGCCGTGGAGAGCCCGCGGGCCACCGGCCTAGGAAGTCCAGGGTGGGGCCTTGGGGACAGAGTGGGTGAGCTGGCTGCAAGGCTCCTGGGCCCCTCAGGGTTTAGGAATGAGTGCCTGTGGGGGGGGGGGGGCTGCAGGGCTACTCCCTGAGGGGGGGCAGCTCTGGGTCCTTTGTCTGGAGGCTCTCTCTCTCTCTCTCTCTCTCTGCCCTCTCCCCCCTACCCCTGCAGGCGGGACTTAGGGAGCCTCAAGGGAGGTTCCAACAGAACGTGCCTCGTTCCCAGCGGCTCTTAAGGGCGCGGTCTCCGCCCATGGCCAGTGTCACCAGGGCTCCTCGGTCAGCGCAGCTGGTGCCGGTGCTGCCACCTGGTTTGGCTGCTCTCCTGGGTCCACAGCTGTACACTGAGGCCTACAGGCATTTCTAGGAGGGGACCTTCTGGCCTGCTGTGGAGCTAGCTAGCTGTCAGTTTGTCCAGCTCTCTCTGAGCTCCCCTATTCCACTGGTCCTGGCTCACTGGCCTGTCTCAGACTGATCAGAGAGGTTAAGGCACTTGCTCAAGGTCACACTGCTGGTGAGTAGAACTCAGCCTCAAACCAAAGCCCCCAGCATCCTGGGGCAATTAATTCTTCTTTTCACAATTCTCATTGAACAGGTGAGGAAAACAAAAACAGAGCAGTCTGATGGGCTGAATTGTTTCCCAAAAGACACGTTGAAGTCACAGCCCCTGGGTCCTCAGAATCTGACCCCATTTGGAAATGGGGTTTTACAAGTGTCAGAAAGTTCAGTCGAGGTCATTAGAGTGGACCCTAATTGCAGTATGCTGGTGTCCTCAGGAGAAGCGGAGGCCCGGACACGACGTCACACAGAGGAGACCACGCAGTGCACAGCGCGGGAGAGTGCCGTCGCCTGCCCAGGAGCCAGCCTCTGGCCGGCGCCGTCCTCCCTCAGCTCTCGGAAAGAACAGCTCTGCCGACACGCTGGTTTCAGACTTCACCAAAGAGTTCCAATTGTTTGTGTCCTAGAAACCCTAATACAGCGAGGAAGTGGGACTCCAACCCAAGTATGGCTGATCCTAACAGTACGCTCCACGGCCTCTCCCCTGAGGCATTCTGGGAAGGCTTCCTGCGGGGAGTGGCAGCCAGGGCCTAACGGGTGCAGAGGAGTAGCCCAGAGGCGATGGGAGAAGGCATTCTCTCAGGGGCAGGGTGGGTGGCCAGGACCGAGGTCTAAAGAAGCTCCAGGCTGGAGAGCGGCCTGTGGCAGAGGCAGGGCCGAAGCCAGGCCTGGAGGCAGAGGAGTCAGCCTTTGCTAGCCCAGCAGGCAGGCCCGTGGCCGCCCTCCGAGGGCAGGGGGGAGCCACCTGCCTCCCCCCCCCCTCGAGGCTGTCAGCAGCCGGTCCCTAGAAGAGCCTTTCACACGCTCTGCCTCTCCTCGGAGCCGGGCCTGCGGGAACGTGGGCCCAGCAGGGAGCACTGTCTGCAAAGCCCTCTCTGAGGGAGCAAAGGGCTCTCTGCCCACTCCCCCCCGGAGCCCCCAGAAGGCCTCCCGCCCAGGGTGAGCCACGTCTGAAAAGGCTGCGGGGGCTGCCGGGCTGTCTGTCTGTCCGCTCACGGTGCCGGAGGCTGCGGCTGCCGCCCGCCGCGGGACTGGGCTCTGAGGAGCTGTGACACGTGGTCCAGCAGGGCCTCCTCGTCCCCAGACAGATGCCCAGCCCCTCAGGCTCACTCCTCAGCCAGACCCCAGCTGCTGCGTCACTGCCTCTCACCGAGGGTCCCCGCTCCACCCACCCACCCAGCCCCCGTCGGATAGACAGGGCCCACGGACAGACGGATGGTCAGGGAGCCCGCGGGCGGCCGCAGACAGCACAGCCCCGCAGGGTCTTTGGAGCCCAGGGCTGAGGGGGCTGGGGTGAGAGAAGCCGGCTCCCCCCAGGCCGGCCCCCAGGACCGGGGGTGAGGTGCAGAGGGATGGCACAGGCCTTGGTGTGTGTCCTTGCTGCTGGGGAGGACTCAGGAGGAGAGCCTTTGTGCCTGGGTGGGTGCTCGAGGTCACCTCCCCTGTGCCAGCTGCCAGAACTAGAAGACCAGGCTGGGTGCCTCCCAGAGGGGAGAGGAGAACAGTCCTGGAACAGGATGGTGGCCAACCTGGGGGGAGGGGGCTGGGCCTGGGGGGAGGGGGACAGGCCTCGGGGAGGGAATGGGCCTGGGGAGGGAACAGGCCTGGGGGAGGGGAACAGGCCTGGGGGAGGGGGCTGGGCCTGGGAGGAGGGGAACAGGCCTGGGGGAGGGAACAGACCTGGGGGAGGGAACAGGCCTGGGGGAGGGAACGGGCCTGGGAGAGGGAACGGGCCTGGGGGAGGGGAACGGGCCTGGGGGAGGGGTGATGATGAGGGCCAGGTGTCTCACTGCAGAGCCCCATGGACACGGCCCAGCCCGTGTGCAGGGATGCAGGCTGCAGCTTGGAGCTGGGTCTGGCTTTCAGGGAGACTCTCAGACATGGCTAGTCCTGAGCTCCCTGAGTCCCTGGACGTGGAAGGACCAAGAGAGAGGGCGGAGGACAGGCAGAGACAGGAGAAAGACCGACTGAGGAGGGACAGGAGAGGAGGGCTGGAGCAGAGGACCTACTGCTGGGAAAGGACCAGAAAAGGAAAGGAAGGCCTCCGGGGGAGGGAGCGGGAGGGGGGAGGGGAGAGGGGACTGAGAGGGAGGAGAGGAGGCAGGGGAGCGGGGAGGGGAGGACAGAGGGAGAGCAGGGAGGAGCAGAAGGGGGAGGGGAGAGGGGCAGGAAGTCCAGTGCCCAGGCCACATGGCTCGCAGCAGAGGCTCCCTCCGCTCCCTCTGGGCTGCAGTGTGCGGGCAGAGCCAGGGCCACGGCGGCCCCCTGAGCCACGTGCAGGTGCCAGGCTGCCTTCGTGGGGTGAGCGGAGCAAAGGCCCGGGTCCCTGGCCCCGCCTGTGGCTGGGGCTGCCGCCTGTGCGGCCCCTTCTCCCGCCCGCGCCAGCCGCACGCAGCCCCCGGGTGCTCAGAGGAAGGCCTGTGCCCTCTCAGGGCGCTTAGAGGCGAGCAGACCCTCCACTCCGCCCGTGGCCCCAGCAGTTGGCCGCTGGGAAGGGCGGGGTGCTCCCGGTCAGTCAGGTCTGGGTCTCAGGGAGCAGCTTCCACAAGAGCAGAGGGCGGGGGAGGGCGGGGTGCGGGCAGGGGGTGCTGGTCACCAAGGGGAGTGCCCGTCTCCCTCGGTTGCTTGTGGGGATGGGCTTGGTGAGGCGCCGGCCGGGATGAAAGCGGCAGAGGGCTCTGCTTCCCGGTCTCCGCTCCCCTCAGCGCCCGGAGCGGTGGGTGCGCTGGGGCCGAGCCGGCGAGCAGAGCCCCTGCCGCCACGTGCTCACCGCCGGGTCCATGCGGGAGCTGCGCCCACCTGTCTGGGGCGGCCAGGCCGTGGCCACCGGGGGAGGCCAGCAGCCAGGAGCCAGGCAGGAGCGCCGAGCACCGAGAGCACGCGTTCCTGTGGAGGAACACCTCTGCTCGCTCCAGCCAGCGTCCCCTTTCCTCCGTGCCTGGGCAGGGGCTCCCTTTGCTGCTGACACCGGGGCGTGTGAAACTGCAGCTCGGGGCCTCCGCTTCTTCCTCTCGAGGGGAGGGGGCTGTGTGACCAGGGGAGAGAAGGGGTGCGGGAGGCGCCTCTCAGAGCCCTGGGCCGGCACCGTGTGCCTGCGGGAAACGCCAATCCCACGTCGGTAGCCACAGATGCTGCCCGCAGGCCCGGCCCTCGGTTCCGCCTCCCCAGGTTCTCGTCTCCTTCGAATGAGGGAGCCCGCCCTGCACCCCGCTGCTGCGCCAGCCTTCCTCAGGGCCAGTGCGCTGGAGCAGGTGCGGACAGGGTCCGAGCCCCCTCCGCCAGGCACGGCCTCGTCTCAGAGACGGACAGTCGCGGGCTCAGCCCTATGGACGGAAGCTGCTCGGAGCCGGTGTCTGCCCGGCAGCGACAGTAACCAGGGCAGCGGCTCCGGAAAGGCCCGCAGGCACCGTGTCCCCGGAGCAGACACGCCGCCGCCGGCCGCCGTGTGCACAGGAGCCACCCCTCCCTGCACTGGGCCCGGAGCAGGGGCAGCAGGCGGGTCTGGCAGGAGAGCCCAGGAGCAGGCGCAGGCAGCTTGGAGCGGGCTGTTCTTCAATGAGAAGGCCAGCCAAGAAGCCAGGAGGCCGAGCACGTGTGTGTGTGTGTGTGTGTGTGTGTGTGCACGAGCGCACCTCAGCAGTGGCACTGGGGGCGTCAGCTGCAGGGTCTGAGCTATGGGAAGCAGTGGGCGCCTACCTGGCAGAGCAGGGGGCATTGATGATGGAGGAAGGGGAGGTGCAGAAGAGTTCAGGGAGGGCCCGCTCTCTGTCTCCCTGCTCGCAAGGCCTGGCCTGGCTCTGAGAAGACCTGGGGGCGGGGGGGGGGGGGGGGGGCAGAGAGAGGCCAAGGCACCCTGCCGTCCCCGCGGCACCCTCCGCGCGCTCTGGCCCACACGCGGGAATCACGGGCAGCCCGGCCTCGGCCTCTGAGCTCAGAGCGGGAGGCTGAGGGGGCAAAGGACATCTTCCCTTGGATTTAGGGTTTCTGTAAGAAGCCAGCCTGGGCCGCGGTGTGGCCGAGGCGCACTGCGTGGTGGCAGCTGCAGAGGCTGGCCTGCCGGCCAGGGACGGAGGGGCTCCCACACGGAGCCTGTGACCACCCACGGCCGCCTGGCCGGGCCCGGGCTGCCGGGGGAGTGTGACGGGCAGAGCGCCGGGCCAGCGGGAGGCGGGCTCACCGCCAGGGCTGCCCGGCTGGCCGGCTGCTTGATGGCAACGGGCCTGGTGTTAGCTTGGCCGCCTACTTCAGACGAAGCGAGAGCGTGGAGCTCCTCTGGCTGCTCGTTGCCCGGGGCCGGGCTCCGCCTGGTCCAGGGCTCGCGGAGGAGCTGGCAGCACAGTGGTGATGGTCCAGAGGCCCCGGGGCCTGGCAGCGTGTCTGAGCTGGCGGACGCCTGGCTGGCTGGTTCTCCGTGGCTGTTCCTGACCGGCCACAGGCGGCGGCTCCTGGACGGTTCACAGACAGAAGCTCAGACACTGGCAGAGCCGGCCGCCGGCTGCCGGGGCGGGGACCTGTGTGATCACTGAAACCGCGGCCTGAGGCCGCCAGGGGCCTCGCTGAGGGCCTGTCCGGCCCACGGGCCACCGGACTACCGACCTGCCTGGCTGCGGACACACTGAGTGGCTGCGATGACCCTGCAGCCCGGCTGTCGCTGAGGGTGACGCGGCATGACTGGCTAGCCCGCCATGGCTGGTGTGAGAGTGCCACTGACAGCCGGCCCTGGCCCCCGGGCGGCCTGACCCCTAAGGGCGCGTTGGGCTCTGAGGGTGGCAGGATGGCAGGCTGCCTGCTGTCTCGTGCCTCGGGCAGCCCGTACATCCCTGCCTGCCCCAAAGCACTGGCCCCGGGAGCTGCACAGCCCGGCAGGCAGCCCGGGAGAGTGGGCATGGCCCTGCCCAGGGCTGGCCCCAATGATGGGCTCTCCACCTCCCGCCGTGGGGGCGGCATGTCCTCTGAGCTGTGGGGGTAAGGTTGGAGGCGAGGGAAGCAGGTAAAACCTATAAAGATATTGAGCCAGTAACTCCCCACAGCACTCCAGTGCCACCACCTTCGGTGGGGGGGCGGGAGGAGGCCACTGGCAGCCGCTGGAAGGACAGCGTGCGCCGGCTCCCTGGGACCTGCGCCCCCCGGACCTCCTGCAGCCCTGGGAGGACAGAGCTCCACCTCCTTCACTCCCGGGAGGCACTCGCCTCTGGGAGCCTCAGTTTCCTCCTCCTCAGACAGATCTTTCTACCAGAAGGCCGGGCAGAGCGCAGACAGTTCATGGACGCCGCTACGCAGGCCGCCCACAAGGGAGGGAGGCCGACGGACTCTCAGCAGTCAGCTGTCGGGAAGAAAACCCCCCAATCCAGCTAAAGCCTTCCGCGTGGCGCAGGCAGTGAACGAACAACCAAGAAACTAGGCTCCCGGTGAGCAGTCCGTCTGCGGGGCTGTGTCCCCCTAACAAGGCGCTGGATGCAGATGCACCAGGAAGCATGAACCCCGCCCCGAAAGGCTCCTTCACAGAGCCTGGCAGCCCCTGAATGCCGGCCTGGCCTCCAGGCCCCCAGGCCCCTAGGCTCCCCGACCCCCCAGGCCCCCCAGGCTCCACAGCCCCCCAGGCCCCCCAGGCCCCCAGGCTCCCCGACCCCCCAGGCTCCACAGCCCCCCAGGCCCCCAGGCTCCACAGCCCCCCAGGTCCCCAGGCTCCACAGCCCCCCAGGCCCCCCGGCCCCCCGGCCCCCCAGGCCCCCCAGGCTCCACAGCCCCCCAGGCCCCCCAGGCTCCACAGCCCCCCAGGCCCCCCAGGCTCCACAGCCCCCCAGGCCCC
This sequence comes from Nyctalus aviator, assembly GCA_036971965.1. NCBI lineage: Eukaryota > Metazoa > Chordata > Mammalia > Chiroptera > Vespertilionidae > Nyctalus > Nyctalus aviator. The sequence goes on along the minus strand of CM072934.1, from coordinate 899,045 downwards.
CCAGGCTCCACAGCCCCCCAGGCCCCCAGGCTCCACAGCCTCCCAGGCCCCCAGGCTCCACAGCCCCCCAGGCCCCCAGGCCCCCAGGCTCCACAGCCTCCCAGGCCCCCAGGCCCCCAGGCTCCACAGCCCCCCAGGCCCCCAGGCCCCCAGGCTCCACAGCCTCCCAGGCCCCCAGGCCCCCAGGCTCCACAGCCCCCCAGGCCCCCAGGTCCCCAGGCTCCACAGCCCCCCAGGCCCCCAGGCTCCACAGCCCCCCAGGCCCCCAGGCTCCACAGCCCCCCAGGCCCCCAGGCTCCACAGCCCCCAGGCCCCCAGGCCCCCAGGCTCCACAGCCCCCCAGGCCCCCAGGCTCCACAGCCCCCCAGGCCCCCAGGCTCCACAGCCCCCCAGGCCCCCAGGCTCCACAGCCCCCCAGGCCCCCAGGCCCCCAGGCTCCACAGCCCCCAGGCTCCCCAGGCCCCCAGGCTCCACAGCCCCCCAGGCCCCCAGGTCCCCAGGCTCCACAGCCCCCCAGGTCCCCAGGCTCCACAGCCCCCCAGGCCCCCCGGCCCCCAGGCTCCACAGCCCCCCAGTCCCCCCGGCCCCGGGACACCAGCTGCTCCAGATGCGGCAGCGATGGGCTCCGGCCTGGTCTCTGGTTCCAGGAAGAGCGGTCCTCTGAGTCCTGGTGGAGGGACTGTCCCCACAGGGTTGAGGCCCCAGTGGGAGCCCAGGACACCCCTCCCCTGCCTGTTCTCCCAGCTGCAGAGGCGGTGGGGGCAGTGGGCGAGGGGGGCGGGGGGGGGGGGAGTTGTAGGAACTCAGCCCAGAGCTCAGCTGGCTGGGGAGCTGTGACCTTGGCAGTGACCACCCCTCGCTCCCAGTTCCCAGGCAGTACCATGAGCCGGGGTTTGGCAGAGAGCTCAGATGCGGCTCGGGCGCCGCGTGTCCCTCCGCCCACAGCGGTCTTCTCTGCGGCCTCCAGCCGGGCTCTGAGCCGCTGCCGCTGGGCACCGCTCAGCCCTGCTCGCCGCGGCTCCCGGCACGGAGGGCACCTCGCGGGCTGTTTGCGGCTCCCCAGCCGGGCGTGCGAGGCCCACGCAGTGGGAGGCTGAGCGGGCGGGGAGCTTCCCGGCTTGTCTGCAGGTCCCCTTGCAATCCCTCTCCCGCGAGGCCAGCGGCCCTGTGCTGCCTTCGCCGCCCGCCCTGCGGGGCTCTGGTCCTCGCCAAGGCTGCAGCGCAGGCATGTGGGCACCAGGCCCGCGGCTCCAGCCCTTCCTCACGCTGATCCCACCACTCCCCACGGCGGCAGAGGGAGCCTGGGAGCCAGTGGCCACAAGCAGAGTGGGCACCCCCTCAGACTCCCTGTCAGGAGTCTATCAGCCAGAGGGGAGCCCTGTGCCTGGCGGAGGCCTCCCCCAGGAGCCTTGCTCGCTCAGGCCCTCACTCAGGCCACCAACCCCCCCCCCAGTCCCTTCCCGGTCGCCTGCAGAGCCCACATGGGGGCCAGGGCCCAGTAGGAGGCGAGTCCGGGCCCTTGAGCCGGTGGCTGTGTTTAAAGGGGGCAGTGGCTGTGTTTATTTTATTTTTTTAAATAAATCTTTATTGTTCATATTATACAGATGTTCTTCATTTTTTCCCCCCTCCATTGCTCCCCTCCACCAGGTTCCCACCCCACCCTCTGCCCTTTCCCCACCCCCTATTGACCTCATTTATAGGTAGGTGCACAGTTTATGTTCAGTCTCTTCCCACACACCCCACTCCCCTTTTCCCTGAGAATTGTCAGTCCACTCCCCTTCCATACCTCTGATTCTATTATATTCAACAGTTAATATTGTTCATCAGGTTTTTTAATTCCTTTGGCTTTTAGTTTCACTTGTTGATAGTTACATATTTGTTGATCATAATTTTTATCTATATCTTCTTCCTCTTCCTAAAGAACCCCTTTCAGCAATTCATATAATTCTGGTTTGGGGGTGATGAACTCCTTTAACTTTTTTTTATTTGTGAAGTTCTTTATCTGGCCTTCGATTCTGAGTGATAGCTTTGCTGGGTAGAGTATTTTGGCTGTAGGTTCTTGCTATTCATCACCTTGAATATTTCTTGCCATTCCCGTCTGGCCTGCATGGTTTCTGTTGAGAAATCAGCTGACAATAGTATGGGTGCTCCTTTATAGGTAACTACCTGCTTTTCTCTTGCTGCTTTTAATATTCTCTCTTTTTCTTTGCTCTTGGTGTGGTGTGTCTTGGTGTGGTCCTCTTTGGATTCCTTTTGTTTGGGACTTCCTGGACTTGTAAGTCCCGTATTTTTCCGGCGTATAAGACGACTGGGCGTATAAGACGATCCCCCAATTTTACAGTTAAAACATAGGTTTAGGCCTATATTCGCTGTATAAGACTACCCCCCACTTCCGAGGCAACACCAGTTCTTTTTTTAATAGACTGCCTCTCTGACTCTGGCCAATCTGAGCAGGCTTTTTACTAGAACACTGTACATGTTCTGTACCCGAAGCTACACTGTGTTCTTATACAGCGAATATAGGCCTAAACCTATGTTTTAACTGTAAAAATTAGGGGGTCGTCTTATATGCCAGAAAATACGGTATTTCTTTCCCCAGGTGGGGGAAGTTTTCTGTCACTATTTCTCTCATTATTTTTTTGGTATCTTGCTCTCTCTCTTCTTCTGGGACCCCTAATTCTGATGTTGGTTCGTTTGAAATTGTCCCAGAGGTTTCTTACACTATCTTCAACTTTCTGGACTCTCTTATCTTCTTGCTTCCGTGGAGGAGTGTCCTCTGGCTCTTTGTGTTCCAAATCTTTGATTTGATTTTTGCGATCTTCCAGTCTGTTTTTAGGACTCTGTATAATATTTTTTATTTCAAACAATGTATTCTTTATTTCTAGTTGATCCCTTTTCATATCCTCATAAGTCTCGTTTATTTTATCGGCCTTTTCTAGGAAATTCTTGAAAAACCATATAAGCGTGATTTTGAACTCTATATCCAGTCGCTTCTTTTCCTCCATTTCTTTTGTTTGTAATCTGTTTCCTTATCTTGGCATTTTCACAGCTTCCCTGAGTTGGTAGGGTGGCTTTGTGTGCTAAGGTGTCCTATATGGTTCAGTAGGTCAGCCTCCCAGTTACCTGAGGTGAACAGTCTTGGTGTAGCCCTTTGTGGGCTGTGTGTGCAGTTTTGTTGTTAAGCCTTGATTGTTCTTGGTATCACTGGGAAGTGTTGATCTCCAGGCCAATTGGCTGTGAGGATCAGAAGTGTCTCAGCTAGGAGGATTTCTGTATTCTGCTTGGATGGGATGGAGTCTCGGGGTGGCACAGCCAAGCTTTGGTGAATCCCTCAAGATTGATTGCAGGCGCGTGCACCTCTTTGGTATAGGTGCAGACAAGCTTTGGATCCCTGTCTGTCCCTCCCTAGGAGAGTCCTATTTGCGGTGAACGAGAAAGCTAGCTACTGGAAGGGCTTCTGTGCTCCGCTTGAATGGGGCAGAGTCTCGGGTGGTGCAGACAAGCTTTATTCAGCCCCTCCCTATGAGGGTCTGGTGTCTGAGTCCCGCAGGAATGGCCGCTGGCTTCACACACCTCCGAGAGATCTCTGCCCACTGCCTGACAGTCTGGCCTCTCCCTGTCGGGGGCTGTCTATCAGAGCAATAGGGTGGTTCTGTTTTCCTCCCGAACAAGAAAGCCAGCCACGCATTAGCTGTCCGCCCTCTCCGTGCGCAGGGAGTAAGCCGGCAGTGAACTCAGCCGCCCTCTCCGCGCTCCACAAGCCTACCAGCAGCGAAGTCGGGTGGCCGCCTTTTCGAGTGCACAGTTCTCTGTACCTTCACAGTTCCTGAGGTTCAGCGTGCCTTCTCTCTCCTTCCCAGATGGTAGAGCCTCCTCTCAGGCAGCCATCTGGCGCTTCAGGGCGATGTTTCCCCTGTTTTCCAGTTCTAAATTCAAATTTGTTGTCGTAGGCTGTAGTCAGGTGTCTACCCTATGCCGCCATCTTGGTTTCTCTCCAGTGGCTGTGTTTAAAGTGGGGGCAGAGCCTGTGGCTGTTAGGACCTCAGTTCTGGTGACCGGTAGCTGAGCCCTGAATCCAATGGCACGTGTGCTTTAAGACACGGATAGAGGACAGGCCGTGTGGAGGAGCGGGAGGAGCGGTCAGACATGGCGCCAGGACTGGAAGCGCTGTCCGCGGCCACAGCCTCTGTGCGGACAGCCCTTGCCGTCGCAGGAAAAGCTCACATGGACAGACAGGCGGCTCCATGGGTCACCGGACGCACTGGGGGATCACAGACCTGTGGGAGGGACCCCTGCACACACCACCTGCCATTCCCCGAGCACTGCCTTCTGGCAGGTCCTCCTCCTGCCGCACGAGCTTCCGAGAGAACTTTCTCTGAAGAAGGCAGAGCCAGCGCCTGGGGCTCCCCCCACCCCATGGATTCGCGGACAGGACGCCAGCACTCCAGCACGCCAGGGCAGGACAGGCTCTGGAGGCCAGGAGGAAGCAGTGAGTCCATCTTGGGGTCTGGCATTCTCGTGCGGGAGGCTGGAGAGCTGACAGATGAACACAGAGCTGTGACACTGAAAGCACCCCTCAGTGTGGCCTCTAACATCGTCTGACAGACAGGCAGCGGGGAGGCAGAGACCAAGTGTGAATGCTGGGGTGCCACTATGAGCTCTGAGGGCCTCCGTCTACCCACCGCCCCCCGGCTCCTCGGCCCTCTTGTGAGCCTGGGGCACTGGGGCAGGGATGCCGGGCACGGGGAACTGAGGGCAGACAGGCTGGGAGCCGGCTCCAGGAGTAGGAAGGCCTGGCCCTGGCCACCCTGATCCAGCGCGGGGAGCACCCAGGCAGCGAGGGGACGGCTCAGCGAGGCCGCAGCTCTCCACGGAGACCGGATCTGAACCAGGGCTGACTTTAGCATCTCGCTTCACTGCCTACAGCTCTAGTTCTGGATTTGTAAGGTGTTTATGGTGCCAGGAGCAATATCCAGTTCAAACCGGCGGAGGCACACCTCCACCCCCGAAAAGAACTTATTGTGAAGTTCAGGGCGTTCAGCACAGATGTCAGCACCTCCACAGCCCCTGTCACCTTGGCCCTCTGTCCTCGCTCCGTGTTGCCCAGGCTCTGCCTCGATCACAGAATCACTGGAAACGCGACCCTCCGTCCAACAGTTCTGCAGTTCTACCCAAGTCCCGCGTACCATTCTCATCATCATCATCGTCATCATCATTGTCATCGTCATCATCGTCGTCATCGTCATCATCTTCGTCATAATTGGCTCAGCATGGGTCACATGACCAGCCAATCATCTGGCCAAGGGGATGCAGCATCCCCATTGGCCAGAAGTGGACCGTTGTCACTGCTGAAGGCGTGGTGAGGACAGCACTCACCCCACATCACAGAGCCGGGGAGGGGGCGCGGCCACTCCTCAGAGCGAAAGAGAAACTGCTTCCTGCGAACGGGCTCTGGGCAGCGGACCCGACACAGCCTGGCTGCCTCTTTCTTCAGTCTGCGGTTCCTTGGCAAACTCTCAGCGAGCCGCCAGGGAAAGAAGACAAGAGTGCTTTCCGGGACCCCGCATGGCCAGGGCCGGAGGCCGGCCACAGAGGAAGCAGATTGCCCATCCCACATCAGCGGATGCTGGCCGTTTGGCTGCATGTGGCCAGCCCGTGAGTGGTGTGCGGGCAGAGGCGTCCAGCGTGTCTGCTTCATCTGTCCTGGTCTCTGTGCCCCTTCCCTTTATCATCATTCTCGGGGTGACCACTGGTCCCCAGTGAAGAAATACACGGGACAGGCCTGGTCACTGACCCCAAGCCTAACGCAGACCTTCCCCGATGACCCACAGCCCAGAGAGAGACACCTGGACCGCGGCTCTTGTGAGTGCCGCCACGTGGGAAGTGTTTGCCGAGTGGCCGTATCCCAGCAGGCCTGCCCCACAGGAGGGCCCGCCAGGAGGGCCGTGTTGTGAAGCTCCCAGCGCTCCCAGGGGGAATCAGCGCTCAGGCCGCCATCTGTGTCGGGGAGATGCTGTGGTGAGCAGAAGGCCTGGCCCGTCGCTCACCGCGCCTGCCGCTCAGCTCCCAGTCTTCACAGCGGCAGCGCCTTCTCCGAGCCGGCATCCCTCCTGCCCCGCAAAGGCCCGCCACCGCGCCCGGCCTCACCAGTCCTTGCTGCAAGGCCACAGAACCTTCCTGGCTGGGGACGAGTCTGAGGACACGGGCAGACCAGGGCCGGGGATGCTGGCTCCACACCCCGCTGGACGCCCACGCCCTCTGCATGGCCCCGGGAAGACCCGGGCTGGCCGGGAGAAGGGACCGAATGGGGAGGCTTGCCTTCTCTGTTTTCTGTTTAGTTCCTAGAAGTCACACGGCCAGGCCATGTGTTTGCCTGTTCATCACACATTAAAACAAACAGAGACGTGCGAACAGCGCCAGCACTCACCGCAGCTGTAACCGAGCGCAGCGCGGCGGGAAGGAAGGGCGCCATTCCAGGCGCCCCCGCCCGTGTCCATCGGAAATGCACTGCGGTGGAGACGGTAATGCCCTGACGGGCCGGCCCGGCCAGACTCAGCTCTGCTCTCACGGACGTGGCGAGGGCTTGGTGCAGTGACGAGCCTCATTCACGGGAGCAGCAGAGCCCTGTGGTGCACACGTGTGTGCAGTCGCACTTGGTTCTCCCAGGCACTCGTCCTTCCTGAGATGAGGAAACGAGGCTCAGAGATCCCCAGGGAGATCCTCGCAGGAGTGGCAGATTCAGGACCTGAACTCAGACCTGACGACCAAGCTGTGCCCCAAGTCCCTCTGCCTCATGGTCCTGGGCATGCCAGCCCCAGGGTGCTGGGTCGGGAGGTCACCTTGGACTTGTGTGGAGCCTGCAGTGCTGGGAAGGGCAGCGTCTCCTCCTCAGACGCCCGGCGGACAGGCAGCCCAGCCTTGGGGAGGCAGCCTTCTTCCCTCTGGGCCTTGGAGTGAGGGCTGCCACCACCTCCCGCACGGGGTGCGGCCTCTTCCCAGCGCTGTGGCTCTTAGGGTCTCCCCAGACTCAGGTTCCCCATCTGTAAAGGGTGGCAGGTTCTCGGTTCCGGGGCTTCCAAACAGTGGCCTCCACTGAAGGTCACCGGACCTCCCCTTGCGGCTGTGCTGGCGGCTGGGCCTGGGCCCTTCTTCCCGGGAGCAGGCGGCTGCTGCGGTGCTCAGCCTGGACCCATGCAGCCAAAGCTCTCTGTGCCTCGTGGGTCTTAATAAGATCCACGGCGAGCTTTTCCTCTCCAGCATGTTAATCAGGACATGTGGTGTGGTGGCGAACGCAAACAGAGTGAACGTGGACAGAGGCCCAGCGTCCCACCTGGTTTCAGCGTTGCGCTCCTGTCAGGCCTTCTCCCGGCTTCTCCCTGCCCAGCAGGGGGTGCCCTCCGTCCGTCCGCCCGCCCGCAGCGTCCTGGGCCTCACAGGAACCTGGGGTCTTGGCACCAGAGCAGGTGGAGGGAGGCGCTCGGAGAATCGGCTGCCAGGAGTGCTGTGATTGATCAGTGACGCCTGGCACAGCCCAGGATAGAAGCCGGGAAGCCTCAGAAGCACCTGCACCTGCCCTGGGAGTGGCCTGCCCAGTGCCCCGTCTGCCTCACTGCCTGCCTCACAGCGAGCCCCCGCCCGGGGCTCCTGCCAGCACAGGCGGCTCTACCGCACAGCTGGATGTCTCCTTTCAGTCCAGGCTGAGCCCCAACATCTTCCCAGATGTTGGAACTTCAAACGGAAGTCAGAACTCGCAGGGCTCACTGGAGTGTGCTTCCAGCCCTTCCTGACGAACACTGAGGCAGCAGCCCGTCGGCCTGGCTCCTTAGACCCTCAGCCAACAGGAGTCTGGACAGACGCTCCTCCAACAGGCGCCCCCACCCTTTTCCTTGCACGGTCTCCAGGTCTCAGCGTGGCCCCTGGGGACTGCTGGGGACAGGGACCGAGGCCCCTACCGCTCTCCTCTCCGCTGCCCAGGAAGATGCTGAGAGCAGAGCATAATAAGCTTGGGCACGTGCCAGCTTAAAACCTCTTCCTACCCAAGACTAATCCAGCAAGAGCTTCCTATGCCGTGGAGCCCACTCCAGCCAGGGCGCCTCAGGGCATCTAACCCGGCCCAGCGCTGGGCACCTCGCCTCCCTCCTGGCACTTCCCGTGGGGACCCACCTGCTGCACGCTGTCCAGTGGGGACAGCTCCCGTCCTCCCAAATGGCGAAGCTGGTGCCCAGCAAGGACCGACCCGCAGGACTCCTCAGGAACACAGAGAGCCTGACCCACGCCTCTGGGCGACGCCAGACGCCATGAGCCCCCTTCAGCCTTCCAGATTTCTGAGGGGCTAGGCTCAGGTTCGACTCTGGGAAATCAGGACAAGGACAAAGGAACATGCCGATCTTGTTACCAGGACAAACCTGTTTTCACACGAGGGTCCGGAGCCTCTTCTAGGCTGGGGCACGTCCACGGACCCGCAGTCCCCGGGGATGCCCGGGACCCTGGAGGCAGCCGTCGGGCCCAGGCGGGGGCCCGCTCTGCCCTTGGGGCGCCCGGTCTGACACGCCTCTGCTTCAGCGGAGCACCTGCCTAACGCAGGGCCAGAACCAGGCTGCCTTCCGAGGCCTTCAGCACCACTGAGCTGACCTCCGGGTGCCCTCCCCACCACCTCCTTCGGCTCCCAGCGCCCGGTCCAAAGGTTGCGCGTGACACATGGCTTGTTTCCTTCCACAGCTCGGCCATCCCTTGCCGAGCACTGCTGCAGCCACGGGCCACGCCAGCTCTCCACACACATCCCTTTGCCTCCTGCTCCCCTGGGCACACTGCACCAGTTAACAAACTTAAGTTCAAAAGGAATCATTTCCCACACAAAACTAAGATTTCACTGTAAATTTTACTATTTTATTTGTGAAAAAACTACAAGCAGAATTCATAAATAGACATTTCTATTTAAAGCAGGAAAATGATAAAGTGGCTTCTAATAACACAGTCGTGCACATGCCAGCAACAGGAATATATTAACATCTTTATTTGCTAGACGAAGAGCAGTGTCCAATATAAATTCCCCAAACACTTAAGACCTGTGAATTTCTGACCAGTTCACAAAACCACCAACTGACACTTGCGTGTGAAGAAAAATCAGACCTAAGACTCAGCTATCAAGACGGACAGAGCAGAAACCTCCGAAGCGAGACAAGCTGTCTTCCTGGGAAATGAAAAATATAGCTCATATAATACAGTAACAAAAATTCACAAGATTATGTTTGACATACTTAACAAGCATTCTCTATTTGTCTCCAACAAACAAAGCTAAGGAAATAATGTAACCATCTTTACACAGTAAATTAAGGTTACAAGTCATACACAAGAACAGAACTGCTTGCGCATTAAAAACTGTTCAGCTCCATTGTCATACTCTAAATGTTGGCTCTTAAACCATTTCGGTTACATACAAGCAAAGGTTATTATATATTCAGCAATTAATAAATTTTCAATAATTTACGATATGGTAGCTTAGAAAAGTAGGCTGAGAATGGTCTTGATAAGGCAGGTGAGACGTCTTTGTGGAACGCAACTCCCAGAAGCTTCTGCCATTGTTCCCAAACATCCAGACTGAAACAGAAGGGCTTGGATTGAAATGTTCTGTGGGTGTCGTACTTCACCTTCCAGCTGCTCAAACAGAGCACGTCAGGTAAGCTGTGTGCTCGCGCTGAAGGTCGGGTGGTTAAAACCAATGGAGACTTGCAAGGATAACACTGTGCTTTTGTTTTGGCTTTATGACTGCTTACTGTGCTACCGAATACCAGGTATTTTTGACCCTTTAATGTATACCTTTCTAATCGACACTAGTGTCTGTACACACTGCCCACCGTGGGGCAAACGGCAAATGCAGGAGGTTCCACGAATTCTGTCTCAGAGCACATGTCTGAGGGATCTCAATGTCAGACATCAAGTGCCCACCACCCCGGCTCAGCAGCCTGCAGTGCAGGGGCCGGCCAGGACACCGGCCCGGCAGGCTCCTGCCACTTGCAATTCCACCAAAACGGCCACGTCATCCCATGGTCCTAACGCACCCTCCATCCGTCACCTCCTGTTCTCTGCTCATCACCGAGGCAAAGCCAAAACACCACACTGGCCACCGTTAACCAGCAGCCGAGTAGCTGGTTCCTCAGCTTTCCCCACTAATCTAGGAGTCCAATCACTTTACTGGAGACTAATTCTGAAAAGTCACACAGTGTTTCTGAAATGCACACCAACACTTTATGGTTCGGAAAGCAGTGCAACCCACGAGTTTGGTGACATCTAATTTTTCTTATTAAAAAGGTAATTTTCAAACTTAGCAATTCCTTAAATCTCTGGAAAATAAATATGGCTGACTAATTTACCCTCCCTGAGACCCTTAATAAAAGGAATATTAAAACTTTAGAAGGAATGTCTTTGCAATATCCCACGAATATTAAATTGTGGATTTAAAATTCATAGTCAAATCACTATGTATTATATATTCTGATACTTACAGAAAGCATTTGATTTCCTTTGGTTCATTAATAAATACTTGAAAAAGGTATCTAAAAAGGTAAGCACAGCTCGCATCCCAGATGCAAGCATCATTGTGAAGAGGGGACATGTCCGAGCGTTGGCGAGTAGGACCACAGCCCCCGCGGCACTGCGTTGGACCCTGTGCTTGGAGAGCAGACTGAGCTCGTGCGCAGGAGTGACAGAGACCTGATGGCAGGGGAAAGGAGCAGCTGTTCACGTCTCCTTGTCCCTGAGGCCTCCAGACAGAGTGACTTCTATTCTTCAGCATACCAGGCTTCTCACCCCCCGGGGGCTTCCTCACAGCCAGCTGCCCTCCCCGGCACCCCCAGGTATGACCAATAAAGGAAGGCAGCGCCGAGTCCCCGACAAGACTGGAGTCTGGGGCTCTGGACACGCGTGGTGGGAGTTACACAGAAGAGACATTAATCCGAACGACAAAACAACGCTGTAAAACGCTGGCGGTGGAAACCTCAGGGCCTTTTTTGTCGTGGCCCCCCAACCCCCACAGTAAAAACCGGGTGAAAAGAAACTTCACAGCAGAGCTTACTGTTACCCGCAGACCCAGGAAGGAGCCCAGGCTCCCACAGTGCTCTTCCCAGCAGGGGTGAGCCTGCAGGTCCTCAGGACAAGGAAGAAAACAATTCCCACCACTGAAACCACTGAATAAAGGAACGTGTGAGGGGAAGGAGGGCAGGAGGCAAACCAATTTCAATGACAAAACCACCAGGGAAGGCCTGGGATTTGCTTCTTGTATGGACCAAAGATGCCGTTTACTCAGGTTTAATCCTAAAACTAAGCGACAGTTCAGTCTGACCTCAGCCCCAGCAGAGGCCTGGGAGCAGTGGATGGTGGACAGAACGCCGTGTTCTCACGAGCGCCATGTGAGACAGCACTGCCAACACCACCGCAGCCCGCCCCTCGGCATGGCGCTCTGGGCGCTGCTGCGGTACAGGGCCCCGACCAGCACCGGGAGCAGTCCGGAAAGGGAGACCACACCGCTTAACGACCTGCTTTCCTATCAGCCATACTCTTCACACATGCCACACTGCCTGTGGGCCGGAGCACAGCTCGTGTAAGACCGGTTTTAATGCAATGTCAGCGCTTCGTAGAAGGGACGGTCCCAGGTCTGTAACTGTTCAAGGTTGTACTCACTTCACAGTGTATCAAGCACCAGCGTTGCCATGGATTGGTTTCAAATAACCCTTTATATATAATTTTATATTTATATATAGTTATATCAAAACTGATAGTACATAGTATAACTGGAAGAAAGAAATAAACTTAGAAGGATATGCTGAGAGGATGGAGCTTGTGAACATAATAAATAAAAGTTCCCTCCCCCTCCCAGGCCACCCCCCAACAAAACAAAAACAAAAACCAGTTGTAATGTACATGGAAAATTGTGCACAGCAGATTTTTTTTTATATATAAAAAGTAGATTCAGGAGCACATCCAATTATAAATGATTGTTAGGAAAATCATATAAAACAATGGAATACATAAAAGTGTCAAGAGTAATCGTCAGGGTGCGAAATTCCTTGGTGGCCAAACGCCCATGGCAAGCAGACACGATCCTGGCAGCATCGCGATAGGCCGATGTCCACAGAAGGTTCTCCAGGCGCACGCAGCACGGGCAGGTGGAGGTGTGAATTTCAGACCCTGATTCATAGTTTCCACGACTCCATGTGCAATTTCAAAAGGACTCGTCGTTCACTGCGGACAGGTCGCCCTTGGGCGTGGAGGAGCGGGAGGAGCCCTTGTCTGTGCTCTCCGAGCCCGAGCTGCTCTGGTGCTGCTGTTCCGAGCCTGCGCTGGAGGTCACTGTGGAGGAGGACGTGGAGGAGGAGCGAGTCTTTTCCTTAAAGTCTGTGATGATGACGGTCACGTTACCCACAGTCACTGCCAGCTGCTGTGCGGTGCTCCTGTCCACATTTTTCAGCCGGGGCCTGAAAGCACCACCACGGGGACAGTTACATAAGCTACGGATTAGAAGCAGTTCTGGCAGACATCAACACACAGATTTCATGACACCCACCACATGCCATGGCTGACCATAAAACCTGCAGCTTACCCTCAGCAGTCTCAGAAACCACTGCCGTTAGCAAAGCTCTGGGCCTGTCCAATATGATCAATGCATCTGTCTCCCGTTTGGCCACAGTGGTATAAAGCAGCGCGCGCGCGCAGCTGACAGTCTCAGACCTAGTTCTCCCCCTACCCCTCAGCCTATAAACCCACAGGCACAAAGCCGTGGGTTCTGGAGGAGGACTCAGTGCACCAGAGCAGCACTGAGCTCTGCGTTCTAGTTTCCGTACCTGGAGGTGTGGTTTGACTCGCTGGTCTTGGTTGTAGCATTTGCAGACTGTATGCTGTTTGCTTCACTCGGAGGGTCTTTCAGGACATCGGACTTTGGTCTAAAGGGGCGGGGGACCAAGAGAGACATTTAAAAGGTATCTCTGATTCATCTGCAAAACAACATATCACGACGAGTTACCCAGGAACTTACTTTGTTTTCTTGTTGGTATTTTTCTTTGTAACACTGGGACTAATCTCCTTATCTTTCTCGGGTTTCTCTTTGTCTTGCTTTTCAACTTTCTCCTTCTTCTCCTTCTTCGGGGGTGGTGGGGTAGCATACTGCTGTGCCACCTGCTGTGCCACCAGCTGAGAATTGATTCGAGGTTTTCTAAAACATTCAAGGAAAGACACACCATTACTTGCTTTATAAATGCCAGTCTTTACTTTGGTCTTCCAATTTCTTAGATATTTACACTGGTGTCTGGCATCTCAGAACTCAATTGGATGGTGCTATCTCTACGTTACTGCTGCCCTGTAGCATGGAGGAGTCTCTTTCAAACTCACTTCTTGCGCATCTACCTTTAAGGGCACGTGCAGGTGCTCACACGAGCAGTAAAGTGCCTCTCAGCCAAGAGGGCACTGTGTTGGCTCCGAGTGCGGAGAGAGAGCTACTTCTTCTGAGCTGTCAGGATGACACAAATGCCCCCCACCTCTTGCAGAGGGTTCACCTCTCTTCATTACATGGACACTGGTAACCCCTGAGAAGGGGATAAAATCACAAGTGTGACATCTCCTGCCATGATCCCGACATGATCTGCTCCCTGCAGCTCTGTGACTGGCACAGACAACAGACAACACAGAGCAAGAAAGGGGGTGGAGACGGAAAGTCACTATAAAAACCCTTAAATGACATGTCCATTGTGAGAGCAACCGTCACGTCCTCCCCACCTGCGGCTGACGCTGGCTCTCAGCACGGTTTGCCAATTGTCACTCTGCACGACCCTGCAGGCCATGTGGAGGCAGCGGAAAGGAAGCCGCACAGCGCTCCTCTCCACAGCCAGCCACCCAACGGACATTCCGGCATAACAAACCCTCCCAGCACGAGGCAGGGAACCCAGAAACCGGATCCGCTCTTGAGGGGAAATGACTAGCTGCCACCACTAATGATGCCCTCACACTACAGCTCCCTCTGCTCCCCAGGATGGAGGGCTGGACAGAGAAAAGCAAACCAAAACGAGTTTGCTGGATCTATGGCTGCCCACGCTAGGCACAGTCTGCTCCGAGCGGCCAGCGCTCATGGCATGTGCCTTCGCCAGAAACATGCCAACAGAGGCATGCTCAGAGCCAGTTCCTGGGGCTCCGGCTGCACAGGCCTTGGTACCATGGAAGCCAGTCAGGGACACCTCAGACTGGGCCACAGAGGTCACTGGGCCAGGGCTTCAAACACAGGTGGGAGCCCCCCTAGAAAGGGAGGCAGGGGCTCCCCTAAGCCACGCCCCCAGCAGGAGCCTCCTCCATCTCGGGCTCTAACCGAGGCAGCCGTAGCCATCCACAGCAGTGTGGTACAGCACCCTCACGAAGAAGGTCATACATCGCAGATGCTAGCTGGGGACACAGCAGCTCGCTGTCCACAGGGATCACCAACCATGTCTGTCACCGTGCCATCCACACCAGACTTGGCCAGTGTGAACCTGGGAACAAGCCATTAGGGCTCAGAAGAGTTGCACCTCGAGGAGAACCTCCACTATGCCAGTCCGTGCGCAGTGCTCCAGGGGAGTCTCACCGAGAACAAGAGGATGTCTACACGCCGGTCCAGGAGTATCTCAACAGAGCCACCAGGTGCCTGGCCACTCCAGGACGCCTGCCCATCTATGACGTCACTACCACGGGCACTGTGACTGCCAATCAACTGTATACTCCTCAGTGGCAAAACTGCACCTAATCATATCCGTTAGTGAAATGATCTACTGGGTAAACAGCGAATAAATACCCCTTGCAGAGAAAACAAAGCAGAGTGAGGACTGAGGAGAGGGCCTGGGCTCCAGGGGTGCCAGGGAGTCACTGCTGCCTTTAGAGAAGGCTCAGGGGAGAAGGCTGCAGAGCCAGGGCCTCGGGGACCACCAGGTACCCCAGAGCCTTCTTTGAGAACCTCCTAGACAGAAGGGTGAGCAGGTTGGAGATTTCTGCAGGAAAGGGAGACACCGTGTGTTGTGCACTTGAAGAGGAAGGAAGACCAACGGCCACCGAATTAGGAGTGAACTCAGGGGACGGGGGAGAGAAAGCACACACTCACGAAGGCTGGGGAGAAGGGGGACACTTCCTCTGAGACGGGAGAGGGATACTAGGTAAGGGGCTGAGCGGAACATGGAAATGAAAAGTTCAGAAACCACGAGCAAGGCACAGCACTGTCTGGTGGGCAGCAGGCAGAGCAGCAGCAAGAGAGCTGGTGACGAGCAGAGGAGGGATTCCGCATCTCACGCACGGCCTGGGTGGCCCGAGCGCGGTGTGCTTTAGGGACACTCTGAGCTCCCGACAAGCTTACCCAGGATGAGCCATCCCCTCCTCTGGCACTCCACTAGGCTACGGGCATCCTGGACACCAGGGAGCTGCCATTGCCATGTCTGCCATGGGCAATCCTCTAGCATGTCAGCAAACACCCCACAAGGTTCTTCAGCCCACACCACACACAGTCCAGGATCGGCAGTGAAAACTTACCGTGCACCAGGTGAGATGGGCTACACCCTTCACAGGTAGCACGCGTGCCCACGTGCTCCTAAGATCGTGACTAGAATGGAGGACAGTCCAGTGCCCCTCTCCTCTAATGCTCAGCCAAACAACATTTCACAAGTGAGGAGCCAAGGCTCTCTGGGATCTACCTGTTATCAAGAAACTAGAGACCTGGAGCACAGACTTGTGCACACTGAAAGGATATTATTTAGAAGGTGGTGGTGGTGTGTGTTGTGTGTGTGTGTGTGTGTGTGGGGGGGGGTTTGCAGCGCGCGGGGCGGGACTGGGCGAGACGGGCCGGACACACCTGAGCCAACCTCCCAGGTCCCTCTCCAGTTGGCCTCACCTGGGGCGGTGCTGGGGCTCAAAGGGTATCTGCGGAGTGAGTGGGGTCCCTCAACCTGCCCTGTGAGGATGGGGCCAAACCCAGCAATCTAACATCCCCCCAGGGCTTCCAGAGTGCAAGAGGGCACTCTGCAAAGCTGCTGTCGTGTGGCAGCTCCTGTGTTGAGCAGATGCCCCCTGGTGGTCAGTGTGTGTTCATAGCTACCGGTTGCTTCAGCTTTTATATATATAGGTTATTATAGCTGCTATTTCAAGTGAATTCTCCCAGGACCTAGGGATGTGGGTGAGATAGAAAAATACACCTGACACGTTTGGAAAAGGCCCACAATGCTTCTGAATAAAGAGCTACTAGCACTTCCTGGCTCAAAAAGCAGCACAGCCCCTTGGAAGGGGAAGGGGAGGAGACCCCTTGCTCTTGCAATGAAGGTGCTAAATACCCCAATGCTCCAGTAGCTTTTGCCATGTGCTCCTCCGTGTTTCTAGGCTAATGTGCTCTGACTGCATGTGACAGAATGGAAAAGGTCAGCCCCCAGGAACAGAACTACACACACTTCGCTCCTGCACAGCCCAAACCAGCTAGCTTCCAGGTCAGGCATTCCCAGTGGCGCCTGAAGTCAAAGAGGCAATGGTCCAGGCAGCCCCGACAACCGCTGCCCAGCTGGAAGGCCAACAGCCTCCAAAGGAGGAAGTCACTTCCCCTTCCACAAGGAAGACAAAAAGATTAAGAAACCCAGTAGCTGAGCTTAACCCAAATCCATCTGGAATTCCCATGGGTTCCTCTTACAAAGGAACTGCAAATGAGCCTCTCTACTTTGGAAGAGCCCAGACTCGTTTTTAGGTGTGTGTGGGGGGAGGGAGTGCCCCAGCAGAAGGTACTAGGATGAAAAGCCCAGGTCAACCCCAGGCTATGGTTCAGACACCTCCCGAGAGTCCCACTGTCCTCACTTGTCTGACAAGAGACCACTGGGTGTCCTTCAGAGAAGGGAAAAGGGGCAGGAGAAGTTGGCAAGAATGTCTCCCCTGTCTGTAAGGAATGAACCTCCATCAGATGGTGAACACTGCTGACCCTGACAGAGTCCTTCCCACAGATCAGCTGTCAGGGAAGTCTTCCTGAGTCACACCACAAATGCCAGCAGCTCATCTGACGGGCAGAACTTCCAACATGCTGTAAGAGTGCCAATGCTCCAGTGTGGGTCTCCACAATGACCCAGGTTTCCCAACTAACAAACCTTAAATAAGCCATTAACAGCTGCCACAACAGAGCAGAAAACATGAGATGTGTGTCCCAGACTTTGACAGGAGGGAGATTTTAATATGCACTTCACTAAGTAGCAATATTAAATTATTTCCTCTAATTAATTCCCTTTTAACGTGCATGAATTTTGTGCACCAGGCTACTAGTAGTCAATAATATTGTAATAACTACATATAGTGTCAGGTGGATCACTTTATAAGTTATATAAATGTCTAATCGCTATGTTGTACACCAGAAACTAATATAATATTGTACGTCAACTGGGAAAATATGCCGCCTTAAAATTATTTTATAAGATCTATTTTTATTTCAATAGAGTTTACAAGAGAAAATCTATTGTGAAATTGCAATAAACAGTCATCATCAGGAAAACGTCTATTTGCATTTAAACAGCTAATATTTCAGAAAAGTCTATTCCATAGTAAGTGAATCTTTATCTAGAGACATCAATTTGAACAGGCAAAATTTCAGAGTTCAAGCTGAGGAATGAACACTCTGTGAATGCCTTTCCACTGAGCTCACTCTCAGGAGCCCGTGGTTCTTCATGACACCCCTGTGGCACTGTGAGCACAGGAGCCTCTCCACGTGACCATTTTCCTAACCCTGCACTCAACAGATCATCCTACCATGTGCATTGGGCCAGCTGGGACAGGGATGAATGAATTTTTGCATTACTAATAACCCAAAACGTAAGTAATGGGGGGGGGGGGGGGCGGAGGGGGGGGGGAGTAGAGCAAAGTATTCTGTGAATGGCCGTTATTTAGTAACACCCACTAAAACATCTAATCTAATATGCAAATAAACTGTCACTCCACCACAAAGATGGTGGCATCCGAGCAGGCAGCACCCCCCACCCCCACCCCAGCAGACACAATGAAGGGGGCCTCTGTGCGTGACCTACAGAGGAAACATCTTTTCTGACTGCTCATTGGTTAAGTTCCCGGTACGCCACTCACTGTGTTCTTGGTAACTTCGGTAATAAGAATCCAAGAAGGTGATCTAGGGTTTTTCCACCTCACTCCTGGAGGAAAAACTAAGGTCTGCTGCTGGAGGGGCTAAGAAATGTCATATCCTGCCCTAGCCAGTTTGGCTCAGTGGATAGAGCCTCGGCCTGCCAATCTCAGGGTCTGGGTTCGATTCTGATCAAGGGCATGTACCTAGGTTGCAGGCTTCTCCCTGGCCAGGGCCCAGGTCAGGGTTCAAGCAGGAGGCAACCAATCGAAGTGTCCCTCTCACAGTTTCACTCTGTCTTTCCCTCTCTCTTCTATGCTATCTAAAAATCAATGGAAAAATATCCTCAAGTGAGGCAAAAAACAACAACAACAAAAAAACAACAAAAAAACACACGAACGAACGAAAGAAAGGACAAAGGAAGAAAAAGGAAAGAATAGAAATATATCCTATGAAAGAGACATCTTGAAAATGCCTAAAGAAAGTTGTCATTTTTCGTGGTGAAGGGACTGGAGTCCATGTTAATGAAAACTCCTTGGCAGCTGCAGCAGCCAGCAGTGGGGTGATGGGGCTGGTGCCTTCCCCTGATCAGCCCAGTCACCTCCCACAGAGGGATGCTGGGGAGCAGGTCTAAGCCGTCAGCAGGACATCCCCTGAGGGCTCCCAATTTGTGAGAGGGGGCAGGCTGGGCTGAGGGGACCTCTGCCAAGTGCACAAATTTCATGCACTGGGCCTCTAGTTCTAAAAATAAAATAGGAATAAC
Source organism: Nyctalus aviator (assembly GCA_036971965.1). Lineage (NCBI taxonomy): Eukaryota > Metazoa > Chordata > Mammalia > Chiroptera > Vespertilionidae > Nyctalus > Nyctalus aviator. Next base: position 880,188 of record CM072934.1, on the reverse strand, counting down.
AGTGAATTCAACCTCAGGAAACTGGGTAGGCCAAATGTATAAAAATGCTTTATAAAGGAAACAATTTTTCTTCGCAAAAGTATCTTGTTAAACCACAATAAGGTTAATAAATCTGATCTTTTAACCAGCCTGCATACAATAATGCATTCCAAGTTGTAAACAACCAAACTGCAAATACATTTGTAGACTACAATCCACTTTTAAACTGAGTAAAGCCTGCATTTCTCTGAGGCAGTGTAAGTGTTAAACACGGAGGGCTTGTCTATCCCAACAATATCTTCCACTGAACAGAATGCTCCAGGCTTTGATGACTAACACTGACGAGGCCACTACTTATTTTCTGTCCATTCTACCCAGCTCCCAAGTCATTCACATTTTGGAAAATATCGAAGATAACAGAGAGGTGGGGAGGATAAATGCTGTGAGAGGAACCCAGAAGAGTTCAAACTCCAACATTAATAACCACGAGACCTTATGTCAAATGGACCTGAGATTTATCGAATGGCCACTTAGTAAATTATGTAAGGTCAACTACTAGGGCATATCCAGAAACTAACATAATATTGTATGTCATCTACAACTGAAAAGTAAAAAATGATTTACATTTAAAAAGTAAATCACACACACATTATGAGACCTTTAAAGGTAATATAAGACTTTTTAAAAACCTAGAAACGCATAGGACAGATTTAAAGTAAGAGGCTACATTTTTGCATCCACCTGTATTTTTTGTTAAACAACTAATGCCCCACTTTAGTCTCAGTAATTCTAAAGATAAGTTAGCTGCTAAAAAGAGAGGGTTAGTCACCAGATCAAAAGAATCAGAATTTCTAGACTATTAGTCTGATGTCCATGTCAGCATGCTGGCTGAAAATAAAATATTTCAATACCTTAAAGTTTTCTGTACCTTTTTCATATTCACATGTTGTGGTGTTATAGTTCAGTATTACTAAGAATCCCACCAATGTGATCCCAATGAAGAATAAATAACATCTGAGGAAATATGGTACATGATTTGGTTTATAAATAAATTCCCAGGGAGTTTCCAGGTAAGTGCTTTCTTTTCATTTTGTTTGTTTATTTTTTTAAATTACTTTATTGGTTTCAGAGAGGAAGGGGAAGGGAGAGAGAAATATCAATAATGAGAAAGAATTATTGACCTCCTGCCTCCTGCATGTCCCCCAGGAATCGAACTATGATCTCCTGATTCATAGGCCGATGCTCAACGCCTGAGCCATGCCCGCTGGGCCATTGAAGTCATTTTAAAGGACTGAGAACATTGGACAAATATTCATCTGTTCAGCTATGGGAAGATGGAACCACACCACAGCTCCAGCCTTAGTCTACCCTGATGCAGGAGAGAAGACCTCGGACTAGTGGTCAGCCTCAGTGACAGCGCCCTGTTGGGTGGGCCAGTTCAGGCCCATGTCTCCATGCCTCAGCCCCAGTGGCCATGCTCGGAGAAGGTGAGCACTCATGGCCACAACTGCTCCTGCCACAGTGTCAGGCCACGAAGCCACCAAACAAGGATCGCTCCGATGTTCCCTGCTGCCGTGCTGGCATTAATTTCCCTCTGCTTCCCAAAGAGTCGAGGCCCCCCCCGCACACACACACACACCTCGTGTGTGTGTGTGTGTGTGTGTGTGTCCTAAGTAGTTCTTTCCCCTCTCCTGTAAGCACTTGTCTTCATGGCATTTCTCACTCCTTTAGCTCGTCTGCTAGAATGAGCCAGTGGTGCTATGAAGGGGTCTTAAAGTTTGTCTTCCAGGTTATTCTTTCCCATCAGTACACATCCTTCTCAGAACTGCTGCTCAGACAACCAGTTATTTTCCTCAAACTGACTACAAATCATTCACTAAAAAGACAAGGTGGGGGAGGAGACAAGCCGTGCCCTCTTTCTCGCCTATCCTTCCTGCATCACCTTCACACACTAGGCAGCGATGGCCTTGGAGTATGCAGACCTTTGGACTTTAGCCAGACCTAGCTAACCATGCTCAGATAAACTACTCAAAGTGGGACACACCTCATTCAACAGTGTGGAAGTAGACTAAATAAGGTCAAGTTCACTTAGTTGTTGCAGTAATGTATGTATATACAGCATGTGGACATTCAACAAAATAAGTCCCTTAACAATAACATACCCATTTCACAGCAACACTCCCCCAGTCTTGGCGCTGGGCTCATGGGAGGCTGCATAAGCAGAAGGCGGAGGGCATCTTCCTCCAGGCGAGGCTCTCAATGTGGAGCCCTCACATTAGCCAGCTGTCCACAGCAACAGCAGCACTGAGCATGCTCAGTGACTTAACCCTGCTTCTCCTGCACGTTTCAGATAGAATTTTATCTTTGCAGATATTCCTTTTACAAAAGGATGCCTCTAGGAGGCCATCAGACTTTAACTGTACAATGTGCATGGTACCACATGCACACTCACCACATACAACTTGGTCAGGAACAGCTGATGCCCACAGAACTAACACATCATTCTTAACGTATAGACAGCAGAATCAGAGATGTTCTACTTTAGTTCACAATCATCATTTTGAATATTCAGATTTCTCCATGTCCTGAAAGCACTCTTAGTTAACATACAACTGAGCACTACTAAGTGTGGGCACTCCAACTTTTCTGCAACTCAGGAGCATACATTCAATAAGCAAAAGGAGCTACAAGTAGTTTAGATTCTTAAAAACAAAACGTCTATTTCATAAGCCAACCTGGCAGCAACAGATAGGTGTCTTAGCCTCCTAGGAGCCCTCAAAACCCTCGGGGGAAAGGGGAAAGGGGAGGCAATGAGGCCGCAACTACTTTCATAGTGATTTTGTTTTCTATAATAATTGTAAGACATTACTATACAGGGCTGAAAAATAACAATTTTTAAGCTTACTCAACACCCGAACAACATTCAAGAAGTGGGCTTACGGTATTTCTTTTCTTTTAAAAAAATATTTTATCCATTTATAGAGAGGAAGAAAGAGGAATAGAGAGTTATAAACATCGATGAGAGAGAAACATCTATCAGCTGACTCCTGCACACTCCCTACTGGGTATGTGTCTGGGACCCTTCAGTCCACAGGCTGACACTCTATCCACTGAGCCAAACTGGTTTGGGGCTGGGCTTAAGGTATTTCAACCTGAGTGTAGATTTGGCTTCCTCTCCCCTGTGGTGCCTAAAAATAATTGTATTGTGGTCATTCGAATAGTTTAAGTAAATGTACCATAATAAATACACCCTTGGATCTCACACACAGCATTTCTCCAGAAGCCAGCCCACTAAAAAAGAACGTACAGTGTGGGCCAAATCCTCAGAGCAAGGCTGAGGACTGTCTGGGCAGCAGTGCAAGGTCACTGGCAAACCTGAGCCAGTGTGCGTGTCCCAGTAGCTGCTGGCACTGCAAGCAGGTGCAGTGGAGACACGCCTTTCCTCACCTGCCATGTGTCCGATGAGGAAAGCCATGGGGGCCTCCAGTGTCTGCTCTGTCTGGGCCACCTCCCGTGCTTCTCAAACCTGCTTGGGTAAAGAGGCGGAATATAATAACATGCCTCCTGCTGCCTCCTCTCTGCTTCACCTTTGGCACTCTGGCTTATGGTACCAAATTCTTTAGACTTTTCCTGGGGACCTAGTGTCTGCTGAGTCAGGTGCTCTCCCCTCTCTTTCTGTCTTTCTTTGGAATCTTACTCGGTGATCTCGGATGAGTTATATGCTCTCCAACACTTGTGTTTCTCATTGGTAGAGAGAGGAGAGTAAGCCATTCCTACCGTTCCTTTAACTCAGACACTTGTATTCAACATTTAATAAAGACAACTAAATAGAGCATTTCTTCCTAAGGCACAACAGGCAAGCTTACAGTTTATGCTGTTAGTAACTCATTTGGTGCTTTTTTTGAAAGTCAGAAATAAGTATCATGAGTCACATTCTACAAACTAGAATTATACTGTTGGTGTAGTGACTTTGATATGACCTCTCCCTTGCCCTCCAAAAGATAATACAAGATCACCTTTTAAATCATGTCAATGATTTAAGAGGACTCACAGAAACTACAGATCTCTAAGCAAACCACATCTTCAAATAAACATGATGAGTCAGCTCTTTCTTCAAGGAACACTACACTAAAGCATTCAGTATGCTCTACAAATTACTTCATGGTTGTCAAAACCCCATTTAAAATGCATTTAACATTTTGAAATAACAGCTCATGTCACAAAAACTGGGCACTTGCAAAACACAAAATAATTAGTAATTCTTCAAAGAATAAAAAGCTCTGAGGTAATTCAAAGAAACCCAATGACTGAAATCAGCTGCTCTCTTCAGGTCTGGGTTTCCTCACCAGTAAAATTTAAAGAAGCCCTTCAACTCTACTCCTCCCAGTAGAAACACGCATACTAGAAAATGATAGTTCTACCCATCAGCCTTGTTCATGGTCAAGGTATGTTATAATGGGCCTCCTAAATCACTGGTAATCAAAGCTTCCTTGAAGCCCATCACCTCTTCAGAAGGATGTCTAGCTTAGGGGTTCTCACCTACCGTGATGCTGCTGAAGAGACTTCACCGTCTTTGCTACGGGGCTGACACACTGCAAAGTGTCTCGTGGCAGCCTGGCTTCTACCCACTAGGAGACAGTAGCCCAACCAATCCCTAGTTGTGACATGTAAGAATCTCTCCAGCCCTGACCAGTTTGGCACAGTGGATAGAGCATCGGTCTGCGGACTGAAGGGTCCCAGGTTCGATTCTAAGACAAGGGCATGTACCTTGGTTGAGGGCACATTCCCAGCAGGTGGTGTGCAGGAGGCAGCTAATTGATGTTTCTCTCTCATCGATGTTTCTGACTGTCACTCTCCCTTCCTCTCTCTAAAAAAAACCAAAAAAAATAACATATATATATATATATATTATTATTATTATTATTATTATTATTATTATTTTTAAGAATCTCTCCAGAGATTACCACATGTTCCCGGGTGGGAACATTACTCCCAAGAGAGAACCATTTGTCTACACAAGGATACAGGAGAATGGGAATATTCACAAAAGTGTGAAGGGCATCCCAGAAAAAAGCAGCACTTCAAAAATTAATCCAAGGTATCTATCAAATACATCTGTAAGGTGTCATCATCTTAAAGAGAGTAGAATTTAGGAGAAGAATCCTAGAACTCTGAATATACTGAGATTGTGGGTGTGTTTTCTAAACACATATTAAGTTGTAAGATCATGCTTCTCAAAAATGTTGCAGTAGTTTGGAAGATGTCAGTGTAGGCTTGTACTTGCTGCCTCCCACAACCACACAGAAATTACAACTAAAACACAGAACCACCGTCATCTAGACCCATGGGAAAGTGGGCTGAGTGGCAGTCCTGCAACCAGAGAGGTAAAGAAAGGGGCACTGAGACTGGTGGGAGATGCAGAGGCACAGAATGCCTGGTCCAGCATCATGTGTGCTGCTTTCTCAATCGAGATGGAGACTGTCTCTGTGGAGGCCGCCCAGAGGAGTGAGGGGTCCCAGCCCCACATCAGACCCCCTGCCCAGGGTTCCAGAGCTGGGACAAGAAGTCCCTATGGGTAGTAAGATCTACGGGCTGTAAAAACCAGTGCAGATTGGAGCTGAGTGACACACAGGCTGCTAGAGACCCAGATGTTCATCTTAAAAGGCCAGCACCACAAACTGAACTTAGAAGGCCCCGTTTCCTCCGAGCTCCCGCATAAGGACGAGGCTCTGGGACACAGACACATATGAAGAAGTTTCAGGGCTGACTGGCAACCATTTCTGTTCATTCCCTGAAACCCCCGCCTCTTCCAATTTACAGCCCCTCCCAAGTGGTGCACAGTGGCTTTTGCATATGAATGGTCTGTCCTGGCTGAGGGTAAAAATGCTCAAACAAGCTGCAGCTGGGTCAGGAAGCACCAAAACTACCAATAAAAGGCTCAAGGCCCAGTACCAGCACCTTGTTTCACAACTGGGCCTTGTCTGAGTCCTTCTAAAGGGATACAAAGAGGAGGAATCTACAGATCTCTCTGTAGCTCTTGGTGGGTGGCCTCAGGCAGTGGTTGACTTTGCACCTCCTTGGAGACCCAAGAGCCAATGAACCCAGTGGTCAGAGTGAGACCATCCAGATTACAACTCTTTACATTCATAAGTGACACACTCATGGGGCAGACTCAGTGAGCACCAAAACCCCACTGAAACAAGTCCTGCCCCCTAAGGGTGTCTCCTGTACAGCAGCTCTCCTACTGTAGTCACAGCGGGTCCCCATAGCCAACTGGCCTGGAAGTCAATTCCTCCCAGAAACACCAACAGCAATAAAGGCTCAACTGCTATAAGACTGTGCTCACAGACCACAAGGGGTGCACCTGGAGTGCCCAGTTAAGTGACTGGGGAGACTGAGCCACTGGGCACTATATAACACATACTACAAAAGGACACTCTACCAAGTCAAGGAGACATAGCAACTCTACCCAATATATGGAAGCAAACACAAAGAAGTAGCCAAAACGCAGGAGACAAACATGTAACAAATGAAAGAAAGCAAACTATTGGATATAGAGTTCAAAATCACAGTTGTAAGGTTACTCAAGAATATTCCAGAAACCTCAAAAAAATAAATAAAAAACAAAACAAAACAAAACAAAACAAAAACAGAAAAGGACCAGTCAGAAATTAAGCATACACTGACTGAAATAAAGAATAATATACACGAACTCAACAGTAGAGTAGAGGATTCTGAGAATCAAATCAACATTGTGAAATATGAGGAAGCAAAAAACACCCAAAGGGAAGAGCAAAAAGAAAGAAGAATCCAAAAATATGAAAAGAGTGTAAGGATCCTCTGCGACAACTTCAAACATACCAACCAGAAGGAAAAGAAGAGAGCAAGATGTTGAAAACCTATTTGAAGAAAAAATGACAGAAAACTTCCCCTACCTGGTGAAAGAGACTTACAAATCCAGGAAGCACAGAGAACCCCAAACAAGAGGAACCCAAAGAGGCTCACACAAAGACACATCATAATTAAAATGCCAAGGGCAAAAGACAAAGAGAGAATCTTAAAAGCAGCAAGAGAAAAAGCAGTTAGTTACCTCCAATGGAGTGCCCATATGACTGTCAGTTGATTTCTCAACAGAAACTATGCACACCAGACAGGAGTGACAAAAAATTAAGTGATGAAGCAAGGACCTACAAGCAAGATTACCCAACACAGCTATTATTTAGAATTGAAGGTCAGATAAAGAGCTTCACAGACAAGAAAAAGTTAAGGAGTTCAATCAGCATGAAACCAGTATTATATGAAACTAGAGGCCTGGTGCATGAAATTTGGGGGGCGGCGGGGGTGTGTCCCTCAGCCCAGCCTGCATCCTCTCCAATCTGGGAACCCTCAAGGGATGTCAGACTGACCGTTTAGGCCTGATTCCACCTCAGGCTTAAAAGGGTATTCTGACATCCCTCTCACAATCCAGGACTGCTGGCTCCCAACTGCTTGCCTGCCTGCCAGCCTAATCACCCCCTAACCACTCCTATGCCAGCCTGACTGATGTCTAACTGCTCCCCTGCCAGCCTGTTTGCCCCCAACTTCCCTCCTCTGCCAGCCTGGTCACCCCCAACTGCCCTCCCTTACAGGCCTGGTCCCTCCCAACTGCCCTCCCCTACTGGCCATCTTGTGTCCACATAGGGTAGGATCTTTGACCACATAGGGGCAGCCATCTTATGTATTGAAATGAGGATCAATCTGCACATTAATCTTTTATTAGATAAAAAAAGTACACAGGTGGGGGCTGGCTGGTTTGCCCTGAAAGGTGTGCTGGATCAGGATAGGGGTTCCAGGGGCAGCCTGGGCAAGGGGCCTGTGGTGGTTTGCAGGCCAGCCACACACCCCAGCGACCCAAGCAGATGCCCTAGTATCTGGAATATATTTACCTTCTACAATTGAAACTTTGTAGCCTTAAGTGGAGGCCTGGGCCTGCCAGGGTGTGTGGAAAGCTTGGCTTTCTCTATCACCTGGGAAACCCAAGCCTCCCTCCTGCTTTCTCTGTGGCTGCAGCCACCTTGGTTGGGTTAATTTGCATACTTGCTCTAATTGGCTAGTGGATGTAAAGGGTATTCTTTAAGAAGAGAAAGAAGAAGAAAATGATTTAAAAAAAAATATGAACAGCAAATGGCAACAAATCATACCACCTGAATCTAAAAATAAAAATAAACAAATAAATCTAATGAACAGAATAAACTGGTGAATAAAATAGACTCAGAGGCATGGAAATGGAACAGACTGATGATTGATTCTCAGAGAGAAGGATGGGAAGACATTACACAAAGACCTTACTATTACTAGTATATGCATACTAGAGGACCAGTGCACAAAATTTGTGAACGGATGCGGTCCATAGGCCTGGCCAGCAATTGAAGTGCAAATGTTTGGCATGGAAGGGCAGATCCCAGCTGACCTCTGGGCCCTGGGCAGCACCTGAGCCCCCGCGTACCCCCTCCACCAGAGTCACGGTGCCCGAGTCCGCACGCAGAGACGCGGGAGTGCGGCCAGACGCTGCGGACTGGGATGCAGTGTGGGCCTCTGGGCTGCCCAGCGGCACCGCACAAAAGCCAGGAGGTCAGCACGCTCTCTCCTGGCCGGCATCGCAGACCAGCTCCTGTGCGAACCCATGGGGAGCCCAACAGGCCCTGCTGTCTCCGCAGCTGCAGCCAAGCGGGTGCCCCTGAGCAGGGGGGCTTCCCCAGTACACTAGCCCTGGCGTCCTGGGGTATGGTAGCAGGGGAGTGAGAGCGAGCTTGGCAGACACCCCGCATTATCACCCCTACTCCATCCCCCAAAGCCTGCTTCAAAACAATTGTTTCCTGACAGCAGCTCCGTGAATGCAGGCTGCAAAACATATGTCCTCTGCAGAGCGGTGTAGGCAGGAACATCACACTGCGTTGTGATGTCGGCTTAATAGTCTCTCTGGGCCTCGGAACTGAGGGGATTTGATAACGCATCTTTCAGACTGCCATCCTCAAGCAAAAAGCCTAGGACGTAAGAGTCTCTCAATGGATATAAATATCTACCCCAGTGACAGAGGAACTCCCAGTTTAAAAGGGGGACAGAAACTTCACAGGTAATGATAGTGCTTCTGCAGGTAAGGAGGCACTGTGATGAATATTCTACATTCTCACAACCTTTTAAGTTGCTGAAGGAACCAAAGCCTAAAGACTCCACAGTAAAAAAGACAACTAAGCAAGAGTTTAAGTAAGTTTATGCTCTTCACACACTGCTGGCCCAATGAAGTGTGACAAGAACTGCTCGCTTCACCCTAGAACACCACATGGCCACGAGAGGGAGCGTCGCATGTCCACCCAGCTTGTCCAGGCCACACCCTAGAAGGTGGGCCGTGCACAGATGCGAACAGCTACCATCGTTCGCATACACAATTATCTCTGGTATCAAAGTAAGCCTATGTGCGTGCCTTACCATAAGGTTGCAATAAGTGAGGATCCTACTGTGTCCCATTAACAACTCTGAAATGTGAGTTTGAAAAAGACTGCTTTTCCTCGTAAGCTAAGTTGCTGCTAGCTCACGCACGGGAAGTATAATTCCCTAAATCGCAAGGATAACGCAGATGTCTCTAATGCCCTTTGTAAGTCTTAAGTTTTAGTAATTTCCTTTTAACTGATGTCAGAGTTGCAAAGTACAGAGTTCCTGTACTACCTCACCCAGCTTCTAATGTTCACCTCTCATATAGACATAGTATAATTATCAAAACCAGAAAATGAGCCCTGATTGAGTTTACAACACTGCTAAACACTTTTTATTTGATTTGATTCTCACACCAGCTTTCCCATGAACTTCCTGTTCTGTTTCAGCACTGTACCCAGATTCCCACGTCATTTTCTGCTGTTCTCATTTTTGTCTCCCGTTTTCAATGGCCTTGATTCTTTTGAAGACATTATTTTGTAGAAATGTCCCCCAATTTGGGTTTATCTGCTGTTTTATTTTATTTTTTTCAAATTCACCTGAAGATGTGTTTTTCTTGATTTTAAAGAGAGGAAGGGAGGCAGGCAGGCACAAAGAGACGATGATCTGACAGAGAACCATGGATCGGCTGAGGCACCCTGACCAGGGATCCAATCCCGTACGTAACCTTTTGGTGTGCAGGACGCTCTAACCAACGGGCCTGGTCTGGCGTTTGCTTAGGGTCCAGAAGGAGGTTATGCGTCTTGACAGTACCACAGCAAAGATGTGTCCCCCACTTTTGCTTTGAATTAAGGGGCTCATGATATTTCTATGTCTTATGGGCAATATTAACCACGATCTTGGGCTATGGTGGTGTCTACCAGATTTCACTTTACAGTTACTATATTTTAAATAAGTATTTTAGAAGACACATTTTGAGATTAGAATCCAAATGTAGATTCTGCAAAAATTACTATTTTTGTTTGTTTTGGCCTAATGGAGAACCCTTTCCCTCTGCATCCACTGACTGAAATTCTTGTGTAAATGTCTCTTCTTTCCCACTTACTCATGAAATGACTGACATATGTACAAGCTCACAAATATTCCTCTTATCCCCTGGGTTTATCCCCTGGGTCTGAATCCAGCACTACATGCTTGCTGCTCAAGGGGCCCAGCTTTTGGAGCTGCCACTAGGAGCTTTTCCTTCAGATCAAGATCTTTGGATGACTCCCATCCTTGAGCCCTTAGAATCGAGAAGCTTTTAGGAACGAATAAATGTTCCTTAGACTGTTTTACAGTCCTACGCACTATACTAAAAAAAAAAAGCACACCAAAAAACCCACCACCACCACAGCAAATACACTGCAGACCAAGCTAGAGAAAGAATATAATAACTTATCAGTAGTGAAAAATGATAAACCCTTACATCCGATCCTAATGGCATGATAGCTCACCGACAAGCTGGGAGGTGTGGAAGACAGTGGGAGCTCCGCTCTAATGAGGGCATTTTCTCAGAATGCACGCACTCATCTGATGCCCTCTGCTCACAGGACACTACAGACATCATATTCTGCAGCCAGAGGTCAAAGTGCCAGGAGGAATGAGGCAGATGTAAGAGTAGCGGGATCCCTACAATACTCCCTACTCACTTATGGCTGCATGGTCTCCTGCCACACACACACACACACACACACACACACACAAAAGAGGGCTCAGAAGAGGAACAAACAAGTGCTGAGGTTTGCTGACTTGGCCAATTTTTGTCTAATAAATTTTAATGAAGTAGAATTCAGATATAAAAAACACACACATTTTTTGGTTAATACTCACCCAGGATATTTTTTTCACTGGTTTTCAGAGAATGCAAGGGGGGCTGGGAGAGTAAGAAACATGATGCCACATCGGCTGGCTGCCCCACACTTGCCAATCAAGGGGGTCAAGCCTGCAACCAAGGCAGATGCTCTTGACTGGAATGGAACCTGGGACCCTTCAGTCCTGGGCCTACGCTCTAGCCATTGAGCCAAAATGGCTATGGCAAGGACACACTTCTATACATGCATAGTTGATGGTTTTTACAATATTTGTGTAGACCCGTGGTCAGCAAACTATGGCTCGCGAGCCACATGCGGCGCTTTGGCCCCTTGTGTGTGGCTCTTCCACAAAAATACCACGGCCTGGGCGAGTCTATTTTGAAGTGACATTAGAAGAAGTTTAAAAAATGTGTCTCTCTAAAGAAATTTCAATTGTTGTACTATTGATATTTGGCTCTGTTGATTAATGAGTTTGCCAACCACTGATGAAGACCAACAAGCTTGTCAATATGATAACTGACAAAGCTGGATGACTGACAGAGAAATTGTTGTCTCTAATAAATTGTGTTCATTAAAAAAAATTAAAAAATAAAAATAAAAAACAAAAAACTAAAAATAAATGTGCATACCCAAGGGCTGTCTTAATGTCTGAACTGAGGTACGAGGGCCCAGGAAGGAGACCCAATGAGCAAGGTTTTCAGATCAGTGGGCAGGCCCGGGGAAAGGGTGGCTCGGCGGCTACCTAGCACTTCACTCAGCAGAAGGGAAGTCTGAAGCGGGTCAGTGAATTGCAATGGCGACTCTGAGATGGGCTACGGGCTTTACGGGGTGGTTGTATTTGTGGAGATAACCTGCTTGCTCTATTTCTCCGTCGGAATGTAACTGGCCGGTGAAGGTGGCAGACGTTAAGAAAGCAGCGTACCACCCTGGTTCTTTTCACCCGTTTGCAGGTTGACTTACAACAAAGAGCCACAGGCTACCCCTCGGTGTTCCCCATGGATGAGAGAGAGCTGTACCTGTCCTACGTGTGGTTGAGGGTAAAATGCTGGGACCAGCCAAATACCTGGGGGGCAACGTATAGGAAGTTACTTTGGTTTTCACATTCACACATATACATATTCATAAGCAAACTTCAGTTTTAGTAAAAACAGAAGAATATTTTTCCAAGTTTTACACCAATATGGGTTGACACTACGTAAACACTCCAACTAGCCATCCTGTGACTCATGAGTGAATTTCCTGGAAAGGAACTCTGCCCGGTGCCAATAGTGTTTCTAAACTGGTTTAAAAACCGGTTCTGCGTATTTCTCATATTAGTGAACTAAACATGGAAAACGTCTGCGTTAGGCTTCGATCACAGCGAGATTCTCTGGAGGAGCATGCAAGACCACACGGCCTGTCGAGCTGGGCCACGCTGCCATGGTAGGCACCAATGACACGGTCATCTATTATGCCCTCCTTACCCTAGAACAGGGGTAGAGGACCTTTTTTCTGCCATACAAAATTATCAACTTAGGAATTAGCCTGCTTTATTTATTCAAACAGTCAATTAACTCACCCAGATCAAATGATTTCTCATGGCCAGATGTTCCCAATCCCTGCCCCAGGAACTATCCACTGTTCCTGCTGGCAATGTAGGAATATCCACACCCACTATCATTTTGGGAGACCAACATTCACTTAAAATAATATGCTAGAATTGAGAATAGAACTGTTTCAGAAGATACTTTCTCAACATGTATGCACATCCAAAACTGAAAGTCCAATAAGGGAAACTTCAAGACACAAACACATCAATAATCACATTCATTCTGTGAGTATGAAATATTATCTCATGGGAATGACAAATACAGTAATTTAAGACCAAAATCCTTCACTTCAAACATCAGCTAGGAAATATATAGAATTATGGGTGAAGACTTATCAGACTAACCATTAAAATCTTAATCATAGAAGAGGTGTTTCCTACCTAGAAAATGACACATCTTCTAAAAGAATTAGAAAACTCAATCCCTAATTTTTACGAAAGTACAAAGCTCTAAATAATATTAGTAATTATCATTTAAACTGATTTGTTGTGAATAATAACAGAATTGGTTTCGTTCAACCTTTTTAGCTGCTGAAGAACATGATGAGCCTCTGATGATTGAGCTTTGACAAACTGAATAAGCTGTCCCACAGAGTTAAGAAGAACAGGAAAAGTGTTTAAAACAGGGAAGTCATGAGGAGAGTAAGGAGTAACTGTGGGGGCGGGGCAGCATGAAGCGATTTCCCACTCCAACCTGTTGGGCCCACAGTCCAAGATCCACAGGTGGCAGTGACTAATCTGGACCAGGGTGCTGACAGTCAAGCTTCCATATGGCACCAAGCTCCTGAAAACCCTTTCTGCGGGCCAATAGGGTCTTACCAGAAGCCCAGATCCTGTCCCTGCACAGCTGCACTGCGGAGGGAAATAAACAGTGCTTCAGAAAAAGCTAGAGATGCCTGTCTATGTCTGTGCTGTTATCACGGAAGATAGGCTTTCACACCTATACACAATAAGGGCCTCTCTTAATATACTAAATGCAAAAGTGACCCCCACTAGATGCTGTAAGAAAATGACAAGACAGGACCATAGCTACAGCAGGATAAATACTAAACAGCCAAAAAGTGTATCCGCATCTCATGCAAAGAGGAAAATAAGTGTAGTTGGTGTGACAAAAAAAAAAAAACCAACAAAAAAAACCATATACCTTAAAAGGGAAGGCTTCAAGTGGGTTTTAGGTAATAAACAAGATTTCAATCCTTCAAGATTTAGCTTGGGCCAAAACTGGTTTGGCTCAGTGGTAGAGCGTCGGTCTGTGGACTGAAAGGTCCCAGGTTCGATTCCGGTCAAGGGCATGTACCTTGGTTGCGGGCACATCCCCAGTAGGGGGTGTGCAAGAGGCAGCTGGTCGATGTTTCTCTCTAATCGACGTTTCTAACTCTCTCTCCCTGTCCCTTCTTCTCTGTAAAAAAATCAATAAAATATAAAATAAAAAAATTTTTAAAAAAGAGAGAGAGATTTAGCTTGGTCCTGCAGTCCTGCTGTGACTTACAGAAACCCAGAGCATTTGTCAAGCAACGTTTGGCAAAGTGCAAACAGATGCTTCCTGGAGAAAGCTGTGTGAGAAACACACCTCACAGAGGCCTCTGTAAGGTTCCCAGCAGACGGTAAGCCTTTCAGACCAAGTTCTGCAGTAAATGTGCGCAGCTGTTTTATCCAGTGAGTCCACGTTTATTTGATCGCAGAACGCACGTGGGTTGTCTTCCGTCCCGCTCCCGGACTTTCCAGCTTTCGCAGGATTTACCGCTGTGCCCCGTCTGTGTCACTACCAAGCTAATCTATAGGACGTGCTTTCTTCTGGGGGGTGGGATGGGAGAGGGTCTCAAGTTGTGATTCACTTTTTTCCTTTTTCTAGTAACTCCAAAAGGTGCTAAGAGTTTGTGATACAAAGGCTGAGTTAGTACCAAGAGGGTAGTGAGTTTACCGTTTTACTCATTTCAATTCCAAGGCAATCTCAGTGCACGTGCGTGACTGTAAATGCTGTCCAGCAATGCTAAGTGCTGGCCCCTCCAGCTTTTGAAAGTTTGCACAGCACTTGCCTTAGAAAAGACCTACATTGGTCCTGTGTTTCACAACTCACATCCCTTATGAAGAAGGCAGAAGGAAGTCTGTTGTGCAGCAGCCACTCCAGAGGCAGCGTGTGCCCAGAGCTGCCAAGCTCCTTCCCTGGGACCACACTCAGCATCTCAGCCTCCAGCTGCCAGAGCGCAGTCTGTCCAAGAGGCCTGGGCTTTCCCTCCCCTCACTCAGCAGCACGGTCCTCAGGCATCACAGAGCCGGAGAGCTGGCAGGGGTGCCATGCGTAGTGCAGAACTGCACGTGATTAGTAGTTTTGATCTTGGTGTACGAAACAGACATTGTGTGTGCGTAAAGTGGTGTGCATCCACCATTCGCACTATTTATCTTCAGAGTTTAGAAAACTCTTGGAGAAATTGCAGTTGGTTATGCTGGTAGCAAAGTGGTCTCTTTAGTGGGCATCCAGTAGTGGGAAAATAGGAAGTAGTGTTTGACTAGTTGATGGGTGTGCAAAGTATGGTGTTCCAGGAAGTTATCACTCAAAATTTTTCCATATAGGCTAACGGTTAGCTGCTTCTTTGTCTTACACCATTTATGTCACTGAGAAAGGTTTTGTCCTGGCTGGTTTGCTCAGTGGTTAAACGTTGGCACGGGTTCAATTCTAGTCAAGGGCATGTACCTCAGTAGCAGAATGGATCCGATCCCTGGCCCTAGTTGGGCACATCCAGGAGGCAGCCACTCGATGTGTCCTGCTTTTACTGATCTCACACTCTCTCTCTTCCCATCCTCTCATCCTCCCTCCCACTGTCTCTAAAAATCAATGGGAAAAATATCCTCCGGTGAGGATTAGCAACAAAAACAAAAAAAAAATGGGAGAAAGGAAGAAAGATGAGGGGAGGGGAGGTTTCATTCTACTTTCAGATACTGGGAAAACTTCCCACACCCCTTAAGCCACCCACCCCACACAGGCCGATAATTCCTCATATGCACATGCTTTTCAAACACACACCCTGATATACCACCCAGAGACACATTCCCACATACCTTCACTGTCATTACCTAGAAAAGCTGCCAATACTTGACCTACTACATGTAATACATTCACACAAGAACGATCCCATTCACACCTCCCACAGCACATACCACCCCCGTTTCTAACACTATTGCCACTGAAATAGAAGGTGCTGGTTTTAAATCTGTCCAAATTCTTTGATACTTCTCACTTCACAAACACAAAACACCCCAAAACTAGGGAGCCTAATATTCTTCTTGGCTTTGAGCAACCCTTAGTGACATACACCTAACAAACAGAATATGACTCAAGTGATTTCTGAGCTTAAGTGTCAAAGAATGAGGCTTTCTCCTTTCGCTTCTGGGACCATGGGGAAGCCATCATCAGTCCTGTCATGAGGACACTTGGAAAGCCTTCAGGAGTGGTTCAGATGATGAGCAACTAAGAATGCCTGCCTTGCCTGCCAACAGCCAGCAAGGAACTGGAGGTCTAAGCAAAGTCCTGTAAGTCGTCTTGAAAATCGGATGACTTCAGATGACTGCAGCCCATTCCAACACCTTACTACAACCTCACTGGGGACCCTGAGCCCAAACCACTTGTAAAATCCTGACTCTTAAAAAAGGTATAAGAATTAGATAAAGGTGGTCTAATTAGATAGGTGTAAGAATTAGATAAAGATGGTCAAAAGGTTTACATAACTGGAGATATTATGTAAAGCATGATGACAATGGTTTAACACTGTTGAATGGTACATTGGAATGCTGCTAAGAGAGTAAATCCTAAACATTCCCATCACAAAGAAAAATAAAACTTGTTTTTCTGTACCTAATGAAGTGATGTTTAAACCTAGCCATTTCACAATGTATGTGAGTCAAGTCATGATGCTATACACCTTAAATGTATACAGTGCCGATTGTCAATTGTGTCTCAATAAAACTAGAAGAAAAAAGGTGTATGAGATAATATATGTTTTAATCGTTATTTGGGGGATTTGTTACACAGCAATAGATAACTCAACAGACACAAGTCTCCCACATTAATTTTTAAATAAAATAGGAAACAAATGCCTAGAAAATGTTTCATGTTATGATACATCTACTTTTTTCTACAAAACATTCTGATCAGATCTACTATTGAGGGAATAATGGTTAACTTGAGGAAGCCAGAAGTGAAACAATGTAAGTAACCCAGCTCTGACCTCACAGCAACTCTTCAGACATTAAATCAAATATTGTCAATATTTATTGTATTCCTTTAGACTAGAGGTCAGCAAACTCTTTCATCTTCATAGGCTAGGAATCAAATATGATGATTTATGCAGACACAATAACAACCATTTAAAAATACAAGTATAAAGCCATAGCTTGACTACTAGAATCTAGGCCATAAAAAGTATATGGTTTCTCATACTAAAGCAAATCTGGACTTTCAGTGTCTATATTTCAAAGAACTTCCCCAAAGTTTGCATAGTATGCAAATCTTAATAAAACAGCAACAAAACTCGTAACTAGAATAGCTGCTTTTTCATGAGAGCAACAGCTGCCACTGCAAAGTTAATAGTATCTCAGCACCAGAGTCCTAAGAACAAAGACCTATTGTATCAAACCGCAAAAATACACGTTTGTTTCAGTCAGAATATTCAGGGCGAAATGGTGATGGTCATAATGTTCCAGCAAATAAATTTATCATAAGCAAGTAAGGGGTTTGACTAGCAAGCTACTCAACCTCTGCTCAGTGGTGTACAGACTTCACCTGGTGGAGCTAAAATGTTTATCTGAATGGCCAGAATAAACACGAACAAGCCTAAAATAACTTAATTCTGTCTACTTAAGTGACATTAGTGGTCGGTAAGCAGTGCTCTTATACTAAAAAAAAGGTAATGAAAATAAACTAAGGCCTGGAGAATATTTTATTTGCTTAGGTTCTGTTCTCTAGCAGGAAAATTCTCCAAGAAGCCAATGAAATGTTTTCTGAAGGGGATGCAATTTCCTTGATTAATCTGCCTTAAAAGACAGTGTTTTGTCTCTGTCTCTAAATTATAGACCCACTAATCTCCACAAAATCCATCCCTCCCACCCCCAAATAAAACCTTGTTAAATGTACTCTCTCCAAGTGACAGTAAAGCACTTAGATCAGTCTGTTGGGCCAGTCAATGACCCTGAAGACTCCAGAGGAAACAGTGAGATCCAGCTCCCCCTCCACAAATGATCGGCTGGATAGATACTCCCAGTGCCAGACGAAGTCCTGCATTCTCCTGGCCGGCCGAGAGCATTAGTGAAGCCTCATTATTCTACTCGGGTCTCTGGTGACAGCTACGGATCTGGCTGCAATGGAGGTATAAGCAGCGGTTGCCAAGGACCACCAGCAGCCCACAGACCACCGGTTGGTGACCGCTGGTTTAAAGTCTTCAATATTTTAGGCACACTTAGCATGAAGATGTGACTGACTGTACATACTTAAGTGAGATTCTTTAAAAATTAAAATATTAAGAGCCTTAAGAAAACTCAATGTTCTAAGAAAACTTACATTTCCTTAAATTTATTTAATAAATTTAGTGCTATGCCATGGCTAATCATCTCCTTGACAATAGTGTATTCCATGTTATTCAATGGTCTTGAAAAGAATAGGAAAAGTCTAAATGTCTCAAAGTATAGAGTGGACATGAAAGTAATATTTAATGGGCTGATTTGGTACTTAAAAATATATAACCATTATTTTAATTCTTCATTTACTGTGTTCCACAAAGGGTGAGGCAGTTTGAAAATGTTTTAATTGCATGTACATATTTAATCAATGCTAATGAAAAATGCAGAAAATTTAAGACCATGGAAAAAAGAATATACATTGTTGCTACAATTTAGCAATTTTAACCTTTTTCATTCCATGGCACACATAAACTAATTCTACAGCGCACCAAAAAAAATGCATTTTTTGCCAATCTGACAAAAAATAAATAGATGTAATTTTGATTCACTCACACTGGACAGCTATTGTGTTGGCTGTTGTCATTTTCTAATCTGACAATCTAAAGAAGAGGTCAGGGCGGAACTTGAAGATGGCGACCGAACAGTCGGACTTGTTCTGACTCTGGTCCCAGATCAGATAAAAGTAGCGTCTGAGTTACTGGGGGAATCTTGATTGGCAGCAAAGGGGCAGCGGAATTTTCAAGGAAGGTAAGGAGAGGTCCGCTGGACGGGATTTCCTGACCAAGTGGCCAGTGCTGCTGTGGCGGCAGCGGCGGCGGTGGCAGCGGCGAGCTCCGGGCTGCGCCATCTTACCGGGAAAGGACGAGCTTCTCTGAGGCCTGGAAAACACACGGCGGAGAGGTCCATCGAGCAGCTGGGACGCCCGAGTCGGCGCAAACACGTGGATTCAAGGGAGTTCTTCAGTCACCCACGGAAAGGTCAGAGTTTGCGGGGATAGCCTGAGGGTTCCGGGTCCCGCGGCCGGGCAGCTATGGTAGCCTGGGAGCTCCGGCGAAGCCCCGCCTCCACTGTAGCCGGGAGCGGCTTCTGGCGCCAAGCTGCGCCCAAAGCAGGCTGCAGCAACACCCAGTGCTCGGTTGGACGTAAGCTTCCCCAGAAGCGGGACTTTTTTTAAAATGCCAGGGGACTGGAAACAGAGTCTTAAGAATCGAGGCTGTCCCGCCAAGGGTGGAACATCTCATCACCTTGGGGCCTGATGCCCTTCACCCCCTAGCTTCGGAACACTAGGGAAGGTCTGCCTAGTTGGGCATATCCGGGGAAATTGCAGGGGGAATTTGCCTTCCTGGAAACAAGGGATCGGAGCCAGAAGAGGTAGTCTGGGAGCCAGCTGGCACCCTGCGAGCTAGAGCCATAGAGAAAGAAGCCCAGAGCAACCAAAAAGACTGGGAGGTCAAACCGGAAACACTGATACCTAAGAGCTGAATTACAAACTGCCTTTTTCTTTTTCTTTTTTCTTTTTTTCTTCTATTCTTTTTTTCTTTTAACTAATCAAAAATAAATGAACACAAATAACTAAGATACAGCCTACTTAAAATTAAGGATTACCTTACAAAGCTGAGGTGCAGTGGAATGCTGGGAACTGCAAGACTGTCTGGTCTGAGAATCAGGAGTGCCAAATGCATTAACAGAGGAAGTGAATGACCACTACTGGACATTTTTATGCTAATTTTACTATTCTTTATTTTATTTTCATTTTTTACATCTTTATTTAATTTTCATTTTTTGTATCTTTTACTTAAACAATTTTTTTTCTTTTGTCCTTACTTGATTTTACCTTTTCAATTATTACATTTTTTCAATCACTATCATCACTATTACTACTGCTATTTTGCAATTTTTGTTTTTTTTTTCTGTGTGTGTGTTTTTGTTTGTTTGTTTGTTTGTTTTTTGTTTTTCTTTTTTCCCCCTCTCCAGTACCATTTTATTTTTTCTTTATTTTACATTGGGAGTAACCTTCATTCTATTTTAATCTCTACTATAGCATCATTCAACCTTATCTCAACTCGACCTTTACACCATCACTCTCTTACTAACTTTACCCTTTTAGTCTCCTTTGCTATCCTTTTCCAGCTTGAATTTTTCCTCTATTCTTTCTGTATACCCCCTGCTAAAGCTCTCGCTATACTTATAGATTTAAGTTCCAACCCCTGATCCCAGTATATAAATTACAATCTCTGCACTATTTTAACTAGTTAAAAACAAAACAAAAAAAAACAAACCTGTTCTCCCCTCTATCCTTTTCGCATTGTTTGTGTGAAGGTTATTGTGAATTTTTATGCTTGTTAGTGAAATCGTGATGATTATTTCTGTGTTGTGATTGTTGCTTTGTATTTTTTTTAAAAAAAAAACCTCTGTTTTTGTTTGTTTCTTTTACTTCTGTATATCATAGCCTTACTTAATAATAGTGGATATTGTAGTTTGTATTAATCTCAAAGTATTGTTACTGGTATTGACTGGGTTTCAGTGGTTGTTCTATGGCAATTTTCTCCACATATATATAGTTTGTTTCCCATTTCTCTTTTAGTTTGCCTCTTATCTCTCTTTCTCTCTTTCTCTCTCTCTCTCTCTCTCTCTTCTTTTTTTCCCCGTTTTCCAACTTCATTTTGTCATTACTTTTTTTCTTCTTTTTCTATCTCTTTATCCCTCTTTTTAAATTTTATTTACTTAATTTTTTTTTAAATTTTAATTTTATTTTTTTTTAATTTTTCTTTATTTTATTTTTACCTTTCTTCATTCTCTCCTATCCCCTAAGTTGCCTTTCTCTGGTGGTCACCTTTATTAGAGGTTATTAATATTGTAAATACGTTTCTGTTAAGTGCCTCTTGTGTTGTACCTGGTAGTACTATATTTTGTACCGTTAAATCAACGCAGGAGAAGGAACACCACATAACCAGACATCCTGAAAAGAAAGGCCATGGGGAGGCTAAAACATAGTCTGCACATGAAAGAAAAGCAGGCATCACCAGTAAAGGAAGTAAATGAGTCAGATGCAAGCAGCCTACCGGAGCAAGAATTCAGAGTAATGATCATAGAATGGCTAAAAAGAATGGAAGAGAAATTTGACAATAACCAAGAAGAAATGAGGAAGAACCATGAGGAATGGAAGAAGAGCCATGAGGAACTGAAGAACCAAGAAGAAATGAAAAATGACATCGCTACCATGAAGAACTCAATAGAAAGCATCAAGAGTAGGCTCAATGAAGCAGAGGACCGCATCAGTGAGCTAGAAGACAGGATGGAAAAAAAATACCCAAGTAGAGCACCTTCTAGAAAAAAAGATTAAAAAGCAGGAGGAGAGCCTACGGGAGCTGTGGGACAATATAAAACAAAATAATATTCGAATAATAGGGGTACCAGAAGGAAAGGAAACTGAGGTAGACATGGAAAAAGTATTTCAAGAAATAATGACAGAAAACTTTCCTGAAATAGAGAAGAAAAAACCCACACAAATCCAAGATGCTCGCAGAGTCCCAAGCAAAATGAATCCCAGAAGACAGACTCCAAGGCACATTATAATTAAATTGGCAAACAACAACAACAAAGTAAGAATCTTAAAAGCAGCCAGAGAGAGACAGAAAGTTACATACAAAGGAACCCCCATCAGACTAGCAACTGATTTCTTCACAGAAACTTATCAGGCCAGAAGGGAATGGGATAAAATATATAAAGTCATGCAAAGGAAGGGTCTTAATCCAAGAATACTGTACCCAGCAGGCTATCAATCAAAATTGAAGGGGAAATCAGGAGTTTCACAGACAAAAAAAGACTGAAGGAATTTATTTCCACCAAACCAGCAATGCAAGAAATGCTAAAGGGTCTACTGTAAAAATAAAGAAATAGGAAGTGAAGAAGGAACACGGGTATAGAATAAAATGGCGTCAAATGAGTACCTATCAATAATAATCTTAAATGTAAATGGATTAAATGCTCCAATCAAAAGACATAGGGTAACAGATTGGATAAGAAAACAACACCCATTCATCTGTTGTCTACAAGAAACCCACCTCAGAAGAAAAGATGCACACAGACTGAGGGTGAAGGGATGGAAAAAAGTCTTCCTTCCAGGCAAATGGAAATGAAAAAAAAGCGGGGGTAGCAATACTTATATCCGACAAATTAGATCTCAGAGTGAAGGACATAATAAGAGATAATGAAGGCCACTTCATAATACTAAAGGGAACAATCCAACAAGAAGAAATAACCCTGGTAAATATATACGCACCCAACACAGGAGCAACCAAATACATAAAAAAAAACAAACTGCTGGAGGCCCTTAAGAGAGAGATTAATAGCAATACAATCATAGTAGGAGAATTTAATACCCCACTGTCACCCTTCGACAAATCATCTAAACAAAAAATCAGCAAAGAAATATCAAGCCTAAATGACTCACTAGACCAGTTGGAATTAATTGACATCTTCAGAACACTCCACCCTAAAGCCACAGAATATACATTCTTCTCAAGTGCACATGGGACATTCTCAAAGATAGACCACATTTTGGGACATAGGCAAAGTCTCTTCAAATTCAAGAAGATAGAAATCATATCAAGTATCTTCTCAGACCATAATGGCATAAAACTGGAAATTAACTACAATAAAAATATTCCAAAGAAATCAAACACATGGAGACTAAACAGCATGCTATTAAACAAGGACTGGGTTACGAGAGAAATCAAGGAAGAGATTAAAAACATCCTGGAAACAAACAACAATGAAAACACAACAATCCAAAATCTATGGGACACAGCGAAAGCAGTTTTGAGAGGGAATGTCATATCCTTACAAGCCTATTGCAAAAAACTAGAAAAAATGGTAACAGATGATCTAACTCTACAACTCAAAGAGTTAGAAAAGGAGCAACAAGAAAAGCCCAGTGTAAGCAGAAGGAAGGAAATAACAAAAATCAGAGCGGAGATAAACGACATAGAGACCAAAAAAACAATACATAAGATCAACAAAACCAAGAGCTGGTTCTTTGAAAGAATAAACAAGATAGATGAACCTCTAGCCAGGCTAACCAAGAAACAAAGAGAGAGGACCCAAATAAACAAAATCAGAAATGAAAGAGGTGAAATAACAACAGACCCCACCGAAATACAACGGATTGTTACAAAATACTACGAACAACTCTATTCCAACAAACTGAACAACCTTGAGGAAATGGACATATTCCTAGAAAAATACAAACTTCCAAAACTCAATCAGGAAGAATCTAAAAATCTCAATAGACCAGTAACTTGGGAAGAAATTGAAACAGTCATCAAAAAGCTTCCAGCAAACAAAAGCCCAGGGCCAGATGGCTTCACAGGAGAGTTTTACCAAACATTCAAGGAAGAACTAAAACCTATCCTCCTCAGACAATTCTAAAAAATTCGAGAGGAAAGAACACTTCCTAGCTCCTTCTATGAAGCCAGCATCACCCTAATACCAAAACCAGATAAAGACAACTCAATGAAAGAGAATTACAGGCCAATATCCCTCATGAACATAGATGCCAAAATCCTCAACAAAATTCTGGCAAATCGACTCCAGAAGAGCATCACAAAGATCATACACCATGACCAAGTAGGATTTATTCCAGGAATGCAAGGATGGTTCAATATCCGCAAATCAATAAATGTGATACATCACATAAACAAATTGAAAGATAAAAATCATATCGTCATATCAATAGATGCAGAAAAAGCATTTGATAAAATCCAACACCCTTTCCTGATAAAAACTCTTAACAAGGTGGGAGTACAAGAATCATACCTCAACATAATAAAAGCTATATATGATAAACCCACAGCCAACATTATACTCAATGGGCAAAAACTAAAACCATTCCCTCTAAGAACAGGAACAAGACAGGGATGCCCACTCTCGCCACTCCTGTTTGACATAGTACTGGAAGTACTAGCCATTGCAATTAGACAAGAGGAGGAAATAAAAGGCATCCAAATTGGAAAAGAAGAAGTAAAGTTATCTTTATTTGCAGATGACATGATATTGTACATAAAAAACCCCAAAGACTTGATTAAAAAACTAATTGACTTAATAAATGAATTTGGCAATGTAGCAGGATACAAAATTAATGCCAAGAAATCCATGGCATTTCTATATACCAACAGTGAAACTACAGAAACAGAGACTAAAAAAGCAATGCCATTTACCATCGCACCAAAAAAATTAAGATACCTAGGAATAAACTTAACTAAGGAAGTAAAGGACCTATATGCTACACGACACTGAAAAAAGAGATAGAGGAAGATGTAAGGAGATGGAAGAACATACCATGTTCATGGATTGGTAGAATCAACATCATCAAAATGTTCATACTTCCTAAAGCAATCTATAGGTTCAATGCACTCCCCATTAAAATACCAACGGCATGTTTCACTGACCTAGAAAGAACTCTCCAAAAGTTCATTTGGAACAATAAAAGACCCCGAATAGCCACAGCAATCCTGAGAAAGAAGGGTAAAGTAGGAGGGATCTCAATACCAGACTTCAAACTGTATTACAAAGCCACTGTTCTCAAAACAGCCTGGTACTGGCACAAGAACAGACATATAGATCAATGGAATAGAATCGAGAACCCAGATATCAACCCAAATCACTATGCTCAATTAATATTTGACAAAGGAGGCACAAATATACAGTGGAGTCAAGACAGTCTCTTCAATAAATGGTGTTGGGAAAATTGGGCAGACACATGCAAAAGAATGAAACTAGATCACCAACTTACACCATACACAAAAATAAACTCAAAATGGATGCAGGACTGAAACATCAGACGGGAAACCATAAAAATACTAGAAGCATCCACAGGCAGCAAAATCTCAGACGTATGCCAAAAGAACTTCTTCACTGATACTGCCCCTAGGGCAATGGAAGCTAAAGAGAAAATAAACAAATGGGACTACATCAAAATAAAAAGTTTTTTTACAGCAAAAGAAACCATCAACAAAACAACAAGAAAGCCCACAGTGTGGGAGAACATATTTGCAAATAACACCACTGATAAAGGTTTAATCTCCAACATCTACAGACAGCTGATACAACTAAATAAAAGGAAGATGAATGATCCAATTAAGAAATGGGCAATGGACATAAATAGAATATTCTCAAAGGAAGACAGAAGGAAGGCCAAAAGGCACATGAAAACATGCTCAAAGTCACTAATTATCCGAGAGATGCAAATCAAAACAACAATGCGGTACCATCTCACACCTGTCAGAATGGCCAACATCAACAAAACAACAAACGACAAGTGTAGGCGAGGCTGCGGAGAAAAAGGAACCCTCGTGCACTGCTGGTGGGAATGCTGACTGGTGCAACCACTGTGGAAAACAGTGTGGAGTTTCCTCAAAAAACTGAAAATGGAACTCCCATTTGACCCAGTAATCCCACTTCTAGGAATATATCCCAAGAAACTAGAAACACCAATCAGAAAGGATATATGCACCCGTATGTTCATAGCAGCACAATCTACAATAGCCAGAATTTGGAAACAGCCTAGGTGCCCATCAGCAGATGATTGGATCCAAAAACCATGGTACATCTACACAATGGAATACTATGCTGCCATAAAAAAGAAGGAATTCTCATCTTTTGCAGCAACCTGGATGGAATTGGAGAACATCATGCTGAGTGAAATAAGCCAATCAATGAAAGAGAAACACCACATGACCTCACTCATTTGTGGATAATAAAGATCATTATAAACTGATGATCCAAAAGATAGATATAGAGACAGTAAAGCAACAAGCGGATTGTCAAATTTCAGCAGGGAAGGGAGGAGGATCTGGGAGAGATAATAGATCAACTGAAGGACTTGTATACATGCATATAAGTACATCCAATGGGCATAAAACTCTGGGGAGGGAGGGGATGTGTGGGGGGGACGGAGGGGATGTGTGGGAGGGAGGGAGGAAAAATCATTAAAATATGTAAAAATAAATAAATAAATAAATTTAAAAAAAATAATAAAAAAAAATAAAGAAGAGGTCAGTGCCTCAGACTAAGAGTCAGTACTGCATGTTTGAAACATTCTTGCAGTACACTGGCTGCCCCAATACAGGGGTCTGCAGTAAATGCGGACCCCTCCCTCAGGGTTCCTTTCCTCTCCACTTCCCTACTTAAACTCCCTGCCACTGCTGCTGTCAACCCTCATAGCACAGAAGTCTTTTTCTGAGAGCTCTCCTGTTTATTTGGCCCTACAGACACGCATTAGCTAGTGCAATTTTATCCAGTTGCCCTGCACTTTTTTTTTCATTCATTCCTTCCACATATGCTGTATGGCAAGCTTTGTGCTGGATGCTAGAAATGCAATGATGTGTGAAAAGAGGCAATCCCTGCTCTTCAAGAACTTGGTCTACTCAGGGAGAGAAAGCAGCACATAAGCATACGCGTCAGTGACAGATTACCACTGAGGGAGGTGTTCTCAGGAACAGGAACATCAGGGCATACTCAAAGAGAGTGGCTCTGGGGTGAGGAAGTAACCAGGGAGGGGCGCATCTCAGGGACCGCCAAGATGGAAGGAAGACCATGTCGCTGTTAAGATCACACCCCAGGCGAGGCAGGAAGGCAGGCAGGGAGCCGATAGGCACTCTCATTGAGGACCATGTATTCAGGACTACAAATCCCCTCTACTGTCTACTATAGGACTACAGAGATGGAAACTTAAAACTCACTGGCACATCGATAGGAATATGATGAAATGCTGAACAAAATGCACACAAATTGCCAAAGAAATAAGCAGCCTGGCAGACAGATTGCTTATTCTCATCCATGCCTACCCTTAAGTCAGTGATTCTCAAACCTGGCTGATTCTAATCACAGGGGCTCTGGCTCCAGCAAGTTATTCCTTTAATGGATCTAAGAAAGTGTTTTTAAATGGATGCCCACGAGACTCTAATGTGAAGAGTGGGTAGAGAACCGGTTGTCTGAGGCAGAGCGCCCTAACTTCTCAGAAAGTGCTGTTTATCAGAGCCCTTCCCTACACCAAGACATTCCCGCCGGTCCCCCAGTTAACCCACTGCGCTGTCTCCAAGCATATGGGAGCAGCTAAATCCTTCTTCCCATACCCTCTCAAACGAGCAAGTTGGTATGAAAAAAATTAAGTGGGGGTGAATGAGGTGTTGAGTTGGACAGTAAGCGGTTCAATCTTGAATATGCTAGTAAAAACTAGTTTGTGGAAGAGGATAAAATTCATAAGCTGGCTGACTTCTGTCCAAGAGAAAGAGGCTCGCCTCCATCACCAGGGAAGAAAGGGAAAGAACAAGGAAAGGAAGCTACTTAAATGGTGTTCACCTGCGTCCCAGGCAAAAGCTTTGCGAAGCTGAGAACATCAGTCAGCAATGTCTCCAGAAACTAGGAGAGGAGTGCCTTCAAATTGGCTCCTGAAGTTACAGGCAAGTGGCAGTTATAACTCCATATAGGTCAATGCTTAAACTATTAAAACTGCCTGAATGCAAGCAGGCAGACTTTGGCTATCGCTTGTGTTCTGTTACATAACAAAACTGCTAGCCAGTGTGATGTCCACGGACCCTGAGAGAGGAGACACCCACCAACAAGGGCTCTGGGTGAATTGTTAGAAATTGGGACTGTCCCGCCAAAAGCGGGATGTCTGGTCACCTTAAACTAGACTCAAATTGTAAAGACAGAGCTTACCCAGCCAGCATAGCTGGTGGTTCAGAGGTGACCTATGAACCAGGAAGTCAGGGTTTGACTCCCGGTCAGGGCACAAGCCCTGGTTGCAGGCTCAATTCCTAGTATAGGGTGTGCAGAAAGCAGCCTACCAATGATTCTCTCTCATCATTATTAATGTTTCTATTTCTCTCCTCCTTTTATCTCTGTAACAACAACAAAAAACACACAACAAAAACACAAAACAAACAAACCCCACAACCATAGCCTAGCAGCCATTGCTAAGTAAGGGCCTCTCATGCAAACAGCAGACCTGCTCTAAGCTGCAAGTCTCCCAGCCTGGAACGCTTGCCTGCACTGTGCTCTCGCCCTTTGAGCAAGCCTTTATAAAGGAGTCCCTAGAACCATTTTCAGCCAAAAGGACTGAAGCTTTCCCCATCCACTCAGACCTATATTCCCATCAGCTTCTTCACTGACCAAGCAGAGCAGCTCCATTCTGACCAACCAGGACCGTGTCTTCTGGACCAATCAAACTGTGAGGACTTGATGTCCTCATCTGCATGAGGTCACACCAATCTGTTTCTAAGTCAGCTCCCCTCCGGCTTTCCCTTCCCACTGAAAACTACTTTACCCTCCTATGTTTTGCCAGAGCAGACCAGTGGAGACCAGAATAAAAACAAGTGACACCATGAGAAAAAAAAAACGCTCTTTCCAAGAACTTTCCATCCTAAAATGAACCTGGGAAATTGTAAATCACACCACAGGCACCATTATTTGAAGAGTCTCACATCCATGGCACAAGTGCCTTTTCTTACCCATCCCACTCAATAATTAAAATCTCTTTCCAATCCCACTGACCACAGTGCAGAGCTGATTTGAGACTGGATTATTGGGCTCCTGAATGCCTTTCCTTCCTGTTAGCTACAGGTTGAACATTTGACCTTGTGCCTGAACTATATATAACCTAAACGTGATGTCAGCTCAACATAAAATGTCTTTAAGCGAGTCTTGAACCAATGAATGAAAATAATGCCTACTAGGCAAATGCCTTTCTCCTCCAAACTTCTGTAACTTTCAAACATACGTTAAATGTTTTTTCTTTAAATCCAGGAAACAAGAACATTCCCATTCCAACTTTTGATGACATAGTTTAAAACACGTTTCATTACAATTTTTATTTCCTTCTCAAAACACAGTTACACTTTTGGGGAAAAGATGACTTGAAAAGTCATCCAGTCCTTTTAATAATGTTGCATTCTTATAAATGTGTACTCATTCCATTATCACCAAAGGCAACAGTATGTCTTTGTGTTTTACAAAACTTAACATGTTATAAAAGTTAGAACTAAATAGTGAAAAATTACTGTATCATACATCAGGTATCTTTTTCAAACATATTTCTTTACCTTTAGTTTTTGTTTTGTTTTATTTTTTTAAATAAAATTTTGTTGATTTTTTACGGAGAGGAAGGGAGAAGGGCAGAGAGTTAGAAACATTGATGAGAGAGAAACATTGATCAGCTGCCTCCTGCACACCCCCTACCGGGGATGTGCCCACAACCAAGGTACATGCCCTTGACCTTCCGGGACCTTTCAGTCCCCAGGCTGACGCTCTATCCACTGAGCCAAACCGGTTTCGGCTCTTTACCTTTAGTTTTTAATCTAATTAAAGCAGCATAACACACACACACACACACTAAAACTCTGTTTAAAGTTATGAGACTGTTTAAACTGGGCTAATAAGCTCAATACTAAACAAATGAAAGACATAAGTCCCTTTTAGAGATTATGACCTAACCTATAAACACAAAATATTCAGGGCGCACAAAGTAAAAATAATAATAAAATAAAATATTTAATGCAAACTAAATAGTGCATTCAGTGAACTAGTGAAAAAAGCAAAGGACAAGTGGCAGTATGTTGCAATAAATCATCACAATTCCTATAGACGAACAGGAAGCTTCATAATTCACATTTCTGAGGTTACCAGGGGGAGAAATCGGACAAACTGATAAAAGGCACACTTCAAAAATAAGTGCAATTAGAAAGGAGGCTGGCGTGCAGGAACAGAAAACGTAGATGAAGTGACTACTGAGGATGAACCTATAGGGTCCACAGAAGGCAAAGACGTGTGGACACAGGAGGAAGTGAAGCACCTGCAGGAGAGAGAGCAGTGACGCCACCACCAATGCATGTGCACAGACAAGACGGGGGGCTAAAGACTTTGTCTCCATCTCTTCTTCGGGTGGTTAATGTGATTAAGTTAGTGAAGTGAAAAATTAATTACTGAACAGTCCTTAGCTTTACTTTTAAAAGTATGTAACTTATTTTTCTCCCAGATTCAGAATTTTAATACATCACCACCAGTCATTCATCAGAAAATCTTTTAAAAATAATATACATTCTCAAAGTGGTTAAAGATCCTTTCTCACAATAAGATTAATGTTCACCATAACAGAACAAACTTAAAGGTCTGACTAATTTAATAATTAGTAATTTGAACAAAACCAAGTACCATTTCCAAAGAAATCAAAACTAGTTTCACCTTAGTTCTCCATCAAATCTGTAAAGGCAAAGCCTCAACAGGTCACAGGTGTAGGCAATCCTTCACACCACCCCTACTTCCCCGCACTTTGATGTACCTCCTTCCTCTGCAACTCAAGTTAGTATAACATCCAATCCTATGCAATAAAAGGCTAATAGGCAAACAGACCAAATAGCAGAACTGAACCAGTCACTACGACGTGCGCTGACCACCAGGAGGTGTGTGTGGAACATGGCAGGCGTTGGCCACAGCAGGATGGTGGAGCAGGTGAGCAGAGGTGCCAGTCCAAGGCAGGGTGCTGGTCGCTGTCATCAGGCAAGCCTCTGGTGGTTACTGAAAATTCTTCGTTCCCGCACACCACGATCCAGCTGCCTGCGCCAGTCCCACTCACACGGTCTGCCAGAAATGGAACCGCTGTCTGCACCCACTGCTAGCGCCAGCGCCAGCACCAGCCCAGCTCACTCCCGCAGCCAGCACCAGAGCTACGGCTTGCACTCACTGCCAAATTCGGGCGCTGGTCCCAATCACTCAGTGCCATCAACAGCAGGTGTGAGTGGCAGCTGCGGGGAGGGGGGGGGGTGGGGGGTGGGTGTGTTTGTGTGTGTGTGTGTGTGTGTGTGTGTGTGGTGGTGGTGGTGGTGGTTAGCTAACCATCCTCGAGGGTTTCTCCACTTTCCCTGCTCCTAAGGGGCGATCCGGGCAGCAGGCCACTCACACCCGCTAACAACGCCGGTCCTGCTCACACCACTCCATGCCATCAGCAGGTGAGAGTGGGGCCAGTGCAGCAGTGGATGGGAGCAGTAGTGGTGGGAGTGGGACTGCCGGCAGACAGGAGATTGGGGCCACAGTGGGAGGGGCTGGGCAGTAGCACAAAGGATGGGCTGAGACCCACCCCTGTGCCTACCACAGCCTTGCGGCCCACAGTTCCTTTAAGGTGTGTGAATTCCTGCACTGGGCCCCTAGTACTACTGTATGTATGTATGTATGTATGCTGTGGATGGGCTTTGTCTATCCTCATCTTTAAAACTGGAATAATACTAAGTATCTTCATAGCTGCTGTACTGATTAAAGTCATCTAGAACAACAGTCACCAGTCCATGGAACACTGGTGGTCTGTGAGGTCTGAAAGATTGGTGACCACTGATCTAGAAAATGCCTTATATCAGGCCTGATATATAACAGTCACTCAATAAAAGGTCATCTCATCTTCTGCTACTCACTACAAACCTCCTCTTTGTTGAGCTTATCACCAAGAACGGGAAAATTCATTCTACTGCTGTCACAAATTAATTATACCCTCCCCTTCCTCAAAAGTATCAGCATGCACTTCCAATTGCACCGTGGGCCAGATCTGGGCTCTCACCTTCACCATCCATTCCCAAGAGTGCACTGGTGCTTCTAGTAGTTTGCAAGAGGTGCCTTTAGCAGGACTACTCTTTCTGCACCCCGATTCAACTTAGTCATTCTTGTTCATTATGTCCTGAAGCCTCACTTTTTCCAGTTCACTCAAGAAACCTCCACTATATTTATTAACCTGACTGAACGAAAACAGATCGCTAGAAACCTAGAATTTGTTTGCTCATACACTCTAAGCAATTCTCTCAAAACAAGGATTTCCCAAATGAGGCAACTATGATAGACTCATAGTTGGTATTGACCTTTTAAAATCTTCTAACCAATGACAAAGAAGGCAATCTCATTTTCCTCTTCTGGGTACATACTTCCTTTGAAGTTCTATCTATTTATCCATCTTATCTAATCTAAATCAATCATCACATCCATCCATTTGTTAAAAGACTCCACTGACTTGCTTTCTGCCTTTAAATACATACCAGTATTTGGTTATTGCCTCACATCACTCAGGACATGTCTTATTTCATTTATTTACTTACATACTTATTTAAATGCTTAATTACTAGAGGCCGATGCACAAAATTTGTGCACAGGGGGAGGGGGTGTCCCTCAATCCGACCTGCACCCTCTCCAATCTAGGAGATTGTGGGATGTCTGCCTGCCAGTTTAGACCCAATCCCCTAAAACAGCAGTCAGACATCCCTCTTGCAATCTGGGACCTCTGGCTCTTAACCGCTCACCTGCCTGCCTGCCTGGCTAATCGCCCCCTAACTGCTCCCCTGCTGGCCTGATCACCCCTAACTGCCTCTGCTTCAGCCCCCGTCACCATAGCTTTGTTCAGCAAAACGTCCAGAAGATGTCTAGTCTAATTAGCATATTACCATTTTATTAGTATAGATTGTTGGCACCATTACAGATGTCTCCCATTTCCCCTCCTTTTGCCCACCTCCACCCCAGCCAGTCCTTCACCACCTTATTGTCTGTGTCCACGGGCTATGCTTATGTGCATATATGCATATATGTTCTTTGGCCAATCTCTTCCTGTCACCTCCCTTTTTCCCCTCTGAAATCTGTCAATTCCATGTATCCATACCTCTGGTCCTATTTCATCCATCAGTTTATGTTGTTCATTTGGATTCCACCTATAGGTGAGATCATATGGTACTTGTCTTTCTGACCGACTCATTTCACTTATCATAAGCAGCTCAGTACATCCATGCTGGTGCAAAATGTAAGTGTTCCTTTTTACAACTGTGTATCATTATTCCACTGTGTGTCATTGTTTTAATTCACTCATCTACTACTGATGGGCACTTGGCCGTTTCCAGATCGTGGGTATTGTAAATAATGCTGCTATGAACATAGGAGTGCATGTATCTAAAAAAAACCCTTCTACACCACAAAAGAAACCATTAACAAAATAAACAAGCGAATCCACTGTGTGGGAGAACATATTCAGCAATTATACATTTGATGAGAGGTTAATTTCCAAAATATACAAAGAACTCATAAAGTTCAACAAAAGAAAGACAAACAATCCTGAATAGACACTTTTCCAAAAAGGATATACAGATGATCAGCAAACATATGAGAAAATGCTAATGTCACTGATCATCAGAGATGCAAATTAAAACTACAATGAGGTATCATCTCACACTGTCAGAACGACTACCATCAGCAAATAACAAGTTTGGTGAAACCTTTACTATAAATGTCTACCATTACACAGCAAGAGTGTTTAAATGAATCATTCAATATTCAACCAATACACAGTTAACAGTGTCAAGTCTTACAGTCCCTGCTCTCAGGGGGACAAGTCAGGTCAGGAGGGGTGAGACCATTCTGAGTGTGGGAGATGGTGGTCACGAGGCCAGGTACTGTGGCACAAAAGAGTGAATACCAACTTTGCGCTGAATGGTGATAAACGAAAGGACTGGGGGCGCCTTCGATCAACCAGGTGAACAAAGGGAACATCCCTAGACAGAAAATACCTGTAAGACACAGTATCACTAGTGACAGGAAGGACTGTAGGTGTTCACTAAGTATTTGGGTTTGGGGGGAGGGGCGCGGGGAATCGGAGTGTGTGTATGGGCGAGCGGGGTGTCAAGTACAAAGAACATTTATGTTGCCAGTTTGTTTTGCATTTCTAAATTCGCTTGAGAATGTACTAAGTCCAGAGGGGAAGGTAGTTCACTATCTCAGATAGAAACCTTAGAGCAATAGAGTTTAATTCTCTCAAAACTGGTTAAGAAAGCGGTGCTTGGAGCTCCAAAGGCTCCCCACTGTCCCCTCAGTTCCCCACCCGTCCTCTTTTCAACAGACCCACTGCTTCACACTAATGGTGTAAGTTCACTAAAACTCACGAATTATCTGACAGGAGAATTGTACAGTAAATTACTTCACACGCTGTTGAAAGTGAAAACTTTTTAAAAATTGATTTCAGAGAAGGGAGAAAGAGAATCATTGATCGGCTGCTCCTGCAATCGAGCCTGCACGCCGGGTATGTGTCCTGTCTGGGAATAGAACCATGACTTCCTGGTTCATAGGTCGACATTCAAACTACTGAGCAATGCCAGCCAAGCCAAGCAAAAACTTAAAAACCCCAATTCTCTAAAATATTGAAGCTAATTTACTTTTAATTTTGAATATTGAATTTTGTTTACTTTTAATATTGAACCTAATTTATTTTTTTGAAATATTCTCTATCTTATTCCTTACTAGTGAGTGGCCCAGTGCATGAAATTCATGCACGGGGGTGGGGGGTGTGGAGGTTGTGGTGTCCCTCAGCCTGACCTGTACCCTCTCCAATCTGGGACTCCTCGAAGGATGTCCTACAGCTGATTTACAGGCATCCGGCCTAAACCAGCATCCCTCTCACAATCCAGACTGCTTGGCTCCTAACCTGCTGCCAGCCTGCTCACCCTCAAATGGCCCCCCTCCCCCCGTGCTGGCCTGCTCACCCCCAACTGCCTCCCCTCCCCACCCCCGCTGTCCTGATCACCCCCAACTGATGGCCTGCTGGTTCCCAACAGGTCCCCCTGCTGCTCTGCTCACCCCCACTTGCCTCCCTCTGCCGGCCTGATCATCCCCAACTGCCCTCCCCTTTTGGCCTCTAACCACCTCTACTTCGGCCCCGCCACCATGGTTTTGTCCAGAAGGTCTCCTGAAGGCCTCCCAACCTAATTAGCATATTACCTTTTATTAGTATAGATTGGGGGGGGGGACGCAAAGGCACGCTTGCAGCTGGTTTGCCCTGAATGGTGTCCCAGATCAAGGTGGGGGTTCCCTTGGGGTGTGGGGGAGCCTGGGCAAGGGGCCGAGGGCTGTTTGCAGGCTGGCCACACACCCCCAGCGAGGACCCTCATTCCA
Source organism: Nyctalus aviator (assembly GCA_036971965.1). NCBI lineage: Eukaryota > Metazoa > Chordata > Mammalia > Chiroptera > Vespertilionidae > Nyctalus > Nyctalus aviator. Next base: position 844,950 of record CM072934.1, on the reverse strand, counting down.
TGGAGGTGTGGCCAGCTTGGATAAGAGGCTGAGGGCCATTTTCAGGCTGGCCGCACCCCCCAGTGACTCAGACTCCCTGCCCCTCCTTGAGCAGAGGCTAGAGATATCTGCTCAGCCAGTCTAATAAGCATATTACCCTTTTATTAGGATTGGCCCAGTGCGTGAACTCGTGCACCTTGAAACGAACTGTGGGCAGTGAGGCTGTGACAGGCATAGGGGAGGGTCTCGGCCCCTCCCACCATGGCCCCTGGTACCGTCTGTCTGAAGACCAACTCCCACCACTGCTCCCACGTGCTAACAGTGGTTGCACCTGCTGGTGCCGCTGAGCAATTGGGGGTGGTGCCAACAGTGGGTTTGAGTAGGGCAGGCGCAGTCAGGGTTCGAATGGCGGCTACTGCCCCGATCGCCCCTCCAGAGCAGGGGGAGGCAGAGAAGTCCTCAGGGATGATCAGGTTGGGTAGCCGCCACTCACACCCACTGATGGCACCATGTGATCGGAACCTGTGCTGGGCACCTGCAGCAGGCAGGAGCAAAGAATTTTTTAGTAACCACCAGAGGCTTGTCCCAATGGCAGCGACCGGTGCCCTGCCTTGGTCTGAGTGCCCCCACTTACCTGCTCCACCATCCCACCTTGCCCAATGCCTGGTCATGTTCTGCACACGCCCCCTGGTGGTCTGCACATGTCATAGCAGTCAGTTGTTCCACCATTCGGTCTATTTGCATACTAGCCTTTTATTATATAGCATAACTGAAAGATTATACCCTTTTTTTCCCCCCTTTTTATTGATGTTTTACAGAGAGGAGGAAGGGAGAGAGAGAACTAGAAACATCGATGAGAGAGAAACATCGACCAGCTGCCTCTTGCACACCCCCTATTGGGGATGTGCCCACAACCAATGTACATGCCCCTGACCGGAATTGAACCTGGGACCCTTCAGCCCGCAGACCGATGCTCTACCACTGAGCCAAACCGGTTTTGGCAAAGGTTATACCTTTTTTACCACCTTCCTCCAATTCCCTAAAATTTACCCCTAAAACACACTGAAGAAAAACCAGACTAGAAGGAAACATTTACAAACTACATCTGATAAAGGACTATTATCAGAACATATGTTAAACTCTAGGAGCTCAATAATGAACAGAATTGTTAAAAATGGGCCAATTCGAATCACTTCCACAAAAAGATATATGGATGACTTACATAAGCATATGAAAAGAGGGTTATTATTAATCATTAGGGAAAAGCCAATTACAATTACAATGGGATACCATCTACTAACTGGCCTTTAAATGCAAAACAACTGGCAATACCAAATACTGAGGAGACTGCACAGAATTAGGATTCCTACACTGCTGCTGAGAAAGCAAAATGGCACTTTTTAGGACAACTAAAATTTTTTTTTTCTTGATTGTAATTATAAAACTTAGTTCACCAAAATTCACAGACCTGCATACCAAAAAGGGTTAATTTTACTCTATTTAAATACTTCAATAAATCAGACTCTTTTAAAATTCTCCATAAAGTATTTTCTCTAAAATATTTTAACATTTCCATTTTCCTTTGAAAAACTCCTGTTTCATCATGCACTTCTAAGAACGTTCTGAGAACCTTATATAGCCAGCTTCAAATGCACAGAAATGTACAACCAACCAGATAAATTTCAAAAAGGATAAAAACAAGTACAGCATTCCACTCTGCCAAAGCACCCACACACACCTACCTCCCACTGAGAGAATTAGGTGGGAAGAAAGACATAAATATATCAAGAAAGCAAATTCACATCCAGGCCTCTTGTATCAAACAAAAAGTTTACTTATTAAGCAAACCAAATCACAGACTTGGAAAGAAGCCAATCATAAAAGACTGCGTATTATGATTCCATTTCTATGGATTACCCAGAATACGCAGATCTTTAGAGACAAAAACTATATTAGTGGTTTCTTAGGCCTGGGCATGGGTGTGTGGGGAAGGAGTTGGAGCACCGTGAGGGTCACAGCTAAGAAGAATGGCTTTCTTTTGGGTTGATGAAATGTGGTGATGTTACAATTCTGAATACACAAAACACCAGTGAATTATACTCTCTCAATAGATGAACTAAATAATATGTGAATTGTGTCTTAAGAAAGCTGTCAACTGAAGAGCAAAATAAAAACTTAAGACATAAAACACAAACACAAAATAATCACCTACCACACAGATATCTGGATCCACAACAAAGGAATGAAGAACACAAAAAATGGCAAGTAAATATGTGGGAACTATAAGTAACACAGAAACTTTGTGTGGAGCTCCGCCGAGGGTTCAAGGCTGAGTATCACCTGGAACCAAGACTCGGGCCAGGGCACATGCCCTGTTGCGGACTCAATCCTCATTAGGGGCGTGCTGGAGGCAGCCAGTCAGTGCTGTCTCTATTTCTTGCTCTTTCCATTCCTCTCTAAAAATCAATAAAAATATTCTTACAATTTTGTAAAGGCTTGGTGTAGGAAAGGTGCAATATACTACTATAAGGTTCTAAGAAGTAGAATATCACTTGAAGGAAAATTGTGGTAAGTTAAAGATGTATGCAAAAGCAACAACTAAAACAACCAAGAGTTATAGCTAAAAAGTTAAGAAAAAAACTTATATAAAAGAAAGCAGAAAAGAGGGAACAAAGAATGAGAGGGGAAAATAGGAAATAGCAAAAGAACAGATCATATCAGTAGTCACATTAAATGTAAATACCCTGTTTCCCCGAAAATAAGACAGTGTCTTATATTAACTTTTTCTCCCAAAGTTGCATTAGGTCTTATTTTCAGGGGATGTCTTATCTTTCCATGCGCTAGGTCTTATTTTCGGGGAAACACGGGTAGTCCTACCACAATTTAAGTGCAAAGATTATGATGTGATTAGAAAAACAAAATCCAATTATCTGTACTCGAATGCGGGGGCCTGAAGCTGCAGGGATCTCCCTTTTCCATGTCCCGCATGGAAAGAGAGATGAACGAACCGGTTCTAAGTGGAGGTGCCCAGGGATTGAGAAATATTAGAAATAAAGAGAGAAGACACAGAGATAGATTTTAAGCTGGGAGCTGGGAGGGCCGCTGACCTCCTCTGCTGGAGGGACTGACTGACGACCTCCTAAGCCACGCGGCACCTCCTAAGCCACGCAGCACATCTATTTATACTCCAATCCAACAAGGGGTTTCACAGGAAAACAAGGAGCCTGGGAGAGCCCAGGTTCCACTCACTCCTTCCCTCTGAACAAACAGAAACCAGGAACTAAGAACATCTCCACACTCCCACGGCGGGAGTGCAACTGACTAGACTCTGTCAATATCCCGGGCCCAGTCAACAACAATCTAAAGAATGTCCAGGTGTCTTCCCATTTGGCCCTCTATGCTCTATGTAAACTATACTATATAAGACACCCATTTCAAAGATAGATTCAAAATATGAGAAAAGGTAAGCCATGCTAACCCAAGTCAAACAAGCAAAAAAAGCTGGAGTGGCTGTATTATTTTATGACAAAGTAGTTATCAGAGCAGTAAAATTACCAGGGACATTTCATAATGATGAAAGACTCCACTGAGGAATTCTAAACGTTTATGCACCTAATAACAAAACTGACATAACTAAATTAGATGTCAAAACAGAAAGTTATTTAAAAAATCCACACATACTCTGAAACTAAGTAATTCTAAATACAGTCATGCACCACATAATGACATCTTGGTCAAAGTGAGGCCAAAGAGAGCTGCGAATTCCTATCGCCTGGTGATGTCATAGGAGTCTTAAAGTTGCAGCCCAACACATTACGCGAGTGTGTTCTGGTGATGCTGGTATCAATGCATCTACTCCACTGCCAGCTGCGTAACAGTGTCTACAGTTAGAGAAGTACTATACCACTTGGGTTTGAGTAAGCGCACTCTCTGATGTTTGCGTAATAAAGAAATCACCAGACACGTTTCTCAGACTGAATCCTGGTCATTAGGCAGCACGTAATGTATGAGTCAAAAAAAAAAAAAAAAATTAAAGGGAAAATTAGGAAGTATTTTGAATTGAATGAAAATACAATATTACTTATCTTTATGGGTTGTAACAAAAGTAGTACTTGAGAGGGAAATTACCAAATGCATAACCTGAAAAACAAAGTTCCCAAATCAGTGCCCTCAATTTATACCTTAAGTAACTACGGAGAGAAGAACAAATAACATTTAAGGCAAAGAAAGTAAATAGTAAAGATCAGACAAGAAGAAATCAATAAAATCAAAAGGGAAATGAAGAAAGCTTCGTTGAGATCAAAAGCTTGTTGAGATCAATAAAATCCTAGTAAGCCAAAATTCATCAGGAAAAAGAGAAGAAATAAATTATCATAGAAAAATAAGAGCAGTGACATTTCTATAAATACTAAAAAGGATGATATGAGCATATTCAGAATAACTATTTCAATGAATGGACAAAGTACTCCATTCCTTGAGAAGCACAAACTGCCAAAGTTCACTCAGAAAGAAAAGAATAATTTGAGTATTCCTATACATTTTGAAGAAATTTAATTTGTAGTTAAAAAATCTTTCAAGGGCCAGATGGCCCCATTGGTGAATTCTACCGAACATATCCAACATGGATTACTGCTATGAGAGTGCATCACGACAAAGGGAGATTTACCCCAGAAATACCAGGTTGGTTTATAATTCTAAAAATCTGTAACTCAGCACTTAATATGAAAAACCTTAAAATTATCTTAATGTAGAAGGAAAAATGTGTTTTACAAAGTCCAACATCTATTCCTTAATAAAAAGTATAAGCAAACCAGGATAGAAAGGAACTTCCTCAATCTACCAAAAACAAAGCAAAAAAAAAACCCCAAAACACCTTATAGCTTATACCTGTGGTTGGCAAACTCATTAGTCAACAGAGCCAAATATCAATGTACAACAATTGAAATTTCTTTTGAGAGCCGAAAACAGACTTCTGCGCATGGGCCCCAGAGTTTCAATCGCATTTTACGTGCGTGCCCACACGTGGTATTTTGTGGAAGAGCCACACTAAAGGGCCAAAGAGCCGCGGTTTGCCAACCACTGTCTTATAACATACTTAATAGTAAACCCCCCCTAAAAATCAGAAACATAATTACAACTTCCATTCAACACTGTAATGAAAGTGTTAGCCAGGCAAGTAAAAAAAGAAAAAGAAAAAAACGTCCAAATTAGAGAAGTAAAACTACCTTTATTCACATACAAGATCATCTATGAGAAAAACTACAAAGAAAAAGTCACCTACTTAGAATAGGTATGTTTAGCAAATTTGCAGTGTACAAAATTAACAATTTCTATACATCAGCTACAACCAGAAATTGTGAAACTTTAAAGCAGTAACATTTATTTAGCATAAAAAGTGTTAAGCACTTTGTGATCAATTTCATAGAAGATACGCAAGGCTTGAAAACCACAAAAACAATGCTGAGAGCTATCCCATGTTCAGGGAATACTGAATTCAATATTGTTGAAATGTCAGTTTACACCAAGTTTATCTATAGATCCGATACATCCTGATAAAAATTATAGCAGGCTTTTTGTAGAAATTGACAAGAAGATTCTAAAACTTACATAGAAACACAAAGGATCTAGAATTGGCAAAATAACTTTGAGGATGAAGAAAGTTAGAAGTGTTATACTCTGATTTTTCAAGACATTATAAATCTACAATAAGACAGTAGTACCCATGTACAAAAGGACAAATAGCTCAATAGAAAAAAATAGTCTAGAAACAGAATGACATACATACATACAGTTCAAATCAATTTTCAAAAGAAATACCAAGGCAGCTCGGTGAGGAGAGAATAATCTTTTCAATAAATGGTGCTGGAACACTTAAATAGCCAAAAGTAATAAAAAATTGCCGCACCTTTACAAATTGGTATACAGATATTAACTCAAAATAGACTAAAGAACTGAAGGAGGTAAAACTATAAAACTGAAATAAAGATCAAGAAAACCTTAGTAATGTTGGATTTGGCAAGTATTTCTTAAATATGACACAAAAAATGAAACTTTTTTTTTTTTTAAATTGGCTTCATCAAAATTAGTAAGTCTGCTCTTCAAAAGACTTTGAAAACATATACCTGAATCCAGAATAATGAGCCCTTACAATTCAATAAACCATGAAATTTAAAAATGGTTTTTATAAAAACTATGAAAAAAAAATAACTTAAAGGAAAATATACAAAAAATATATATTTACCAAAAAAAGGGAGTAAACAATAAAAAAGATCAGATGGTAAATAAACTCATGAAAACATGTCAACATAATTTAGTTATTAGGAAACACAAATTAAAACCATAAAGAGCTTCTTTTAGATACTCACTATCAAAAAGACTAACCATATCAAAGCTAGCTAGGATGCAGAGCAATAAGAAATCTTAGCAAAGATATAATCTATCTGATTAATAAAGGAGTAACATGCTAATTGACCGTACCTTCACAATGCCCACCAGCCATTCGGGAGCAGGTACACAAATTAACCCAACAAAGATGGCAGGTTAATTTGCATACACAGGTGCCAAGCAGTTGGGGGCAGGGTGGGATGCTTGCCAGGCAATCTGCACACCAGACACTTAAGGACTCTGGGCAGCATGGGAAGGCAGCTCCGGCCAGAGCAAAGGCACTGCCAGCAGCCAGGGGTAAGAAGGCCTATTGTTGCACAAATCCTCCTGCATAGGGCTTCTAGTCCTATATAATAAAAGCCTAATATACAAATAGACCAAATGGTGGAACGACCAGTCACTATAACGTGCACTAAACACCAGGGAGGAGCTTCTGCCCCCTGGTGAGCACAGTGGCTTTGGCTAGAACCTCTCCTGCCTCTGCAGTAGCACTAAGAAGCATTGAGCCAGGAGGGTGGGGGGGTGGTGGTAGTGGTGGTAAGGAGCAGCCAACAGGCAGGCAGTAAGGAGTGAGGAGTCCTGGACTGCAAGAGGGATGTCTGACTGCCAGTTTAGGCCCGATCCCTGCAGGGAGCGGACCTGAGCTGGCAGTCGGACATCCCCCAAGGGCTCCTGGGCCGTGTGGGAAGGCACAGGCTGAGCTGAAGGGAACCCCTCCCCCGCAGTGCATATATATATATATATATATATATATATATATATATATATAAAGCTAAGTGATCTACCATCCGTCCATCCAACCAACTGGCCAGTACATATGACACACAATGGCAATTTAAAAATAAACATTGAGCCCCAGCCAGTCTGGCTCAATGGATAGAGCATCAGTCTGTGGACTGAAAAGTTCCAAGTTTGATTCTGGTCAAGGGCACATGCCTGGGTGGTGGGCTTGAACCCCAATGCAGAAGGCAGCTAACCAATGATTCTTTCTTCCTCTCTCTTTCCCTCTCCCTTACTCTGAAAAAAAAAAAGAAAAAGGAAAAAAGAAAAAGAAACATCAACTCACACATGTGCGATATTTGTCCCCATCTGACACTGGCCTCCCATTTAATCAATTCAAAGACAGTTTTTGTGATGCCAGGATTTGTGATGACTATTAAATCTAGACAGAGTAGGAATATTCCTACCCCAACCCACTTTCGGACATGTTCAGTTATATTTAATACCATAACTGTAAACTTAAAAATGGTTAAGATGGTAAATATTCTTATTTGATTCCTATATAATAATATGCAAATTAACCATCACTCCACTATAACCACAAGCCACGCCCACAAGCTAATCAGAGCAAGTATGCAAATTAACCCAGCCAAGATGGCTACAACCACAGAGAAAGCAGTAGGAAGGCTTGGGTTTCCCCAGTAATGGAGGAAGCCAAGCTTTCCGACTGCCCTAGCTGGCCTAAGCCTCCACTCAAGGCTACAAAATTTCAATTATAGACGGTAAATAAATTCCAGATACCAGGGCCTCCACTTGGGTCGCTGGGGGGTGTGGCAGGCCTGCAAACCACCACAGGCCCCTTGCCCAGGCCACCCCACACCTCAAGGGAACCCCCACCCTGACCCAGGACACCCTTCAGGGTAAACCAGCCGGCCCCGACCTGTGCACTAGGCCTCCATCCTATGTAATAAAAGTGTAATATGCAGATTGACCATCACACCAACACACAAGATGGCTGCCGCCATGTATTTCAAAGATCCTGCCCCCATGTGGACACAAGATGGCCACCAGAAGATGGCCAGCAGGAGAGAGCAGTTGGGAGGGACCAGTTCGGGGCAATCAAGGGTACAGGGAAGGGCAGTTAGGGGTGACCAGCCCAGCAGAGAAGGGCAGTTGGGGGAAAACAGTCTGACAGAGAAGTTACACGTCAATCATGCTGGTATGGGAGTGGTTAGGGGGTGACCAGGCTAGCAGGAAGAAGCAGTTAGGGGCAATCAGGAAGGCAGGCAGGCGAGCAGTTGGGAGTCAGCAGTCCAGGATTGTGAGAGGGATGTCCAAACTCCCGTTTAGACCTGATCCCACCACGATCCGGCCTAAATGGTCAGTCTGACATCCCTCGAGGGGTCCCAGATTGAAGAGGGTGCCAACTGAGCTGAGGAGCACCCCCACCTCCCTCCACCATGTGGATGAATTTCATGCACTGGGCCTCTAGTTTTACCATAACAAAAATAAATAAATAAATAAATAAATAAATAAATAAATAAATAAAATAAAATAAAAAATCTTGCCATTTGCAACAATATAGATGAAGCTGCAGAACCTTAAGCTAAGTAAAACAAGCCAGACACAGTCCTAGAATATATACAAAAAGCCAGCAACCAGAATGCCATAATGACCTAAATGTCCAGTTGCTATGATGCCCATTGCGGCCAGAGGCAATCTCCTGCAGCCCCTTCCCCTACCTTGCCCCACCCTCAATTGTGCCCCCACTACCCCAATTGGCCTGCAGCCCCTCCCTCCAGCCGGGCCCATCACTGATCGCCTCCCCACCCCAACCTCCTGCAGTCACTATCCCCACCTGGCCCCACCCCAGATTGTCCCCCCACACCAATCAGGGGCAGGGCCAGCCCACACACTGCGTTCAGCCCCTCCCCATTGCTTGCCACACCCCCAATTGATCCCCACCACCCCAATCAGCCTGCAGCACCTCCCCCCAGCCAGCTTCACCCTGATGGGCCCCACACACACCAAGCCGGGTGGGGTTGGCCAACCAACTCCCCCGCCCCCTCCCCTGGCTACTGACTCCCAATTGGCTCCCCCACCACATTTGGGGGAGGGGCCTGAAGGCTCACCACAGCCCCTCCCCACAGCTGACCCGGCCCAGATTGGGCCCTGATCAGGGATGACTGGCCAGCCAATCTCCTGCTGTCTCCTCCTCCTGACAGGTCCAGCCCCAATCTGCCTTGATTGGGGCGGGATTGGCCAGATCCCACCCATACATGAATTCATGCACTTAGGTCTCTATCACTTTAAAAACAGTTTGGCAGTTAAAACTTACCCACTGATTCCCTCCTAGATCTTTAAGCATGAGAAAGGAGAGCATTATGTCCATGGGGGTGCTCAGGAATGGACAGAGCAGCTTTAGAACAGCCAGAACATGAAAACTCAAATGTCTGCCAAAAGGTGAATGGATAAACAAATAGCAGAATATGCACACAATGAAATATCATTCAGTAATAAAAAGGGATGTACATGGATGAATCTCATGAGCAGGTCGACTGCAAGACAATAGTCCCGCCCCCAGAAGAGTACATGTATGATTACACTTCTATAAAACTAGAGGTCCGGTGCATGAAAATTCATACACTGAGGGAGGGTCCCTCAGCCCAGCCTGCTCCTGCTCAAGAGTCCGGAAGCCCTCAGAGGCAGGAGGTGATCCAGTGATTAGAGGAAGCCAACACCCCATCACACCTCTGCTGCTGCCGCTGCTGGCAGCACAAGCCTCGGCTGGCCTTGGGCCGCTGGGCAGCTGCCATCCGAGGCTTGCCTGTGCCTTGGGCAGCTGGGGGACTCCAGAGGCAGGCCCGGCCTTGCTGCACACCTGCAGCACCAGCAGGGCTGAGGGGAATGGGCACCACCATCTTGTGGCTGTAGGCACTACCTCTTTGAGGGTATGGCAGTCAATTAACGTATTTTCTCCTTATTGGATATGGGTGGTTGCAGTCATCTTTGAGGGTGGGGCAATTAGAATATTCCCTCCTTATTGGCTGTAGGTACTGCCATCTTTGCAAAGGAATGAGGGTTAATTAGCATAACCCTTTATTAGATAGGACTAAAGACAATGCAAACTAACCTACAGTGACAAAGCAGATCAGTGTTGCCTGAGAATATAGAAGAATGACTAAGAGGACGAGAAAAGTTTTAGAGGTGACAGATGTGATCACAAATACAGAAACTATACACTAGTGCACATGATTTTATATAAGGGTTACTGTTTGTCACCTTTTAAAAATCAAGATAAAACCTAGTAGTTGTTTATAATTATTTGAGTATTCTAGAAATGCTACAAAACAGAACAGATTTTTAGAGAAACGAGTAGCCCCACACACGAATCTCTGTACTAGTAGGCCGCTGCCACCCTCCTGTAGCTCCCCCCCACCTCTCCATTCTTAGCTTGCTTCCCGGTTTCACCCTCCTGCAGATCCTGACCCCGTCATTACTCGCTCCGTCGTTACTAATTAGCATATTCCTCTTATATAGGAAGTATTTTCAAAATGTTGTATCTTCATTCCTAGTTATTATCATAGAGCTTAACATTTTAACTGTAAATTATCAACTAGAGGCCCAATGCACAAAATTTGTGCAAGGGGCTTGGCACTTGCCACCCCAGCTTCGACCAGATGGTCATCTGGGAGGAAATTTGAAAAGAAATCCGAAAGGTTGTTCGACTGTCCAGTCTAATTTTCACATCACACCTTTATTATTATAGATACCATGAATACCATCTCACACACAACCCACAAATTGTAACATGTGTCTCTTCAGAAACAATCTGTCCAGCCAGGGTTCCACCAAGGCATTGAGTGGCTTTCCTGAAGACAGGAAGAGATCATAAATCCAGCCTGTTTACAACTTCACCTTCTTGGTCACTATGCTATTTCTCCTATTCCCTACAGCAGAGTAATCTGACTCTTTTCCGCATCTCTACACAGTAGTGGGCCAAACATTTTTAAGGACAGCACAAGAAAGCATGTGCAAGGAAAGACACAACCAGGCTGAGTTTACTCAAAAGTTGCCATCTAGTTAGCTCTTCCTGCTTTCTGCTGTCTGTTTTCCTGAAGCTCTAGATGGTCTGGCTCAAAGATGCCAGTCAAGGGCAAGCACCTCGACTGCAGGCTCGATCCCGGCACTGGTGCAGGCACATGCAGGAGGCAACCAATCAATGTGTCCCTCTCATATTGATGTTTTGCACTCTCAGTCTCTCCTCCTCGCTTCTACTCTCTAAAAATTCACTGGACAAATATCCTTGGGTAATGATTAACAGTTTCTTGCAGCTGGACAATGGAAGAGGTGGAACTTCTTTCACTACTTTTAAATTCCTGAACCTTAAAAAGCAAAAGGTAAAGAAAAGAAGAAAACACAGTAAATCAATTTTAATTTGCCAGGAGCCTTCTTTTCTTTAATTCCAGGGTTTGGATATTTTGGGGAGATAGTGGTAGTAATGAAAGGTCCAAAGGTAATGATTAAAATAAACTTTAGGGTTAGATGAGAAAATTCTAAATCATAAAACAACTGGACTAACTGCTCTGCATTCATTGTTATGTTGCTTTCTGCTGTGCAGCAGGAGAGGCCAGCAGGATTGCCGTTTCCGATTCTAAATATAAATAGCCCATGGCAAGAATTTAAAATGTGCTCATTCATATACAAAAAGTACTCCATAACTTAATGCAAATACTTGCTAAAGGTAAAATTATATACTCAAGAACAGAACTATAAAAAGTCTGATTTATCTGCATGTACACATATCCTGATTCTTATTAAAATCCACAGTATGGAGTTTCCTCAAAAAAGAAATGGAACTCCCATTTGACCAAGGGATCCCACTTCTAGGACTATAACCTAACAAACCTGAAACTCCAATCAAAAAGAATATATGCACCCCTATGTTCACAGCAGCACAATTTACCATAGCTAAGATATGGAAACAGCCCAAGTGCCCATTAGCAGGTGAGTGGATAAAAAAGCTGTGATACATCTGCAGAATGGAATACTATGCAGCTGTAAAAAAGAAAGACCATTTACCATTTGATACAGCGTGGAAGGATATGGAACACATGCTAAGAGAAATAACCCAGTCAGAGAAAAACAAGTATCACACTGTCTCACTCATATGCAGAGTCTAATGAATAAAATAAACTGCAGTACAAAACAGACCCAGAGACATAGAAGCATGAAACAGACTGTGAAATCTCAGAGAAGAGAAGACAGGGTTGGGGTGGTCTGGGTCAGCGGGGAAGAGATCAACCAAAGAACTTGTATGGGGGAGGAGATCCAAGATGGCTGCTCGGGTAGACACCTAACCGCAGCAGCACACAACAATTTCAATGGAATACATCTAAAATGTAGAGCGGACATTGCCCAGAGCTACAGGTAGTCGACTGAAAATTCTACAACAAGAAGGAAAGAGAAAACCAGAAGGAAAATCAGAGGAGCTGAAAAAAAAGCCTAAGGTACAGAGACATGCTGCGCGCCCCCATGCACGCGTGGAGAGGTCGCAGCCGGAGAGGAGGAGAAGGCTGGGGGCCTGCCTGGCGTTCCCTAGCAGGAAGGAAATAAAACCCCCGGTCTGGGATGAACCCCCAAACCAGCAGCGCTGAGCCCCAGTTATGGGCCAGACCCTGGGGACCCAGGCTCGGGCAGGGGGAAATGGGGCTGTGAGGCGGAATCCCAGGGGAGCGGCGAAAGGCAGGGCCCCCGGAGTCGCGCACACACTGCGCGCAGAGGACTGAATGTTGACTCTGATGCTGGATTGCCCTAGCGGGAAGAAACAAAGCCTCCGGCAGCGCTGAGCCCCAGTCCGGACTTTCGCCATTGTAGGCCAATCCCTGGGGACCCAGGCTTAAGCAGAGAGAGACGGGGCTGTGAGGTGGAGTCCTGGGGGAGAGGCGTAAAGCAGAGCCCCCAGAGTCACACACATTGCGCACAGAGGACAGTCTGTTGACTCTGATGCTAGACTCCCCTAGCGGGAAGGGGAAAAAAAGCTCCAGCCCCCGGAGCTGGCGAAAGGCCCCACCCCGAGTCTCGCACATTGCTTGCAAGGGAAGGAATGTTGATTCTGATGCGGGATTGCCCTGGAGGGAAGGAAACAGGAGCCCCAGCCTTGTTGGGCCCCAGTTTCGACTGCTCTGAACCCCACTCCTAGGCCAGACCCTGGGGACCCAGGCTCAGGCAGGGGGAGACTGGGCTGTGAGGCGGAATCCCAGGGGAGCGGCGAAAACGGAGCCCCGAGAGATGCACACACTGCGCGCAGACGCGCACACTGTGCGCAGAGGACAGAATGTTGACTCTGATGCTGTATGGCCCTGGTGGGAAGAAACAAAACCTACTGCGGTGCTGAGCCCCACTCCCAACAGCCCTGAATTCCAGTTCTGGGCCAATCCCTGGGGACCCAGGCTCAAGCAGAGGGAGACGGGGCTGTGGGGTGGAGTTCTGGGGGAGCGGAGTAAAGCAGAGCCCCCAGAGTCACACACATTGCACACAGAGGACAGTCTGTTGACTCTAATGCTAGACTCCCCTAGCAGGAAGGAGAAAAAAAGCTCCAGACTGGAGAAATGCGACGAGGAGCAGGAGCCCCTGCCAGACACCGGCCAGCCGGGCACCAGCAAGGAGCTGGGCGACGGGGCCCCCAGGGGGGGGTGCCCCTGAGCCTTTGACCACTGAGTAAGGGCAATGGAGCCGAGGCCGGGGGCTGCTTCCTGGGCAGCGCCGACCCCGGCAACAGGCTGAAGCAGCGCAGGAGCCCGCGGAGAACAAAGGGGTGCCACAGGCCAACCTGCTGAGCTTCCAAGACAAGGAGGAAGAAACCAAAGAAGTTCTCAATGTGAAGAAATCTAGTGAGAGCAAAAAACAGTAAAATTACTTAAGAATACAAAGAAGATCTTGAAAAATCAAAGACTAAGTCAGAACTCAACTCACCAACCAACATTGCAACATAAATGCGTTTAAAACAAAAAAAAAAAAAAAAAAAAGGACAGAATGTTGGAACAGCGGCAGCCAGGCCTAGAGTGGCCAGGCACAAGGCAGTGGCAGCCAGGACTGGAGCAGCAACAGCCAGCACTGGAGCAGCCAGACCTGAGGCGGAGGCGGCCAAGCCCAGGGTGGCCAGTCCAGGAACACCCAGACCCGGAGAAGCCGGGCCCAGAGCAGCTGGGTCAGGAGCAGCCAGGCCCAGAACAGCAATAGCCAAGATCGGAGCATCCAGGCCGGGAGCGGCCGGGCCCGGAGCAGCCGGGTTGGGTGTGGCCATGCCCGGAGCAGCAGCTGCCAGGCTGGGAGCGGCCAGGCCCGGAGCAGCCGGGTCTGGTGCGGCCAGGCCCAGAGCAGCAGGGTCGGGTGCGGCCAGGCCCGGAGCAGCAGCTGCCAGGCTGAGAGCGGCCAGGCCCGGAGAAGCGGCTGCCAGGCTGGGAGCGGCCAGGCCCGGAGCAGTGGCTGCCAGGCTGGGAGCGGCCAGGCCCGGAGCAGCCGGGTCAGGTGCAACCAGGCCTGGAGCAGCAGCTGCCAGGCTGGGAGCGGCCAGGCCCGGAGCAGCCGGGTCTGGTGCGGTCAGGCCCGGAGCAGCAGCTGCCAGGCTGGGAGCGGTCAGGCCCGGAACAGCAGCTACCAGGCTGGGCCGGGCCCGGAGTGTCCGGGTCTGGAGAGGCCGGGCCCAGAGCAGCTGGGTCGGGTGCGATCAGGCCCGGAGCAGCAGCAGCCAAGTCCAGAGCAACTAGGTCGGGAGCGGCAGTGGCCTGACCTGGAGCAGCTGATTGTGGTACGAACGAGAGCAACAGAGGCCAGGCCCGGTGCAGCCAGGCCCGAAACAGCTCGCTCCTCGCCTGCCCCCGCCCCAAGGCTGCCTCTCAGACATGGCTGGAAACTTTGGCGGGAACTTGAGGGTCTGCTGAATCAAGTGATGAAGGCTTACATCTGGATGTGTTGAGTTAGTATAGCGCTGGGGTGTTGATCTGTGAGTGCCTTGGGTGGGGCCTGGATGAGGTTGGTTGACCTATTTGGAAATGTCTTTTGTCTGAAGTGTATCATTGGGCATGTGGAGGTATTATTGATATGAGAAAATGCTAAGTAACTGATTTACTATCTGAAAAGGGAAAGGGAGGGAGGAAGAGACTGAACATAAACTGTGCACCTATGGATGAGGACAATGGGGGATGGGGAGGGGGTGGAGGGTAGGATGGGAACCTGGTGGAGGGGGGAAGAAATGAGGAACCTTTGTAATAATATGAACAATAAAGATTGATTTAAAAAAAAAAAAAAGAAGAACTTGTATGGATATGCATAACCCATGGACATAGACAATAGGGCAGAGAAGGCCTGGGGCAGGGGTGGGCTAGAAGGGGTCCTTGGGAGGAAAAGTGGACACATTTAATACTTTCAACAATAAAGATTAAAAAAAAAAAATCAGTCGGTATCTATTCTTTAAGGAAAAGAATATACCATAAAGAATACAAGAAAACAACATATTGTATATTACTTCCTAAAATTCAGATACATGTATTGTTATATAGACAAAAGTTTTAAAGTGAAAATCTAAGTAGTGGACACTGCCATACAATCAAAGTTAGAAGTTTTAGCTCTTTCTTATCACTTTCCTGGAAAATTGGTTCATTATCACTAGAAGCAGAAGTTACTGTAAATGGCACAAAAATGTCCAAGATATGTGACACTGCATATTACTAAAAAGTGGAGAACAAAAACTATTGTGAATTTGAATTTCACTTTATAGGCATGACAGTTATAACTAAAGACTTACTAATAAAAAGTCTCATTTTGCCCTACCCGGTTTTGCTCAATAGAGCGAGCATCGGCCTACAGACTGAAAGGTCCCAGGTTCGATTCCAGTCAAGGGCACATGCTGGGGTTGTGGGCTCAATCTCCAGTGGGGTCGTGCAGGAGGCAGCCAATCAATGACTCTCATCATTGATGCTCTTATCTCTCTCTCCCTCTTCCTTCCTCTCTGAAATCAATAAAAATATATTTTTTCAAAAGTCTTATTTCTAAAGCATTAATTCATACAAAACTATAGAGCCTGGATAAAGGAGAGGGAAGTGAGAAGAGATAATCAGGACATATTTACATGACAAAATCACATCTGGAAGCAAAACAAACTGCAGGTGACAACAAAGCAAAGCTTAAAAGTGCATTTTAAAGATGATACTGTCACTGAGACAAAATAATATCCTTTTGCGCTAATTTTCCATGATCATGTTATCAATAAAATTAATTCTGAAAATACTGTACACCTTTCAAAATGACCCAAGTTACCATTACTTGGTTTAACTATTGGGATTAAGTAAATTTTGTGAAAATTCCCCCACCTAGGGAACAACCTGGTTACTATGTACTAAATGTATTTATTTTTGTACTAGAGGCCCAGTGCACAAACTCCTGCATGGGTGTGGAGGTGGGTGTCCCTCAGCCCAGCCTGCACCCTCTCCAATCTGGGACCCCTCAAGGGATGTCCGACTGGAGTCAGGTCTAAACAGGCAGTCGGACAAACCCTGTCACAATCCAGGACTGCTGGCTCCCCAACTGCTCACCTGCCTGCCTTTTTAATTGCCCCTAACCGCTTCTGCCTGCCAGCCTGGTCACCCCCTAACTACTCCCACGCCAGCCTGGTTGATGTCTAACTACTCCCCTGCCAGCCTGTTTGCCCTTAACTGCCCCCTCCTGCAAGCCTGGTCCTCTCAACTGCCCTTCCTTGCAGGCCTGGTCCCTCCCAACTGCCCTTCCCTGCTGGCCATCTTGTGTCCGCATGGGGGCAGCCATCTTGTGTGTTGGAGTCAATCTGCATATTACTATTTTATTACATAGGATAGAGGCCTGGTGCACGGGTGGGGGCCGGCTAGTTTACCCTGAAGGGTGTCCGGGATCAGGGTGGGGATTCTCTTGGGGCTTGGGGTGGCTTGGGCAAGAAGCCTGTGGTGGTTTGCAGGCCTGCCACACCCCCCAGTGACCCAAGCAGAGGCCCTGATATCTGTAATTTACCTTCTACAATTGAAACTTTGTGGCCTGGAGCAGAGCCAAACCTCCTGCTTGCTCCATGGCCAGCAGCCATTTCTGTTGGGACTTTGTAGCCTGGAGTGGAGGCCTAGGCCAGCCAGGGTATGCGGAAAGCTTTGCTTCCGCCATTGCCAGGGGCAATCCTAGTCTCCCACTCTCTCCAGCTCCATGGCTGCCACCATTTCTATTTGGATTTGTTTACCTTTTATCATTGAAACTCTGTAGCCTGGAGTGGAGGCCTAGGCTGGTAAGGGCAGGCGGAAAGCTTAGCTTCCTCCATTGCCTGGGAAACCCAAGCCTCCCTCTTGCTCTCTGTGGGCACAGCCATCTTGGTTGGGGTTATTTGCATACTCACTCTGGCTTGTGAGCGTGGCTGGTGGTTAATTTGCATATTACTCTTTTATTAAGTAGGATTAGGTAAGATAGGACATTTTTGGTTGTAGTTATTTTTTACAACTAGGTCTTGACTTCACAAAAGCTTTCATACAACATCTATTTAGAAACCAACTCTGAGGTTCACTATTAATCTCTATTTTCACTGAGAATTTATCTATTCTCAAGTTCATATTCAAGTAAGTACTTAATGTAACAAATCCTCTTTTTAACAAAATGTCCCAATTCATCCTGAGAAATATTTTCTCATAAAATTCATTATTAGGCCAGAGTTCTGAAAATGCTAAAACGCAATCCTAACACTTCATTTATAAAACCGAACCAGCTGAGAGGGAAAGACCATCCAGAACTTCACTCCTGAAGAATCCTATATAATAAAAGGCTAATATGGCGACCGAACAGTGGATCGACCAGTCACTATGACATGCACTGACCACCAGGGGCTAGCCACACTCAATGCAGGAGCTGCCCTCTTGTGGTCAGTGTGCTCCCACAGGGGAAGCACCACTCAACCAGAAGCCCTGAGCTAGGCTCACAGCTGGCGAACTCAGTGGCGATGTCAGGAGCCTCTCCTGCCTCCACAGCTGACACCTCCTCCAGCCTCAAATGCACCAGGCCTCTATAACTGATAAAATTCTAGTATCTAAGTTATTCATCAGTTCCAAAAAGTCTGTAGCTGACCTCTTGAAAATCCTCTTCCAAGAGAATTAACAACCATTATGAGCCCTAATTCAGCTACAAAATTTCTAAGAAAAACGTAGACTTCCTGATCTTGCAGATTTTAACCTACCTTCAACTCCTTCAGCATATTCTTGTCTTGAAAGGCCTTCTCTAGCAGGAGTCGCCAACCTTTCAGACCTCATGGACCATTGGTTGGTGACTGCTGCTCTCTAGTCACTGCTTTACAGACCTTTTTGAGATACCTGTTTTCAAAACCTTAAGCCAGACACAGAGAACAAAATGCAATTCCAGAGGAAGGCATTCTTTAGTTCTCCTGAGAGGTCACCTTTTTACAACAGTGCTTCAGAATACTTTTATTTTAGAGAGGGAGTGAGAGGGAGAGAGAAAAACATCAATAATGAGAATCATTAATTAGCCACTTCCCACACCCGGATCCTGCCAGCAACCCGGGCATGTGTCCTCCTGGTTCACTGGCCAGGCATGTTATATTGCAGTATCCTTGACATACATTATATTGTCACAATTATTAGTTTCAGACATACAACATAACAATTCACTATTCATATACACAGTTTTGTGAAATGATCATCACTATACTGTATATAGTTAACATGTCATCATACAGAGTTATCAATTTTCTGGTGATGAGAATGCTTAAGATTTCTTGGCAACATATGAATATGCAAGGGTCCCCTTTTGTGATCGCTATGAATGGATGTCTAGGTTGAGTCTATAGATTGGGTGGCTATCAGTAGGGTAGATTGATGATAGTGCCATTACTAGAGAAAAAAAAAAAAACTGAAGAGAAACAGCAGACAATACTGTGACACTGGGAAAGACCAGAGTCCAGGGCAGCTCTGCTATATAGACTTGGGTTAGGAATGGAGCTTTAGGCTTGTTTGTTACCTGTAAATGGGACTATATCTACGTATACATCATAGACTCTTAGGTTAAATGAGACCATGCATGAAATTTACTGGATTTAACATAGTAACCGCACAATGTAACACCTATTAAATGTTGGCCCTTACAAGCATTCTTACTGGATTGGATGAAAATCACCAATAAAGCCTTTGATGAGCCTCGATCTTCGTGTTATCTAATGAAGTTCCTTCTAAGTCTGCGTTACCCTTACAGTACCTAGCTAACTCAGTAAAAGTTGTTAAAAATGCTAAGCATGAAAAATGGCCTATTAGAACCAACCATTGCCTTGGGGCATGACCAAAGTACTATTTCAGTAATATAAATATTTCACACAAAAAAAAGGCAGACCAAAGTCATTCTTTTTTTTAAATCCTCACCAGAGAATATGTTTTCCGTTCGTTTTAAGAGAGAGTGGAATGGAAAGGGAGAGGAAGAGGCAGAAACACCTATGTGAGAGAGACACATCCATTGGTTGCCTCCCACATGCTCCCGACCATGGCCGGGAGGCTGCAACCAGGTCTCTGTCCTTAACCAAAATCAAACCTGGAACCCTTCAGTCTGCAGGCCGACGCTCTATCCACTCAACCCAATGGCTAGGGCCCAAGTAATTCTTTAAGTGATATAACAAAGACTACATAGGAACATTCCAAGGGCTGCAGTACACCTGTAGTAAATCTCATGCACTGCTGCATCCCGGCATCCACCTGGACCTGCCGCCACCATCGCCATCATGCCCAAAAGAAAGGCTGAAGGGGATGCTACAGGAGATAAAGCCAAGATGAAGGATGAACCACAGGGAAGAGCCACCAGGTTATCAGCTCAACCTGCTCCTCCAGAGCCAGAGCCCAAGCCTGAGAAGGCCCTACAAAGGGAGAGAAGGTGCTGGAAGGAAAAGGGGAGAGCTGGTGCTGGCAAGGGCGGGAATAAACTTCCAAAAATGGAGACGCCAAGCAGACCAGGTGCAGGAAGCTGAAGGTCTGCAGGTGCCTAGTGAAGTGTGTGCATTTTTTATAACTGGTGACTGTACAGTCTGAAATACTACCTTTTTTTTTTTACCAAGTTCTATAAAAATGCAGAACTTTGTTTTACTTTTGTTTTAAGCTCTGTTAGCACACAGAGCACTTCGTTGTTGTTTGGGGGAAGGACATACAGTACTAATAGAATATCTCCAAAGCTGGACTGACATGGGGGAAGCACCTTTTCCTTCTACTTTTGAGAAACTTCCTCTTAACACCTGGGAGGAGGGAGCTCTTGCTCTTGACACACATTAGTCATCTTGGCACAAACACTTGTCATGTGGGAAAACTAAAATTCGATTTTATGTCCTTTCCTCCCTCTCCACTTTAAACATAGACTTTGGCTCTCTTTAAGCCCAGAAATCTATTGAGACCTGACCCCCCAAAAAATGGTTTCCAGTATGTTGGGTAATCTGGACTTTCCAGTGTCACCATTGTGATGGTATTCCTTAAAAGAGCAGCAGTTCCATTTTACATTGTGGACCTACAGACTGATATTCTCTGCCATTTCATTTCATTCCCTGAAAGTCAGATCAGCTTGTGAAAAGTTGTTCAACAACATGCTCAATATGAAATGTCCAACGCTCACTCTATACTTTCCCTGCTCAGAGCATCAGATGAAGGCTTTATTGGGTTTTACAATGGCTTTCTTTCTGATCTTGGCAGTTCATTGAAGACGGGAGTTTGAAAGTTGTTGTATACTTGTGAACAATCAGCTGCCCATGTCCTGCCTGAAATACCATGATTGTTTATGAAAAGTATCTTTAATAAAGCTGGATACAGTTTGGAAAAACACACACATACAAATAAACAAAAAAGAACCCTCATCTTCCATAGGAGGTATTCTAAGAGGAAGCCCTTATCTAAAACTTCCTTAACAGGAGATTAACTGAATCTAGTATTTTGGTCAGCTGCAATGGATTTCTTAGACCGGGATATCAGGCACAAGGATACCCATTCATGAAAGATTGCAAAATAAAAACATTAACTATAACTTATATAAGGAAACTGTTCAACTACACATAAGCTCTACAATGCTAAAACACTTTAAATGATAAAGCTTTCCTATTCAGATTCTCTGAAATATATAATTATCTCTGAATATATATTGGGAGGTGAGACATGACAAATTATTTTCTATGTAGCTTTAGACAATTTGGCACTATGATACCTAAGGGTCATTTTAATATTTATTATAAATTGTCAAAGCTACACAAATTACAGTATTTTATAACCAAAGAAGACAAATCATGTAGTTGTAGAAATTTCAAAAAATTTCAAATATCAATTGCAATACACATTTTAAAATTCAAACTCAGCATAGATACCTATCTGCACATATTTAGTGTCTTACAATGTGGTTATTTTTTAAAGTTTTTAGTCAAAATCTAAGTGCAGTAGCAGAGACTGGGTAAGATTACACTTTTCAGAAATCCTAGGCACCGAGATTCCCCTTGCCAAAACAGAAATATTTGAAACATGAATGCATTATACAAAACTTCACCCCAAAATCCAATTGGGATCCCACAATACTTCAATTAAAAAAACACCAACGAAGAATTTTATGTTGCTAAGATTCATCAAGATCAGGAGTGATCAGTTCTTAGCATAAGATTCTGATGGTTTTTGTGTAGGATTTAGTCCTGGATCTATAGTAAAGGTTGGGTAGACAAGAAAAGAGGCATTGCATTCTCAGGCAAATAACATTAAGCCAAAGGGAGAAAAAATCTGAAAAGGTAGGAAACCAAGGGCAAAGAACACACCACCTATTTCCCCAAATCTGAGCGCCAATACAGAAGTACCCATTGTAAGCACACATAATTTGTGCAAGGGGCTCAGCCTTTGCAGCCCCAGCTGCCTCTGCCGGACCTGTCCGGAAGGTCATCCAGACAGTTGTTCTGTCAATATATCATATAGGACTAGCAGCCCTGCACACCAATCTGTGTGCTAGTAGCTCAATGCCCACTCCAGTAGATCTCCGTCAGATGCCCCACCCTCCTGTAGCTCCCCTCTCCCCCTCCCGGTCCTCCCTCACAGTTTGCTGCCCACTTGTAGATCATTGCCCTAACCTCCTGCTGATCCGTAATCCACCATTTGCATATGACATTTTTATTATATAGAATATCTTTGATGCATACCAAAAGAACTTTTAAAATGAGCTGATAGCTTACTATCATACATTTTGTCCCAGAGCACCCAACAAATGGATAGCACATGACCTCCTTAATTTCCTAATTGAAGAAACATGAAATAAACGAAAGCAGGATCTATACGTTAAACATGAACACTGAACATCTAAAGACATATCTTATACTGACTCTACCCAAGGGACAAGTGCCTTCCACTGCACTCCTGCCTTGGGCGAGTCAATCATTCACAACTGACTTTAAAGATTGCATGCAATATTCTTCCAAGAACTGTGCAGCGCTGACCAGTGTGGCTCCATGGTTAGAGCGCCATCCTGTGCACCAAAAGGTTGCAGGTTCCATCCCAGGTCAGGGGCGTGTGTGAGGCAACCAATCAATGTTTCTCTTTGTCCCCCTCTCCCTTCCTTTCCTTCTAGAATCAATAAAAAAGCAAATCCTCTGGTGAGGATAAAACAAAGCAAGAACTGTTAATTTTGAGTAAATCAAGCGATGAACAGCACTTCAAAGAATCTGATTTTAAGGCAGTCCGTATATATTCTCTGCCTATTTTTATGGATATATTTAACCAAGAGACAAAGATACACACTCTAGAAAGAGAAACATCACAGCAAGCACAATAAGCCAACTAATCTACCCAGGCACATGTGAACTTCTACATCACAGCAGCTCTGATCGGGCTAATAATCTCGGGTAACTATCATCCCCTCTTCTAATTCATTTGGGCCTGGAGCAGGAGGAGGATGCCCTCTCGCCAAGACAGCCCAGGTGCAAGGGCAAGATCAAAGAATGCAGGGAACGATGTGTCCATTCAAGTAAGCCACCGTTCTATTTCTTCTCCTCTACTGAGTGTGAAATCAACTGAGGCACTAGGCTTGTCTGAGCCCCCGCTTCTTCATCTGTGAGATGAATTACGAGTCTCTCTCAGGATTCTGAGTGTTACAGTGGGAACATGTATATAAATGGGCATGCAAAATGTAAAATACTGGGCTAATAATATATGCTATTGGAGGATATCATCCTAAAATTTAAGTCTAAATATTCAAATGGCTGGTGCTCATTCACTAGTCATAACATAAATGTACTAATTATACATTTATTCACTAGTAATATTAAAAGAAATCAGTCACACCAAAACTGGTTTGGCTCAATGGATAGAGCGTTGGCTTGGGGACTGAAAGGTCCCGGGTTCGATTCCGGTCAAGGGCATGTACCTTCGTTGCGGGCATATCCCCAGTAGGGGATGTGCAAGAGGCAGCTGATCAATGACTCTCATCGATGTTTCTAACTCTATCTCTCTCCCTTCCTCTCTGTACAAAATCAATAAGATATATTAAAAAAAGAAAAAAAGAAAAAAAAATCAGTCATGTTTTTAAAATGACTAGTCATTCAATCTAATACACACTCTATTGGAATAACAACATCACCAACAGGTGAATGAATACTGCTTATATCATGTATCCTGTGCCAGGTCCTATGCCTCGTATGCTACACTCACTTAACCCTTACAATACCCATCTCTGGTGGAGAAGCTATTATCCATCATGAAGAATGAAAGCACAAGCTCCAGTAGCATGCCCAAGGTCACAGGTTAGCGAATGACAGAGCAGGCTAGTGACACCAAAGCCTGCTCTCACCTCTTCTCCAACATGGCCATAACTGTAAAATGCACACCAAATTTTGAAGACTTATGAGAAAAAGAATGTGAGATATCTCACTGCAAGTTTATTATGATTACATGTTGAAATATTTTTTAAAAGATATATTCTTACAAGTTATTTCATCTGCTTCGTTTTACATTCTTACTGTGGCTACTAGAAAGTTTAAATTTACATATGGCCTGCGATGCATTTACTTACATTGGACAGCACTGATTTAGATCATCATACAGGATATTTTGCAAATACAAAGAGCACAAAACAATTTTAAATTCACAAACAACATGTTTAGAGCACAGATACTTCCCAATCTTACTAGCTGTTCTAATATCAAGTTAATGTAACCAATATAAACAAAACTTTAAAATCCCTTAGTGTAAAAATATAGTTCCAGTTATTTGTCAATATTGCAGAATTTTTTAAATGCCCTATTATGAAAATTAGTCTTTCCAACAACAAATGTGATACCAACTCATCCACACTACAGAATTAAACACACACACACACCCACCCAAGGATAACCCTACCAATCAGAATATTCTGATCAGTAATTACTTCCAGGTGTGTATTAGTATATTAAATGGTGTAAATACTACTTAAAGTGGAATCAGACTGCTTATCTTTTTGTAACTTGCTTCTTTCTATTATGACATTATCCTTTATTACATAGTCTTCCTGAATCTTTTTTTTTTTTTAAATGATAGACTCACAGGAAGTTGAAAAAATAGTACAAGGTCCCATATACCCATCATCCAGTTTCCTGGAAATGGTTCCATCTTCTTGATTATAGAACAATATCAAAACTAGAAAGTTGAGATGGTACACTGTGTGCGTACACAGGTCTTTACCATCTTATCACACACAGATTCACGTAACCATGACCACAATTAAGACAAAGATCAATTCACAACCACAAAGACCTCTCTTATTACCCTTTCTAGTCACACCGTCTGCCTGCTCCCAAGCCCTAAACCCTGGTGACCACTACTCCATTCTCTCTAGGTGCTTTGTCATTTCAAGAATGTGAGCGGCATCTGGAGCTCGTGCCCTTCAGAATGGCTTTCCACCCAGAAAGATGCCCAAGACCCAGGACAGCCGCTCGTGTCCACAGCGTGCCCCTTCACTTCGCCGAGCGGGGCTCCACACAGACAGTGCCCTCACTTGCTGAAGGAGCTGGGATGTTTCCAGCTTCAGGCTATTGCACACAAAGATGCCACAAACAGGTTTTACATGGAAGGTAGTCCGAGGTCATATGATAGGTATATGTTTAGTTTTGTAAGAAACTACAACTATTTTCCAAAGTAGTTGTGCTATTTTATAGCCATTTCTCAATGTATGAGAGATCTCAAAACATTTTCAAGAGATGCAAAATATTCATGGCTATTCCATACTTTTTAAACAACTCCCTGCTGATTCCTATATAAGTAATTTTAACTTTGTTATATAATAAGGGCACAATGAATATACTTGTACGCACACAAAAACTTTACATGCAGATTACAGAAATTCCTAGAACTGGGTCACAGGGTACAAATATTTTAAAGAAATTTGATGCCAACCACCATACATAATAGCCTTCAGAAAACATAAATCAACTTACCCACCTGCCAAAGGTCTGTGAGAAAATGCCCATTTTCCAACTTCACCAAAAAAAAGTTTAATATGTGACTTGCTAAAAAGTACGTATGAGCTTTTTTTTGTATTCGAGAAGTGGGATGGATATACATTTTCCCAACAATTTGTTGTTCTCTTATTACCTGTTCATGTTCTTTGCTAACAATATTGGAATGTGGGTTTACTGATTATAAATACCTAGTTCTGTTTCTCTTGCATATGATACAAAAAAGAAAATACGTTTTTAAAATACATATACCTGAAAACTCCAATGCAAGTGCTAGTGATGGGAGATGACAGCTGGTTTCAGAATGTAAATGGATCTGAGGTTGGCTATGTCTCCCAATTTGTAAGCATCCTCCACTTCACATGAAGTATTGTTAAAGCATCTCCTTGGTGCCAGCTCAGGATGCCCCTAAAATGCTGACCCCTATTTCTCTAAGTTCACTCTGAATGTCAAGCATCATGTGCCATAGCAAATACCAAATCCTACCAACTAGCTTCAGCAGGAAGCCCGGCTGGCCATCTAAACCAGCAGTTTCAAAGTGTGCTTCCCAAACAAGCAGCATCACTGGCACCCGGGAATTTATAAAATGCTAATTTCCAGGCACCCCAGACCTGCTTCATTAGACATTCTGGGGGTGGGGCCCAGCAATGTGGTTCAACAGCCTTCCGGGTGATTCTGATGCACACCACAATTTCAGAACCACCAATCCAAACAAACTTAACATAAAAACGTGAAATCAAGGTTGTCTTATGTACATAATTGTTCTGTGATAAAGGATTTGGGAGATGTAAATTATGCTATAGAAATATTAATTCAATGATATTTTCCTTCTTCCCCAAATTAAATTAAGACAACACCTACAAACTGGATTTTAGCCTTATTTGCTACAAGTAGAAATCCTAAAGCCATTAAGTGTTCACAAAAATTTTCCTTAGAAGAATCCAAAATGAACATATAAACTAATCAGCTATTATACATAAAGATGCCACATACAATTTTATGTGAATGTAAGTTTTTTACTTCTCTGGAATAAATACCACGAGTGTGAATTCTAGGTCATATGATAAGTACATGTTTAGTTTTGTAAGAAACTGCCAAACTATTTTTAAAAAATTAAAAAGTGAATTTACTACATATTTTTCAAATCAAAAGACTTGATTTATCACATACTGCCTGATTTGCCAACTCCCACAAGGGACTATCATCTACATCATTTTGAAGATTCAATGAATTAGCAAAACACGGCATGTGAAAAACTATAGCTTCTTAAATATTTGTGGTTTCGTGAATAAGTTGCTTAATAAGTAAAAATAATTCTGGCCCTGCCCAGTTTGACTCAGTGGATAGAGCATCGGCCTACAGACTGAAGGGTCCCAGGTTCAGGATCAATTCCAGTCAAGGGCACATGCCCGGGTTGTGGGCTTGATTCCCAGTAGTGACATGCAGGAGGCAGCCAATCAATGAATCTCTCTCATCATTGATGCTTCTATGTGTCTCTCCCTGTTCCTCTCAGAAATAAATGAAAATATATTTTTAAAAATAATAATTCTGGATAACAGAATTATGAGTGACCTTTGTTTACATTTTTAGTTGTTTCCCCCCAAATTTTCTGTAATGAGAAAGTAGTACCTTCATTAAAATAAAGGACAAGGAACCAGTGACCATATATAATGATAAAGGAAACTAACCTATAGAATATCACTGACAATTTTTTTTATTTTTTTAAATTAAATTTTCTGTGTACATATTTTAACTCCCACCCCCCTCCCATACATACCCTCCCTCCCCAGAGTTTTGTGTCCATTGGTTGTACTCATATGCATGTATACAAGTCCTTCGGTTGATCTCTTATCTCCCCCAGATCTCCTTACTGTCCCTGCTGTAATTTTACAGTCTGCTTGTTGCTTTACTGTCTTTATATCTATATTTTGGTTTGTCAATTTATAATGTTCTTTAATACCCATAAATGAGTGAGGCCATGTGGTATTTCTCTTTCATTGACTGGCTTATTTCACTCAGCATGATGTTCTCTAGTTCTATCCAGGTTGCTGCAAATGATGAGAATTCCTTTTTTTATGGCAGCATAGTATTCCATTGTGTACCATAGTTTTTGGATCTGCTGACGGGCACCTGGGCTGTTTCCAGATTCTAGCTATTGTAGATTGTGCTGCTATGAACATAGGGGTGCATATATCCTTTCTGATTGGTGTTTTTAGCTTCTTGGGATATATTCCTAGGAGTGGGATTGCTGGGTCAAATGGGAGTTCCATTTTCAGTTTTTTTGAGGAAACTCCACACTGTTCTCCACAGTGGTTGCACCAATCTGCATTCCCACCAGCAGTGCACGAGGGTTCCTTTCTCTCCACAACCTCGCCAACACTTGTCGTTTGTTGATTTGTTGATGTTGGCCATTCTGACAGGTGTGAGATGGTACCACATTGTTTTGATTTGCATCTCTCAGATAACTAGTGACTTTGAGCATGTTTTCATGTGCCTTTTGGCCTTCCTTCTGTCTTATCACTGACAATTTTAATTTTAACTATGTGATAAAAATTAAAGTGCTGGGGTAAGAAATATCATGAGTACTAAGCCGGTAACAAACTGAAATGGAGTACTAAAGCTATGGCAGCTATTTCCTGTCCACCTGGCTCAAGTGTCCACTCTCCCTTCACGTAACAGCTCCTGTAGATGTGTTAGGGCTGGCCAATCACAGTATTCCACCCTCCAGACAACTGCAAATGGTCCAGGAATTGGGTAAGTGACAGGAGTCCTGATTCCTGGATTTACTGCTTTGATTCTGAGTTTAAAATGGTATCCTTGTCTTTGCTGTGTTATGTGGGCCAGTAAATTTTTCCCCCCCGAATTAATGTTAAGTTAAAATCCCATTTCTTGCAACCCTGAATATTTTTACAGCACTTAAGAAATTAAACAACTTTTAATTTTGTAAAAGAATGAAGAAAACAGTGCATAAACCTCATATCCTTCATACATGGAAGTGAAACTGTTAACTAAACTAGAGGCCCGGTACACCAGTGGAGTGGAGTCCTTTGGCCTGCCCAGTAGGGATCCACCCTAAACTGGCAGCCTGACATCCCCCAAGGGGTCCCAGAGTGTGAGAGGGTACTCTGCAACATTGCTGTCATTCAGCAGCTCCTGTGTTGAGCACCTGTCCCCTAGTGGTCAGTGCACATCAGCATATCATAACTACCAGCCAGGTGGCCGGTTGCTTAGGATATGCCTAAGCGATTGAACCACCTAATGACTGAACAACCGAACAACTGGTTGCTATGACACACATTGACCACCAGGGTACAGACACTCACGGCAGGAGCTGCCCCCTGGTGGTCAGTGCACTCCCACAGCAGAAGCACCGCTCAGCTGATGGACGAACACCAGACAGGGGCTCACAGCTGGCTGCTGCAGCCCGGAGACCACAGTGGAGCAGCAGTGAGCCTACTGAGTGGTGGCAGGTGCAGTGGGGCGGGGATGAGCAGGAGTGGCATGCAGGAGTGGCTGGTGGCGTTGGACTGCTGGTTTTAGCCCGATCCCTATAGGCCATGCCAAGGGACCCCACCAGTGCAGGAATCCATGCACTGAACCTCTAGTATATAGATAAAGTGAATGAGTCAAGATTTCAACCTAACAGTAATTTATCCAAATTTCTTAATAGAATAGTAATGTAACCATGTATATGGTACAATTCCCACGTTATGAGTTAGTGGACAGCATAACATTTCTATAACCCAAAATGTTCTGTAGCCATTTTATATATTTTTAAAATATATTTATTGATTTCTTACAGAGAGGAAGGGAGAGGGATAGAGAGCCAGAAACATGAATGAGTGAGAAACATAGACCCACTGCCTCCTGCACACCCCCCACTGGGGATGTGCCCAAAACCAGGGGATATACCCTTGACTGGAATCGAACCCAGGACCCTTCAGTCCACAGACCAACGATCTATCCACTGAGCCAAACCGACCAGGGAATGTAGCCATTTTAAAACTATCTTTAGGTGCCAACTTACCAGCACACCCATTCAGTTCCTTATCAGATCTCAAAATGGGTTTTGCGCAACAAAATGGGCCTCTGCTTTATTACCAGGCTTTTCAATATGTCTTTTGGTTGTTAAACCAGCAAATGAGCAACCAGAAAGGATTAAGAAGCATCCCAGTTACTGTAACACAGGCCACTGAAGCTACTCCTGGGGGCACTGGTTACATCTCCGAAGCGCTAATTCGAGTACATGTTTAGGAAACAAAGCAGAAAAGCAGGCATGCTACCTTCAGGGTCATACTTCTAAAGACAACTTCCCCCTAATCAAGTGACATTTACATACCCAAGACGATGTCCTAATATGAAAGAATATTTATTGGAACTCTTAACTAGAACTATTTCAAGGGGACTCCAATTGAAACCCCAGGTCTTAATTTATTCCATACGTATTTACTGAACCCCTGCCCAGTGCACTGTGACTGACAGGAAAATAAAGCTATGAAAAGAAAGGTCTCGCCCAAAACAAAGATGAAAACAGCAAAAGTAATCAATGGTAACAGTCCCACTGGCATGCGGAGGTCTATCCCAATGGAGGACGATGGCAGCATCCAGAAGCACAGACAAGAGGACCCAAGACCAGAAGGAAAGGAAAGGCATTCCAGAAGACAATCAGAGGAACAGACTGGGTAAAGGCATGGAAATAAGACAGCATAATCCTTGCTTGGAAAACACCAGAAATTTGGTATGAAATGCACAAACTGCTTATGATGGCAGGTTGCTTCCAGCCAGTCTAAAGAAGGAACAGCCAGGCTCTGTCCGTACTCTTTGCTTTTATGTTTTTACTGTAATAAACCATAGCCACGAAAACAAACAAAAAAGACATGTCAAAAAGGCAAAATAAAGAAAAAACAGTAAAGAACCAACTAAAAAGTCCTTTGTGATGCTCAGGACCTGGGTTGTACGTAGTGGCAGGGGGAACCAGGAGGTGATCTAAGTTGCCCAAGAGAGGCCCCCACACCAGCTGGGTGTGTGTCCCATGCCCGCCAATGGTACTAGGGACTCCCAGCCTGTGGGAGCGGTGGACGGGGCGGACGCCACCTGAAGAGGCACCGTTAATAAGGAGGCAGGAGGGAACCAGAACTACTTCACTTGCTCATACCCTACACACCCTAGTTCACAGCCCAGACTGCGGGGCTGCCTCCTCTGAAAAGCAGTGTTCTCTGCCAGGTACCATCCACCCCACACGGGCCGTGAAGTTCACTCACTCACTGGCTGCTTCTCACCACTGGTTATCTTCCTATGGTCTTAACTTTTCAACAGGTTTGTCAGGTTCCCTGAAAGCAGAAATGTCCTGTCCATTTAACCAATATCTTGAAATATAAATGACTGATGAACAATACTACCAATGAGAGACAAAGCTTACTTCCACGTATGTACTCTAGAAAGTTCCACACACCAGGTTTTGTCCCTTTCATCCATCTCTAGAACCATAAGGGTCTGCATGTACAGCTGGGCTCTCAGATATTCTTAGGACTCAACAGCCCTGGTAAAATAAGCAAATCACACCCAACGGGATGTGTCTCACAACCTAGATGTGTACATACTGTGCGACCCACTTAATATAACCTTCAAAAATAAGCAAAACTCAAAATAAATAAATAAATAAATAAGCAAAACTCATCTCAGGTGTTAGAAGAGGTGGGGGGCAGGGGAAGGGGGGTGACAACAGCGTACCAGGGGCTCTTGGGTTCTCGTGCTGTTCTGCTTCTTATCTCGGGTGCTGGGTACACAGGTGTGCTCACTTTGTGAAAGTTCATCAGGTCTTATCATTGACTGCACAATTCTTCATATGTGTGCTGTTCAAAACACTTACTGAAATCAACAGGCAAAAACAAGAGCAAGCACAGTGATAAGGAGTATGAAGGAAGATGCCGCCGAGAATAGGCCCTGGTGACGGGGCAAAAGAGAAGAGCCAGAAAGACTGGAATGTTCTAGTTCGAAAGCAGACATTCAGAGACCTACTGTCACCCTGAAGTACTAATTATGAATTCATACTGAACTATTTTGCCACTTAAGGAACTTTTTATTAATCTTAAAATTTCTTTAGCATCTACAGAAGCACCTTGTAAATGTATGCCACATTTAACAAATACACACTGAATCCATTCTGAACCTCCCACCCAGTAACTAATAAGATATCCTGGCAGTCTGGCCGGTGTGGTCTGGTGGTTGAGCATCAACCCATGAACCAAGAGATCATTGGTTCAATTCCCCATCAGAGCATAGGCCCAGGTTGCAGACTTGATCCCCAGAAGGGGGCATGCAGGAGGCAGCCAATCCATGTTTCTATCTCATTGATGTTTCTATCTCTCTATCCCTCTCCCTTTCTCTCTAAATAAATAAAATACATACACACATACATACATACATACATATACATTAAAAAAAAGATATACTGGCAAGTTAGCTGCCTAGGTTTAGTATGCAACCAGCAACTAAAAAATGGTGAGTAGCTTGTATACCAAGGTTCCAACTTTACTGTTCCAAACAAATAAACTAAATGGCACTAGTCAACCTACAGGACTAACTATCCCCTTTTCAAAAAGAAAGCATTATTGTTTCCTAGAAAATTTCAGAAAGGGCAGGAAGCAGCCTATCAGTGATGTTTCTTGGCGATGTTTCTATCTTTCTATCCCTCTCCCTTCTCAAATCAAAAAAGAGAAAAGCATTGTTAAGCAAAGGCTTTGTAAAGTAAGGTATTATTTCTGCCCTCCTTTGTGACCTGAAAATTTCATTATATTAATAAATTCCTGATTATAAAGTTCCTGATGCTGCTCTAAATTCTTTGTAGCACTTGCCACTCACTGAAATTATCTTGTTTATCTATTTTCTTTCTCTCCATCGCATTTTAAGCTCCGTGAGAATAAGGACCTTATCTGTCTTTATACCACTGTAGCCAGAGCCCAGATGGCTGTGTGCTCAACAAAAACTTGTTAAATGACCACAGCGACCCAAGTACTTTACTTTCAGTTCCCCAAGAACTAGTGCACATCCCTAAGATCATGTCAGTACCAAGAAATCTGTAGGTTTAAGGTCACCTATTTCTGCCAGTTTAGAGGTTAGACAAGGTTTGAAAATTTGGAAGACGGGTAATTTTCTATGTACCTTTTGAAGCAGTTTTATGAAAGACACTGTAATAAAACCAATCTGACCTCAGGAACCACAGCCCAGTGGTGGGAGGCTGAGGCCCTGGAGAAGAGGCTTGCCTGCTACAATGAGGTATCCGCTCCCTCTGCTTTCTTGGCATTTTCCTCTCTGAAAACTATTCCAGGATGATGCACTTTTGAAGCTTCAGCAAACATCAAAATTTTGACATTATCACTAATTGTGTATGTGACCCCCTATAACTTCTAAAGTACTTCATGACTACTAAAGAGTTTCTGAGTTGTCAGCATATCGGAATTTAATGGGAGAAAAAGTCCAGTTACAATTGCAAACAATCAGGGAACAAGGAAAACATTTTACACACAAAACAACTGAGTACCAACTTCCAATTAAATATCCTAAAGCACCAACTTTTTATTAAGCTACACAATCTCATTACACATATAAAGTAAATGCCTCACTTTTACTTGTCTGTAAACTGTCTAGAAACAGTACTATTTTCATAGAGGTAGCATTAAAAGAAACAGGGATTAAATAAAACATGATTACAACTACACATGGTGATAAAATCTGGAGTTGAAGACCAATGAAGTTCTAAATCTCTGGTAAATATGCAAAGCAAAAAATTTCTAATTTTTCAAGTGAGTGTGATTTAAGCAGTAGCTCCAAGTAAAAAAACCACTCATCAGCAAGACTTGCAAACCATCTTGGTAGTTCTTATTTTACAATAAAGACATCACTGCATTCCCAGAAACAAAGCTAAAAGTAAAACACTTACTCTGCCCAACACTCAAGAAAGGCAGCTTAGCAATGGTTAGATAAATCTGCCAATTTGGGGGGGGGAGGGTCCTCTTAGAAGCTGGTGTCCTTTCTGTATGAAACTGGCAAAGTGGCTGGGAAATACTAGCTACTACCTAGAAAGGAATGAATGGTGTTTCTTCCCCACCACCATCTCCTTACACACACACTCTCACACACGTGTGTGTGCGCGCGCACACGCGCGCCCTCCCTTTTCAGCCTGAAGGCTGAGGCTGTCAGCAATGCGGGTGGTGGGTACAGGAGCAGCCTTTCCCACTGCAGTGGCCTCTCAGGTGCCAGTGCCAAGACTTCATAGTGAACCACACCACAGGCAGGGGGAGACCGAGGAGGGAAATGCTGACCTGGTCTGTAGGGAGCATCCCACCCTCTTCAAAATCCCCAAGTCATTATAGTTGGCGATGTTATGGTGTGTGTGAATACTGTACCTCAATAAGCCACAAAACCACCAGCAAGGGGTACCCCAACACATAACTGATAATACATCCAAAATGTAAGCTCTCTACTTGCCCCTGAACTCCAAGTAGTCTAGTAAGTTTTTCCTCCTTCTTCCCGTAGCATATTCCTAAGGAGTTTCTCAACTTCCTTTCATTCTGCTCTATGCTGCTCCAAAAAGAATAACTACCTTCTCAATCACTTTCAGGACCCCCTCAGAATTAAATATATTTGGTATATATGGCAGTAATAGTGAAGTGTGGGCAGGTAATTTTGTAGAAATCAATTCTCCTGTTCTGATGAAGTACAGGGAGGGAGATTCCTAATTGATCCCCAAGCCAGACTGCTCCATGGCTTTCATACCTCTCTCAGGCCTTCACAACTGAAGTGTGGTCACTCCGGCTCATGTCTTACCAACCTTTACCAGCCTCCTCCTCTCCCCCATGTCTTGGGCAGAATCTTTCACATCAGAGAATACAAAAATGTCCTCAAGATAAGGACACTTAGATAATATCAAATCTGTTCTCAGAGGATGAGTACAGCTCTGAGTCCTACTGCACTACCGGTAATTCAAAGCTCACTTCTTTGGCTGGCTGGTCAATGATGGCAACAAACTCAAAAATCACCTCTGGCTAGCCAACTAGCTGCTGTTCTAAAACCAAACACTAGTTCAGAACACAAAGCCCAATTTCTATGCCAGTCAACAGGTTAGAAAAACCCTTTTATTACCTAAAATTACAAATTTTTGCGTATTGCCCAGCATCCAAAAACTGAGCAACAAGTTTTCTACTATCATCACTACCAAGTCTGACTAAAACATTATGCAAGGCAGAAAATGTCAAACCTTTGAAGTACAGAGAAAATTGCAAGAAAAAACCCCAGGAAAAAAACCATGAAGTAACTAGAATCAGAAAAATTAATCAACACGCTAAGTAGGATAAGATGAAAACCTGTGAAATTTACCTTTCCACATGAAGTACAAATATTATTTGCCTTCCATTAGTGATGACTTCTAGAATAGCTCTAAAACACCAAAATACTGGCAATAACCAAACTGAAACAAATTTAGATGGTAAGACATTAAGTCCTCAGGTCTCTGAAATCTGTGTTCAAAGCCTACTCAATAAAAAAACTACACAAAGATCCTTAAAGATACTAGGTGGGTATCCTATTCCTGAACAGACTCTAAAATATCTTAATAACTAATGTTTGCATAAAAACTGAATTTCACTGTCATCTGTGATTCTGAAAAGAACTTTAAACATCCATATTTTTTTCCTTTTTTTCATATTGTTTTTAAAGTCAAAATCTTCCACATGCTTCCAAAAAATCTTACTGAGTCAGATTTTTAATACATGTAAAAACTGAACTGCATTTCATTATGTGAGATAAGTAGTCCCAGCAATAAATCCCAGCTTTGGATTTGGTAGTCAGTGTCTTTTCACCAGTGAAGTTCTCAGGTTCTGATGTGCTCCCTAGTCACTTACTTGAACATCACCTCTGGTAAATCAAAATAAAGCCGCAATGAAGAGGTCTGGCCTCTGAGGGAGTCTACACGGAAAAGGACTCACAGGTGCCTCGCAATTGCTTTAAGCAACACTACATTTCCAAATTCCACGCCACGTGGTCACATGCCCTGTTTCGGGGAGTCAGGTAGCCAAACAAAATCTAGTCCTTGCTCGGTTTGGCTCAGTGAAGAGCACTGGCCCCTCAGAATGGGCTGGAGAGTTCTGGGTGCCAGCTTGCTGAAGGCAACCAATGTGTCTCTCACATCAGTACTCCTGTCACTCCCTCTCCCTCCCACTGTCTTTAAAAATCAATGGGAAAATATCCTTGGTCAGGATTAACAACAAAAAAGAGAAAGACCTATTAAGCTCACAATGACTGTTTTTTACTTTAAATTAATCTATTTTATAATACAAAATAATTTACTTGAATTTAAAAACTACTTGTGATGAAATATCTTCACTTTTTGAGTATTTTCACTCAAAGGTCTCATTTCTAACAGATGTAGTGGAATTCACATAACTGTTCCATCAGTAATAGGACCAAGTGATCTGATACAATCTTTAGCCTGCCCAATATCCTATTTAATCCCAGGTTTAACTAAAGCAATGATATCCTAACAGACACACTGAGTTAGTGAAAGAAAAATATCCAGTTAAAGCTATGGAGTACTACTAGTCATATTGGAATACCACCAATTCACAAACAAGTCCCTGATGAGATGAGACCTCGGGCAAATCAAAGTTGTCTTCAAGGACTTAACCAGAAACTAACTCATTCTGTCTCGCTTTCACACACCTATCCCAATATCTGCACGTTATGTGACATCAAGAATAGTTTAACTTCAAACTTTAACATCGGTGAAAGAAATTCAAGATGTAAGTCAAAAGATGACTGACAGGCTACAAAACCACTCTGACCCCAGCGCATCCACAAGTTACCGCTTTGATGCCAGATGCTGTCACCAATAACAAGAAATTCTTTCAGCGCTTTTCATTATCATAAAGTTTTAACCACCAACTTTAATATGGTCATACAATTCACTTCACCGTTTTTGCAAAATCGTCTTCCATCGGCGCTCTGCGCCAAGATCAGGCAAAAACACACCAAAGGACAGGTAGGCTTTCAAAAAAAAAAAAAAAAAAAGCACTTTATCAAAGCTCAATCTTTTATTTTCAAGCGCACAAAAATAACATACATTTGCAGCTCAAGACAGGAAAAGCACAACCAGCGTTACTGTATAACCACCACTAAATTTCTCAAAGAGAAAAAGAATTCGAGCCAGGCAAATTAAAAACATTCTGCGAAGCCAAAATTAAAGGTCTTGTCCTACAATCCACAGCAGCCCTGCTTCCTCTCCTGAGGGAGCCAACACCACTGAGCCAATGGGCACAGGTGTAAAGTAAACTCATGTCTGTGTGAATAAGACAAAACCATAGATCATTGATTCAACATGAGGCTTTGCAGCCAAAACGAAATACAACCAAAACCACACATCACCTACCCGCCGATGGCAGAACCCAATCAACAAGTTGGAAGGAGGGCAGCACGCGGAGCTCACGGCCCTCTCCTCCGCTTAAAACAAAGTCCTAACAAAAGGCGCAGACCCGGTACCTGGTGGAGGTGCCTTTCCTCACGTCACAGATGCTGCACTTGAAGGCTTCCGCGCTGTTCCTGAAGGTGCAGACGCTACAATCCCAAAAGCCTTCGTCCGCCGCGGGTTTCGCTTGTCTTTTCGGCCTGCAGAGGAGCGGGGAGCGGGGCGCGGGGCGAGGGGCGAGGGTCGGGAGGGCAGGAAGGGGGAGACAGCAATCACAGGCGCCGGTGAGCCGCGGTAATTTCGCGGGAACCCTGGGCTGGAACTTCGCTCCCGCGACCACCCACCCATCCTTTTCCGGAACCAGAAGGGGGACGCGGCCCCGCCGGCGCCCGGCAGCCTCCGGGCCGCGTGGCCTCCCGCGGTGGCGGCGGCTCCGGAGCTGGGCCGCGGCCGCGCAGGAAGCCGGAGGACTCGGCGCCCCGAGCGAGGGGCCGGGGCCGGGGCCGGCGGAGCGGCGGCCGGACGGGCGCAGGCCGCCCCCCCTCGCCCTGCCCGCTCCCTCCCGCCCACCTGGTTAAATCTCCCTTTGTCTGGGCGGAGCGGCGGCGGAGGCCGGGAGGAGCCGCCATGGCTGCGGCGCGCACGGCCGCCGGCCCGAGCGCGGCGACGCCGCCCCCGCCCCCATCTCCATCTTAGCGGCGCCTCCCCCGCCCGGGGGCTCCGGCCTAGCCGCCCGCCGGCCCCCGCCCGCCGCCGCCCTCCCCTTCCGCCCGGCCGGGGCAGGTACCTGGTCGGGCTCTTCTTGTCGCCCATGGTCATGGACAGGCTGGACCGCCGCCCCGAAGCCGAACCCGGCGCGCCTCGGCGGAGAAACGCCGTCCGGGGAGTCGTCGCCGGCCGACCCCCCTCCTCCCCGCGCGCACCGCCCTCAGCCGCTGCGGCTCGAGCTCCAGCCGCCGCCGCCGCCGCCAGTCTCCGGCCGAGACTAGTCCCTGCCGGCGCCGCCTCCGCGAGTGACTGACGAGGGGCGGGGCCTGGCGCGCGCGTCACGCCCGCGCGGCCAATGGGAAGCCGCGGCCTGCGCCGCGGGGCGGGGCGGGGCGGGCGGACGTGGGCCGGCCGGCGGGTGCGTGCGCTGCCTGCGCTCCGGGGCGCGCGTGCCTGCCGGCGGCCCCGCGGCCCCGCGGAGCGGGCGTGCCCGGCGGGCGCCCGTGGCCGCGCCCGGAGCCCGCGGCGGGCTGGGAGCCGCGCGCGGTCGCCCAGTGCAGCCGTCCTCGACCCGCAGCCCCCACCGCACCCCGGGAGGTAGTTCCACGCGGGGGCTTGCAACAGCCGCGCCGCGAGCAACGCTTCGAGGCTGGCGGGCCTCTGTGGCCTGGGTCCGCCCGCGCCCTGCGCTCCTCTGCCACGCAGAGCGCCCCTGCTCCCCCAGCCCACCTCCAGCCCCACACCCCGCGGGCCCTGGCGCTGGGGCGGGGGCTGCAGAGGGCGTGGCGCAAGCCGCTCCCCAGGGCCGGCTCGGCCGCCGCGCACCGACTCCCTCCGGGCCGCCGGGAGCCTAACAGGGCGTCTCCCTAAGGAAGTTGCTGCTGGAATCCTGGCAGCCACGTGCCAGCAGTCACACCTGGGGCCTCAGCTCCTTTATCCAAAACGAGGCTAACTCTCTCCTCCTGGGATGTTCGGGGAAACTCAGAGCCCTGTGCACGATGAACACGCACGTCAGTACCTGGCCCTTGGGCAGGACCGCACCAAACCCGGGGGACGGCTACCTAAGGGCCTGGGCTGTGCCGCTCCCGCCGCAGCCCTCAGTGCCCAGGGCTCTCCGCTGCTGGAATGAAGGCGGCCGCCAAACTTACGGGACCTCTGCCCTCAGGCACGCAGTCCTGGCGGGGGAGGATCCAGTGATAAGATTAGGCTGGGCGGGCTGATGCGCTGGTGGGGTGGGACGGAGTTGAGAATGTGGCCAGAGGTGGGGGATGTCGCTGGCACCCACTGTGACAGGCCCCATCCATGTGTCAACAGAAGTGGGAAGGGAAGTACACAGGCCAGGGAACAGGAAGTGCTAGGCTTAGTCCCGGGATCCAACCGGAGAAGGAAAGAGGGAAGGAATGTGCCAACTGAAGCTCGGTCAGCACATGCTGTCCTTTCCAGGCAGGCCCGGAGGGACAGCGCTGTGCAGGAGGGCAGCGCCCCTCAGGCCACTCTGCCACCTGCTTCCCAGACAGGAAAGGAGGCAGTGGAAGAGGGAGGCAGGGAGCCAAGGGCCCAAGGGGACAGAGAAAGCCACAGCATGCACACAAGCCTGGCCCTGCGCCCGCAGCCTTGTCCTCTTGTATTTTAAGCTGTTTTACCTTTCCCCAAAAAAATACATAGTTTTAAACATGCTTTAAGGGGGGAAAGAGTCCCAGTACAGAGAACTAATTTCTAGAACACATCAGACCCAGCCTCGCCGTGTGGCTGGAGCTGTAGAGGCTCTCGTCATTCACGCCCCTGAAAGGCGCCTTGTAGGGACTGAGCCCCCGGACTCCTCGAGGCAGGCGCTGGGGAGGCTGGTGGGCAGGGAAGGCTGAGGGCAGACACTCTCTGCAGTGTGGCCATGACCCATCCCGGTGTGAGGTGTGGTGAGGAGCCAGCCCCTCCACTGCCCGTTTCCTATCTGGAACTTGGACTTTATGTTTCACTTAAAGAAAGGGTTCTACGGCTGTAAAGATTGTTTGAGACCCATGGTGTCAGAGTAGATGTTGGTTAGAAGCATCTCGGGTAAGTGATGCCACGGATCATGGCAGAGTAAAGACCACCTTTGGCCTCTAGGTCCCTCTAGCCCAGTCACCGCGACTTCTTTGCCGGTCCTGGAACTGCCACCCTCCCACCAGGGCTTTGCACTGCTGCTCTGCCCCCCAGATAACCACATTTCCTCCTGCCTCCCTTCCTCCAGGTCTCTGCCCCAAAGGCAGGTTTTCAGTGAGGAATCCGGTCACGAGTCTAAAAATCTTGAGCCCAGCTGAAACCGGTTTGGCTCGGTGGATAGAGCTTCGGTCTGTGGACTGAGGGGTCCCAGGTTCGATTCTGGGCAAGGGCATGTACATTGGTTGCGGGCACATTCCCAGTGAGGGGTGTGCAAGAGGCAGCTGATAGATGATTCTCTCTCATCAATGTTTCCAACTCTCCCTCTCTCTTCCTGTCTGTAAAAAATCAATAGAATATATTTAAAAATAAATAAAAATCTCGAGCCAAATCTAAGTGCCATGCCTCACTTGAGGGACTAGAAGACAAACTAGATAGACTTGATTCCTAACCTTTTGGAGTTCACATTCTAGTTGAGAAGCCAAACTTTTTGCAATCATAATTAATTATGATTGTGACAACTGCTGCAAAAGTAAAGCACAGGATGCAAGGCCTTCGAGAGGGTAAGAGGGAGGAGGGAGAGAGGGAGGGAGGGAGGCCCTGAAGAAGTTCGGGCTGCCTGGGGGAAAAGGAGAGCCAGGGGCGCTTTGGAGGAGCTGATGGCCAGTGTCCCCAGGGGAGAGGAGAGATAAGGCTGAGGAGACAGGTTCTGGCTGAGCTGTGGGGAGGGCAGGCTTGACTGGGAATGGGGTCTTCCTCCTAAGTGCATGGAAGCCATTGTCTAAGTAAGGAACATCCTATAGAAAATGTTTATGAGATATTTGTGTCCAAGTGACAATTGCTAAACCAAGGTCGCAAATGTTCTGGAGAATAACAATTTGTGTTTTCTTTTGTGCATTTGCAAATAGGTGGGAACATGGGAATATTACATGGAGACGGAAAAGGCCAGGTGGGGATTAGATCGCAGGCTAGTTAAAATCAGGTGCTCTCTGGAGGGTGTTAACCTGGCTTCTCAAAGGTGCAGTGACCTGGATGCTAAGAACAATGGGCAGGCCAGCTGAAACCTTCCACTGGAAAAGTTACAGCCTGAGGTACCCCCCACCGGAGCTGCCCAGTAAGGAACTGTTGACTGTACAGCACCCCCTTCTCATCCACACCACAGATACGTTTGCCAACAACATTTGGCGACCTGAGACCGCCTGTGGTCTACCTTAGTGACAGACGCTGGGAGGGTGAGAGCCCGGGAGGAGGAGATGGAGAGGGGAGCTTCAGATTGGCCAGAGAAATTGGCCAGGAGGGGCAGGTGGCGTGGGCCTCTGTGCTTTCTTTTATTCAAGAAAGCAGCAAAAGCTGCTGGTGCCTGCAAAGTCCGGATCTGGATTATTATCAATGCAGCATCCTCCTGTCTGTATTTGCAAACATTATCCCAGGCAGAAAACGTAAATACTCACTGAGACCCGGACTTTGAACCTTAGGAACACCCAATAAAGTTATAAACAAGTGAAAGCAAAAGGCCTTTCTCCAAATAGCTCAGGGCTTACACCACCCCACCCTGCTACACCTTCTTATGGTCTGAGTTCCAAATTGTGGTTTGGGGCGGAGTTTTCAGCAGTGAAATGAGAAAACTAAAGGGTAAATGTATAAATACTTGTCTACACCCAAGTAAATTACCAACAGTTGATTTTCAGGGAAAAATTTAGAGAGTGTGTCTTTCCAAATAGTTTCTTGGAGGGTTAGGTAAGTTTTTTTCATCTTTTTCAAATACACGTGACAGTTTATTTGGAAAGTCACGAAGGTCGAAGGGAGCCAGCTGGGCTGCGTGGACCCAGAACCAGTGAAGGGCCAGGAAGGACCTTGGAGCCACGGAGAGAGGAAAAGAAAGCGCCTGGTAGAGGAGGGGAAGAGGCCATGCTCGGAGGCCGGGCAGCCAGCGCCCCTCAGAGGAGCAGTGGCCATAGCAGATGGCAGTGCCTTCTTCACATGCCCTCATTTGGGCAGCTCACAAGTTGATGGTTCTGTGTTGGATTCCTAAGCTTCTCTCTTGTCACCAATTTTATCCTTGAGATGTTAATAACCAAGATCTAATGAAATATTCAGAGCTGGTGTTGCGGGGAAAGGAAGGTGAGAACACTATCGTTGGTGGCTGAAGAGGCCACCCAGAAAGACAATAACTGGGGGGAAGGTCTAAGGTTTTGATTCTAATCGCTAAGACTTAGTGCCCTGCCGGGACCGGTTTGGCTCAGTGGATAGAGCTTTGGACTGCGGACTGAAAGGTCCCAGGTTCGATTCCGGTCAAGGGCATGTACCTTGGTTGCGGACACATCCCCAGTAGGGGGTGTGCAAGAGGCAGCTGATTGATGATTCTCTCTCATCGATGTTTCTAACTCTCTATCCCTCTCTCTTCCTCTCTGTGAAAAATCAATAAAATATATTAAAAAAAAAAAAAAAAAGACTTAGTGTCCTTTGCACTGATGTTCCTCCAGGGGGTTAAGAGAGAACATTGTTCCTGGAAGCAACCAAGCGCCTGGAATGCCTGGGGAGCTGGGAGCACCCAGCTCCCTCCACTCCGAGGCTCGGCTTGTGGGGACTCACTGGGGTCTGTCGCATGGAGATGCTGAGGGCGGTAACTTCTAAAGAAGCCCCAGGGTCAGAGATGGAGCTCCTGTGACCACCTGGGTTTGAACCTCAGCCAGATTTTGCAATCAGCTGCAAAGCCATGTGTGTGTGCTGATTAGAGAGGTGAGGTCTTATTGGTCTGCTTCTCGCATGGTGGGAAGTACCACCAGACACAACTGTCCTGAGTTATACCCTACACCACTTATAACAATTAATTTATATTTTTAAAGAATTGATTATTTAATTTCTTTATTGATTAAGGTGTTACATATGTGTCCTCCTTCCCCTATTCCCCCCCAACATTCCCCTCATTCATGCCCCCCACCTCCTGTTGTCCGTGACCACTGGTTAGGCTCATATGCATGCACACCAATCCTTTGGTTGATCGCTCCCCCTTACCCTATCCTCCCCTACCTTTCCTCTGAGGTTTGACAGTCTAATTGATGCTTTCCTGTCTTGGGTCTGTTTTTGTTCATCAGTTTATGTTGTTCATTATTTACATATGAGTGAGATCATGTGGTATTTATCTTTCTCTGCCTGGCTTATTTCGCTTAGCATAATGCTCTTCAGTTCCATCCATGTTGTTGCAAATGGTAGGAACTCCTTTTTTACTGCAGCGTAGTATTCCATTGTGTAGATGTGCCACACTTTTCTAATCCACTCATCTGCTGATGGACACTTAGGCTGTTTCCAAATCTTAGCTATGGTGAATTGTGCTGCTATGAACATAGGGGTGCATATATGCTATCTGATTGATGTTTCTGGCTTCTTGGGATATATTCCCAGAAATGGGATTACTGGGTCAAATGGGAGTTCCATTTTCAGTTTTTTGAGGAAACTCCACACTGTTCTCCACAGAGGCTGCACCAGTCTGCACTCCCACCAGCAGTGCACGAGGGTTCCTTTTTCTCTGCATCCTTGCCAGCACTTGTTGTTTGCTGATTTGTTGATGATAGCCATTCTGACAGGTGTGAAACGACAATTCGATACAACAATTAATTTAAAGATTGGAAGAAAATACTTGAAATCACATATTTGGTAAAGGAATCTAGAATAGAAGAAGACAATCAACTTAATGAAGACATGACCAAAATATTTAAATGGACACTTCACCCAAAATGATGTAGGAATAGTTAATAAACACATGGAAAGATGCCTAACATCCTTAGGGAAATACCCTCGAAGACCACAGGAGATACCACTGAGCCTTGGAACGGCTTACGTCCAACAGCCTGACAATCTGAATGCTGGGAGGAGTGGAGCGGCCCTCCCCCAGTGCTGGTGGGAGTGCAGTGTGGTTCAGTTCCTTTGGGAAAGGGTTTGGCAATGTCTTATAAAGTTGAACATACACTTATAGCGTGAGCCAGAAATCCCACTTTGGAAGTTTACCAAGAGAAATAAAGACCTGTGTTCACAGGAAAATCTTACTCAGATATTTGTAGTTTTATTTATAATCACCAAAAGCTGGAAGGAGCCCAATGCCCTCAGAAGTGGACGCTGTGCATCCATACCACGGGAGAGAAAGGAAGAAACAGTTTACATGCGCAGCACAACGGAGTCTCAACTTCACATCCCACGTAAAAGAAGCCAGTCTCCAAGGTCACGTACTTTGTGATCCCACTCATGGGACGTTTTAGAAAAGGCAAAATTATAGGACGGAGAACAGATCAGTGGCAAAATTCCCTTTTGCTGCTCCTCCTTTATATTCAAACCCTCATTCCATTCCGGGGATATATATATAGGAGGAGCAGCAAAAGGGAATTTGGAGAGGCGATGGACG
This sequence comes from Nyctalus aviator, assembly GCA_036971965.1. Lineage (NCBI taxonomy): Eukaryota > Metazoa > Chordata > Mammalia > Chiroptera > Vespertilionidae > Nyctalus > Nyctalus aviator. Next base: position 800,676 of record CM072934.1, on the reverse strand, counting down.
TAATTTATGTCCTGATTGTGGGGGTGGTTACAAAAAAAAAATGCATTTGTCAAAGCTTGGACCTATATGCCCAAAAGAGTAAATTTTACTGTATACAAACTACACTTTAATAATCTGGCTTCGGTCATTCAGAATGGAGAGTTCTCCAAGCCTCTGCACTCCACATTGTCTGCTCCCTTCAAGGAACAGCCACGGATCTGTGTGCTGCCGTTTGGCTGTGTACCTGCCGGGGGTAAGCCTGTCCTTTCCTCAGTACTCTTCTCACTGCTGGGGCCATAGTCTTGGAGTCATTCCTGACTCCTCTTTCCCTACCCCTACACCAGCCCATCAGCAAACCCTTTGTGCTGGACCTTCAGTACAGATCCTGAATAGATTCCTTTATGGCCACAGAGCCTTCATTCCTCGCTCCTGTCCCAGCCAGTGGTGCGGGCGGTGGTGCAGCTCCGCCCCTATGTCTCACATGCCGGTGTCCAGGCTGAGGAGCAGCCTCCACTTGGAAAACATGTTCTCGTGGCAAAGGGAGAAGAACATGAATGTTCCACACCATGGCTCTTCCCCTGGGGAGGGGGTGGACGCTGCAGGTGAGGACATAAGAGCCCTCTGGGTACAATCGGTGACAATGACTCAATGTGCCAAAAGGTTTTCCAATTTAAAAGGCACAAAATTCTAAAATGTGGAAAGTGGGAAGAATTCGGAGTCTGCTGCCCATGTGTATCAGTCCTCCTGTGGAAACGGGCAAGCCTTCCGGAGGCCCCAGATGGCAGGGGTTCACAGATGCAGCAACAGGCCCTGCGTTCTGGCCTCCAGTGTCCACCGAGAGCCCTTCTCGCTCATGGCTCATGGACAGCTGGAGGCCGTCTCAGCCTCAGTGCCGCAGGTGATTGCATGGCCCGTGCAGTGGAGGGTGGCTTCTCCAAAGCCTCCGCCTCCTCGGAGGTTCAGAGCCAGGCCGCGGGGCCTGAGTCTGTCCAGGGAGGCTTTGGGTCAGCTGCTGAGGTAACTGCATGGATGGTCCTTCAGAGAGAGAGGCTGGGGTGGCACAGCCCAGAGCCCTAGGATGTCATGACCAAGGCACAGAGCTCTGCACAGCAGAAGAGAGAGGACTTGCTGAGGCTCAGCACCTTGACCAGCGGCTGCAGCTCCGGGAAGGCACAGCCCTTCTCCGCCCACAACGTGAGGCAGGACCGAATCCAGGGTGACAGAGAGAAGGTGCTGGATTCCAGGACAGTGTCCGCCTGATTCAGGGAAGCTGTGTTCCAGGCAGAGGAGGATCTGGGAGGAGATCCAGGGGGCCTGGCTCCTCAGCCTGGCCCAGTCGCTCTACCTGCTGCACCTTTCTCCTGCAGAGATAATTTCTACAAGGAGAGAATCTCACAGACGGAAATGCTGGTGTCGGGGTTTTACAAAGAACCTGGGCACTACAGCACTGCAGCTGGCTGCTGTAGGAGGCACCTGACCAGCTGTCCTGTCCTCATCCTGAGTAGGCCTCTGCACTATCAGGGCCGCGTTCTTCTTAACTTTATTTGGGAGAGGGAAGGAGAGAGAGAAACATCGATGGCGAGAGAGCATCTCTGATTAGCGCCTCCTACACACCCCACACTGAGGATCAGCCCCCAACCTTGGCATGTGCCCTGACCGGGAATCAAACCATAACCTCCTGGTTCACAGGTCAATGCTCAACCACTGAGCCACACTGGCCAGGCAGCAGGGCAATGTTTTTGCTCTCAGTCCCAAGAAGTGCTCCACCAAACATCTCCATTAGATGACCAGTAAGCCTGGAGTCCTTGTGGAAGGCAGAGGAAGGCTGATGGCATACTCTGCATCCAGAAAGAGCTCAGTCTCCCCGTCACCTCCGCCCAGTCTGGCGCCTAGGGGTTCTCCAGCTGAGCCCCCACCTCCCCCCGCCCCCGAGTGCACTCAGCCCTCCCCAGGTAGCACCTTCATCTTCACTGGCCCAGGGCTCCTAGCCCAAGGGCTGGGAGTCTCCTTTGCTTCTACTTCTTCTCTTTCAACTTTGCTTTCCTTGTATCCCTCGGTTCAGTTCGCTTCAGTGTGTCTGCTTTAGTCCTCATTTCCAGAAGCTTCTTCTCTTTGGCATCTCTCCGCAGCCCCTCGTCACACCCGTCCACAGCCTCAGCGGGTTCCCCCCAGATGGAAAGGCACCCTCCTGTTCCGGTGGGTGGCAGGGTTTTTGGCATCTGGCAGCCTCGCATCGTGGCGAGCGATGCCCAGAGCACGCCGCCACCCCGGGCCGGTGGAAGGACATTCGGGTCAGGTGTGCGTGTCCTCCGCTAGCTTCAGTCTGCGGACCCACAGCTCCCGTCGTCCTCTCCACGCGCCCATCACCTTCGCCTGTTCTTCTGGAGGTGGTTTGTCCCTGCAGAGGCAGGTGCTCCCCGAAGCGGCCTCGCAGTCGCTGCAGGACCCCGGGCGCTCCGGCGGGAGGGGCGGCGCCTGAGCAGGGCCCGGGGCCTCCCAAGGGCAGGAGCGGCCTGGCCTGGACGTGACTCTGACGCCGCTCACAAGGCCGCGTGGCCGCTGGCAGCAGAGACAGCCCCCGGGCCGGGCGGGAGAGCAGGGAATGCTGGGCCAGCAGTCCGTGCTTTCCGCGATCCTTTAACTCTCTTCTCCAGCATCTGTGCCTGTAAGACACATGTGACAAAGTCCCCTGCCTGAGCCCTCTAATGACGTCTCAGGACACTGATTAAAATTCAGAATCTGACCCTCAGCTTTAAGGCCGCTGGCCAGCTCCAGGTGCTGACCTCGGGCAGCGCCTGCCAGATCCAGCCCCTCCTGGACTCCCAGCTGTCCTCCCGGAGCCCCAGGGCAACCTCTGTCCTCCTGGAGCCCCAGGGCAGCCTCTGCTCCCCACTGCTCAGGGCCCCTCAGGAGGCCACGCTGGCAGAGGCGTCTGCTGAGTCCCCTTTCCCCCAGCCGGCACCATCCGTCCTCCTGCCTTTTTCTTACAGCCTGTGACTGAGCTTCACGATGTAGCTTGTTTCCGCCTGACTCTTCCACTGGAATGTAATTGCTATCAGGACAGGGACTTTGTCTTGTTTTATTCTGAGCCTCTAGTAAAAAGAGCAGTACAGTAAATGTTCCCACGCATAGCAGGAATACAAAAATTATGTATAGAATGAAAGAAACACTTTTATATTTGTTACCCCATTGGAACCCCAAAGGACTCGGGGAGTAAGACCTATTGTGCCCTATTTGGTAGATGGGGAAACTTAGAGAAGTGATTTGGCCAGAGGCAGGGTCAGCATCTGAATTCTTACTCCCCAGCGGATCTCCCAGGCCACCTGACCTCTCTCTACCACTTTGCTTCCGAAGTACATGCGCGGAGAGGGCCGCAGGCTCCGGGGGGCCGGGAGGTGGGCAGGCAGGGAGCTGGCCGGGCCTTTCCGGCAGAGGCTGGTCCCCGTGGATCAGGCGGTTCCCTGGCCCCATACTCCCAGTCTGTTAGTGCTGCTCCAGTGAGTTCCTGCCAGAGCAGGCACCCACATGCCCGCCAGGGCGTGCCTGGGCGCTGCTTCGGACTGGGCCCCAGGAGCAGGCAGAGGGGCTCCCTGTGAGGGCGTGACCGTCACCGGGTCAGTTAGACCTAGTGAGGCCTCATCCCAGACACACTCCCCAGCAGCTTGCCCTTGGTACTTGGTACTTGGTACCTGTAGACTCAGTCACAGAATTCTGAGGGCGGGAAGGCGAGGGAAGGCCATTCGGCCAGGCCTGTCTTTTGAGTTCAGAGGCAGAAACCTGAGCACGGAGGCCACAGAAGCCCCCACACTGTCCTGGACCAGCCTCCCGCATCAGCACCACCTCGTGAGTCAGCAAGCAGCCTGACGGGGCCGTGGCTGCCCCAGATAGGATCCGAGCAGGCTGTGAGCTCAGTTCTAAAACCTGAGCCCAGGTTCTTTCTACCGAGTCCACAAATGGAGTCCCTAGAGCCCAGACACCCCGAGACTCATTTGTTACGAATTAGATTAAGAAAGAGGCTCACTGTAGGCTCAACGTCTAGTGTTGTCTTGAACTGAGCTCTCCCCCTTAAATTCATTAAGGCTCCTGGGTACCTCATAGCATGACTGTGTTAGGTGGGGCTCTCACAGGGCCTTACACTGAAATGAGGCTGCTAGGGGGGCCTAACCCCGTCTCACTGAGGCCTATGCACAGAGGAAGAAACCCGGGGCCATGCATGTTTAGGGGGAGGGCCACCGGAGGCACAGCAAGAAGGCAGCCCCTGCAGCCAAGGAGAAGCCAGCCTGCTGACACCTCGACTTGCACTTCCAGCCTTCACCACTGTGAGGCAATAGATGCTGTTGTTCAAGCTGCCAATCTGTGTGTGTTATGGCTGCCCAAGCAGACTGTACACGTTAGAATTTGTGTGTGACTAAGGAGACATGGCCTGTGGGATAACAACCAGTCTGTGGAGTATTTGCTCAGGCAGCATGGGAACACTTTGAGTGCTTTACCTCAGTGACTGTGACTGACAGCCCTGCAGGCAGGTTCTGTGAGGAGGCCCGTTCATAAACAAGGGGAGTAGGGCCCAAAACAGTCACTTTCACTGAGCGGAACATTTGAAAGCAGCAGGGCTGGGCTTTGAACACAGGGCTTCCAGCTCCTGACTCCTGGGCTCCCAGCTCCTGGGCTCCTAGCTCCCAGCCTCCTGGGCTCCCGGGCTCCTGGGCTCCTGGGCTCCAGGCTCCCGGGCTCCTGGTTCCTGGCTCCTGAGCCCATTCTTTCAAAAACCTGGTAAGGTCAGATGTCACTCCTGTTTTTCACATGGGGAAACTGATACTCATGTGCCCGACATTCCAGTCAGGGCTGGTGAAACCAGAATTGATGTTCTTTGTGCTCACACACTGAATCCCTGACCTCCAGGCTCCTAAATGTCATTACTTAGAGGGAGGGAGGGGTGAGTAAGTTTGCATGGGCATCTGACACAGGAGACTGAGCCACGTGAGGGTCAGGAGAGATGTAGAATTGAGCCAGGAAGGCGAGGAAGAGGGGAACGGGCCAAGGATGCTGGGCACCTCCGCTCGGTCCTCTTCTCCCTGTCGCAGCTGCCGGGACAGAAAAGCCAGTGCCCTGCACGCTCACACCATCAGGAAGGCAGCTGGCGGGTCAATTGCCTTGACTCCAAAGTCCATGCGTCTTTTTTTTTTTTTTTTTAAATATATTTTATTGATTTTTTTATGGAGAGGAAGGGAAAGGGATAGAGAGCTAGAAACATCAATGAGAGAGAAACATCGACCTGCTGCCTCCTGCACACCCCCTACCGGGGATGTGCCCGCAAACCAAGGTACATGCCCTTGACCAGAATTGAACCTGGGACCTTCCAGTCCGCAGACCAACACTCTATCCACTGAGCCAAACCAGTTTCGGCGACGCGTCTTACTTTCAGTGTAAGTCTGACAGCTAATTCTGAGGCAGCTACTGTGTGCCCTGACCCCGCGGTGAAGGACACAGCGGCCTCGGCCTCAAGGCAGCGGTCAGGGGAAGCGGGCACAGACACAGGTAAGGACGTGGGAAGATCGTGCGATCCATGGCCGCCATGCCCTCTGTGGCCCTTGGTCTGGCACCGTTCCCTCCCCCGGCAGTGGTGGGCTCCTGTCCTCTGTGGTCAGGGAGAAACTTGATAGAGCAGAAGCAAAAGGCTGTCAGTGCCCAGCCGTCTGGCTCGGTGGTTGAGCGCTGACCTATGAACCAGGTCATATTCCCGGTCAGGCACACCCCTGGGTTGCAGGCTTGATCCCCAGTGAGGAGGATGCAGGAGGCAGCCGGTCCATGATTCTCTCTCATCACTGATGTCTCTCTCTCTCCCTCTCCCTTCCTCTCTGAGATCAATAAGAATGTAGATATTTTTAAAAAGGCCTGTCAGCCTCTGTCTCTGTGTTCCATCACCCTAACCTCTCCTGGCGTGAATTCCCACAGGAGAATTCACTCGGGAAGGCGCAGAACAGACGCGTGTTTGGGAGAAGGAAGTAGAGGAGAGTGTTTTATCCAGATGAGAAAAGCCTTCCAGCTGTGTGGGAGGGAGAAAGGGGGAGGGGGGAGGGGGGAGGGAGGACGGATGGGGGAGGGAGAGGGGGAGGGGGGAAGGGGAGGGAGGGAAGACAGAGGGGGGAGGGAAGGGGAAGGGGGAGGAAGAGGGAGAGGGAGGGAGGAGGGGGAGGGGAGGGGAGGGAGGGAGGAGGGGGAAAGAGGAGGGAGGAGGGAGGAGGGAGGGCTGGGAAACAGGGCTGAGAACAGGAGCAAAGTGGCCTGTCAGCAAACAGGCTGCAGGAGAGCGGCAGGAGCAGGTGCGGTGGGGATGGCGTTGATGCGGACAAAGCAGGGCTCCTGGCGTGATTCTGGACCCAGAGGAGTGGGTGTCAGACGCCTCCTGGATGTGAGGCGACATGGAGAGAAGCAGGCCTGGCACCTGCGATGAGCAGTCCCCTGAGACCCCACCTGCACCTGCCCCAGGCAAGTCTGAGGAAACGGGAAGCAGCAAGCTGCTGGGGTCAACCTAAAAAAAAAGGGGCGCGGTCATGCCAGAGCAGGAGGCTGGGCGCGGGTCATACCAGAGCGGGAGGGTGCTGGGCGCGGGTTGTGCCAGAGCGGGAGGGTGCTGGGCGCGGGTCATGCCAGAGCGGGAGCGGTGCGGGGCACAGTTATGCCAGAGGCAAAGCAGAGTGCAGGAGAAAGGGGACAAGTGGGGCAGGTACCCAGCCCAGGCACAGCTGGTGGAGGAGGAGCAGTGCCTGGACCCGGACATCCTGCCTGGAGCTCAGTGCACATGGGGTGGGGGAAGGGAGCACGGGGGGGGGGTGGGGGGGGCAGCTGAAGCAGCTCACAGCCATGCAGACCCGCCTGGCTGCACCTGAAGACAAAGGTGGCCTGTGGCTTGCGGGCTGCGCTGAATGTTTAGGATCCTGGGAGCGTGCAGATGGTGGTGACTGGGTCAAACGTCAAAGGGCAGAGGCCAGTCCAAATGGCAATGACTGCAAAGAACACGGAGCGGGGCAGTGGGGAGGAAGAAAGAGATTTCCACCAGTAGGACCTCCTGGACTTAATTCCTGCTTGGACTTTGGGGGTGGAAGTGGAGGGGCTGCAGGGGGAGGAGGCGGGGATGACGCCAGGGACATGGTCAGAGCGGGAGCGTGGTGAGCTGAGGTGAGGGTGTGACGGGGTGAGGGTCCAAGGGCACTTTGCTGCAGTGAGAGCAGCTGCACAATAACCCAGGACAGCAGGGAATTGCGTTAGGCTGCCGGGCAGGAGGCCATTTCAGCAAAGGTGCAGCTCCTTCTCTAACTGGGTCCCACCCACCCATCCCATGGGGTGCAGGGGTTGCAACCCCTCCAATGCTCAGGCTCCACATCAGAGGGAGAAAGGAAACCGTCTCTCAGTCCGGCTCTGCCGGACACAGACTCGCAGCCACCTCTCCGTCATGTGATCAGCAGAATCAGGTCAGGCACCCTCTTTGCCAGCAGGCAGGGCTCTGGGCAGTTGCCAGTAGGGCTGGCAGTGGAGTGGTGACTGGCCCACGTAGTGGACAAGACTTGGAAACAGTTGTAAATGAGGGTCAGAGGCCAGCACTGGCCGGAAGACATCAGAGGAGCTGTGACAGGAGGCAGAGAGAAGGGGGCCTAGCAGAACACGAAAGCCCCGGGGGGAGGGGGGGGGCGCCCAGAGAGGCCTGCAGTGCTGCTGAGCCTCACTCTGAGCTCACAGCGACCAGGAGTCCTCCTGCGCGTCCTCAGCGGGGGACGGTGGCCTGCGCCCTCGGACCTCCTGTCCCCTGTGTGAGGTGGAACCGCCGAGCCCTCCCCCCGCCTCCCCGCAGGCTGCCCGGGAGAGCTGGTAAGAGACAGACAAAGCCTCCCGGACCTCAGCCACAGCAGCCTCTCAGCTGCTGGCGGAAAAGAGACCAGACTGGAGAGTGGGAGGGAGAAAGGGAGTGGGGGTCCGGGGGAGGACAGCAGCCAGGGCCTTGCAGCCAGGGCCTTACAGAGCAGAGGGGACAGTGCTGTCAGCATCGGCTGAGGACCCGTCAGCTCAGAAGCAGATGACTTACACCCGAGGGCACAGGCCTGGACGGTGCGCTGGGGCGGAGCCGGGTGGCCTGGCTGCGGCCTCACCAGCAGCGCTGGGTGGGGAGCCCCTCCCGCCTCCGGTGCAGGCTGTGGGCAGAGAGATGCCTGCGAAGGGGCCCACACTGGGATTCTCTGTGGACAAACCGGCAGCTGTTTCCTTCCTTTGGGGCTTTGCATGACACTCTGTTGCTGTGGTTCCTCTGATAGGACACTCATCGCCACCGTAAAACAAACACACGTGCATTTTGTATTGAAAGTTCAAACTCCTCATTCTTGAGGGGAAGTGAGTGCACATTTTAGAGGCAAATTGTAATAGGAAAGGCCTGGACCTTGGCAAACCCACCGTTGCCAGCGAGGGCAGCTGCTCTGAGGCCAGTCTGCCACACGGTCTGGTGGTCCGGCTGTCAGTGCAGCCTGTCCCGCTCCGTGCCTCCCGCGGCCTCTGTCCGCCTGCGCCCCTCCGCCGGCTGGCCCCGGGCGACCCTCAGCAGCGAGGCTGCAGCGGCCACTCTGGCCTCGGCCCGGCCGGGAGAATGGCCTGGCCATCCGGGTGCAGAGCGCCTGCGGAGAGGCTGGAGGAGCACGGGCGCCGGGGCTGCACAGCGTCCACGAAGTACAAACGCGCCAACTTCCCCTCCCTGCCCCCTCCCCGCACGCCCTGCGGCAGGAGGGGCCCCTGGCCCCGGAGGCCTCCCGCTCCCGGCTCCCCGCTCCCCCCGCTCCCCCCTTCCCCGCTCCCCCCGCTCCCCCCTCCCCGCTCCCCGCTCCCCGCTCCCCCCGCTCCCCACTCCCCGCTCCCTCCGCTCCCCACTCCCCGCTCCCCGCCCCCCCCCGCTCCCCCCGCTCCCCCGTCCCCGCTCCCCGCTCCCCCGCTCCCCGCTCCCCCCGCTCCCCCCTCCCCCTCCCCCCCTCCCCCGCTCCCCGCTCCCCGCTCCCCGCTCCCCCCTCCCCCCTCCCCGCTCCCCCCTCCCCGCCCCCCCCCCCCCCCCCTCCCCCGCTCCCCCCTCCCCGCTCCCCGCTCCCCCTCCCCGCTCCCCGCTCCCCGCCCCCCCGCTCCCCCCCCCGCTCCCCCCCTCCCCGCTCCCCCGCTCCCCCGCTCCCCGCTCCCCCCCTCCCCGCTCCCCTCCCCGCTCCCCACTCCCCGCCCCCCCGCTCCCCACTCCCCGCTCCCCGCCCCCCCCCCCTCCCCCCTCCCCGCTCCCCGCTCCCCGCTCCCCCGCTCCCCTCCCCGCTCCCCGCTCCCCCCCCCCGCTCCCCTCCCCCCCTCCCCCCCCCGCCCCCCCCCCCCCTCCCCGCTCCCCGCTCCCCCCCTCCCGCTCCCCCCCCCCCCCCCTCCCCGCTCCCCCACTCCCCGCTTCCCCCGCTCCCCCCACTTCCCCCGCTCCCCGCTCCTCCGGCTTCCCCGCTCCCTGCTCCCTGCTCCCGGCTCCTGGCTCCGGCTCCCGGCTAGCCCTGCTCCCCTAGCCTTGCTCCCTGCGGGCAGGAGCAGGCAGGGCTGCAAAGCAGAGCAGTCAGCACAGGCCTCTGTAGGGGCTGGCAGGGCGGGGGGAGAGGGGGCACCCTCCATCCTCCCCTTTGAGCCAGGAGGAAGGGGTGGCTGCGGGTGGGGTGGGGCGTCTCCCACAGGAAAGGGCCTCGCTCACCCTGGGGTAGCCCTGTCTGGTGGGGAGGAGCAGTGCCCTTACCGAAGGGAGGAGCCCTGAAAGAAGAGGGAGGAAGGTGAGATGTTAGAGATGAGGTGGGACCAGATGTGATAACTGTCCTTACTGAGTGCCCAGGGGGGCACGGGGCAGGGGGCAGGCTGCCTTCCGACTCCACTTTCACCCTGAGCCACCAGAGGGGGCAGCTCTGGTGCTGGAGCCGCTGCAGGGTGCTGCTCACCCCGCGCCCACTGTGCCTGGCCTTACACCCCACCAGCTCCTCCTGGGAGCGGGAGGGAGAGGGAGGCTGGGATGGCTGCTTCAGAAGGAGGAAGCGGAATGTGTGCAGATGGGCCATTAGCCTGAGCCCCTCAGCTGGCAGCAGCCACCCTGGGCCACCCAGAGGTCACCCCCCACCCCACGCCACAGGTGAGAAGAAGCTGCTGGCCAGCTCTGTCAGGCCGGAGGGGCAGTGCATGTTGGAGTGGGCATGGGCTGCCAGCATCCCGCTCCCCATGCCCTGAGTCTTCAGCGTGCCACGTTCCACACGCTTTTGCCACTAAAGCACATCCCGCAGGCAGCACTCCTGCACCCTCACCCTGTCCGCGCCCATCGGTCTCCCGCCCCTCTGGGCCCGCACAACCAACGGTGAGGCCTGCGCACGGGCTGAGGGCCCACCTGGACGGGGCCTCCTTCCGGGGACAGCAGTGACACGGGCAACGCTTGGGTTCGAGGGTCACACTCTGAGGAGGAAAGGGACCGCCAACCAGGATGACACAGCTATGGGACGGCCCAGGCTGCCCACCGGGTCACTGACTCAGAGGTGAGGAGAGGCGGCATCGAGCCTCTGGCACAGCTCGGTGCTCAGCCTCCCCTGCCGCCTCCCTGCTCCCCGGAGAGGCGCCTGCATTACCGGTTTTGCAGCCGGAAAATGAGGCCTGGAATGTCTGCGCAGTTCGCTTAAGGCTGTGCTGTTCCTGAGAGGCAGCGATGAGTCCACGCCAGTGGTCTCTGGACCACGGTGCCCACGACCCAGCACCTGGCAGAGAGAGCCGGGCCCAGGGAGAGGGGCAGATAAAGGGTCCTGAGTCCCATAGTCCTTGTTTCTTTAAAATCCTATTTCTCTTCCAAACACATTCCCAGACGTGCACATTTCAGGGCGAGTACGGGTGCAGCCAGTCCTAGCAGGCGAGGCGGCGTCTGTGACCATTAGAAAAGCGCTGAGTGGCTGCAGGTGCCAGGTGACCCCGCGCTGACCCAGCATGTCCCAGGGGAGGGAGCAGGCGAAGGCTGCTCCAGGCTGGGTCTCAGACAGCCCTCTTGCCAAGGTCAGTTTCTTTCCTCGCCATCCCCCAAGCTGCTGGCCTTGCCCCCTGGGGCATGGATTGGGGCTTGGGCAGAGGGGGAGGGGTCAGAGTGGGGACCCAGTTCCAACCCCCGCTTTCAGCCCACTCTCCCTTCAGGGTTCCTTCCTCCTGTTTGGAGGTTAGAAATGGCATTGTCACGCATCACAACCAGAACCTAAAGCGAGGCCAGAAGGATGGGCTGTCTGTCCAGCTCCAGCTCAGCCCCTTGGGGCCCTGGGACGGCCCAGCGGGGGGTGGAGTGGAGGCAGCCTTGATTCCACCTCCAGAACTTGGTGGGAAAGGTGGCCTGGACCCAAAGCAGGCAGCTGCCGAGAGTCTCCCCGCTGGCAGGAGAGTGCCCCTGAGGACTCCTCTCCAGGTGTCACAGGTGACTTAAGTCCTGCAGCTCAGCATGGAAAGACTCAATTAAAGGAGTTTTAGGGAAACTTCAGAACCACGACAGGAAGGCCCAAAGCCACCTTCAAAAAGAGAAGAGGGAAGGATGGAGGAGCAGCCTAAGGGGTTCCTATGGCCTCCCAGCCCTTGGTGGCCAGCGATGTGTTGTCACTGAAGTCCATTCGTCTTCACTACCCATGAACCCCTTTTCCCTCAGTAACCAGCGCCCCACTCCTCCCAAGGACTGAGTGTGTGGGGCCCACTGACTGGATCTAAGAAGTAGCCAAAGTGCATTCAGACATGATTTCTTTAATCAAAATAACTGTCTCTAGAAAGCCTGATTGGGTTAATTATTTTTTTAAATTTAATAAATCTATAGTGTTCAGATTATTAAAATTGTTTCTCCTTTCCCCCCCCATAGCCCCCTTCCACCCAGATCCCACCCACCCTCTACCCCACCTCCCCCACACTGTCCTCATCCATAGGTGTACGATTTTTCTCCAGTCTCTTCCTGTACCCCTCACAACCGGTCCCCCCTTTCTATGCCCCTGATTCTATTATATTCACCTGTTTATTCTGTGCCTCAGATTTTTATTCACTTGATTTTTAGATTCACGTGTTGATAGATATGTATTTGTTCATAATTTTTATCTTTACCTTTTTCTTCTTTTTCCTCTTCTTAGACAATACCTTTCAGCATTTCATTTAATACTGGTTTGGTGGTGATGAACTACTTTAGCTTTTGCTTATCTGTGAAGCTCTTTAGCTGACCTTCAATTCTGAACGATAGCTTTGCTGGGTAGAGTAATCTTGGTTGTAGGTTCTTGCTATTCATCACTTTGACTATTTCTTGCCACTCCCGTCTGGCCTGCATAGTTTCTGTTGAGAAATCAGCTGACAGTTGTATGGGTGCTCCCTTGTAGATAATTAACTGTTTTTCTCTTGCTGCTTTAATATTCTCTCTTTGTCTTTTGCTCTTGGCATTTTGATTATGATGTGTCTTGGTGTGGTCCTCTTTGGATTCCTTTTGTTTAGGGTCCTGTGTGTTTCCTGGACTTGAGTCTATTTCTTTCACCAGGTGGGGGGAAGTTTTCAGTCATTATTTCTTCAAATAAGTTTTCAGTATCTTGCTCTCTTTTTCTGGCACCCCCATAAATTCAGATGTTGGTATGCTTGTGGTTGTACCAGAGGCTCCTTACACTGTCTTTAAATTTTTGGATTCTTTTTTCTTTTCTTTTTTTTTTTTCTTTTTCTTCTTCTTCTTCTTCTTCTTCTTCTTCTTCTTCTTCTTCTTTTTAAAATAAACCTTTATTGTTCATATTATTACAAAAGTTCCTCATTTCCCCCCCCCCTCCACCAGGTTCCTACTCTACCCTCTGCCCTTTCCCCACCCCCCATTGTCCTCATACATAGGTGCACAGTTTTTGTTCAGTCTCTTCCACACCCCCACCTCTTTTCCCTGAGAATCATCAGTCCACTCCCCTTCCATACCTATGATTCTATTATATTCATCAGTTAATAATGTTCATCAGATTTTTTTTTAATTCCCTTGGTTTTTAGATTCACTTGTTGATAGTTATGTATTTGTTGTTCATAATTTTTATCTTTATTTACTTTCTCTTCCAAAAGAACCCCCTTCAGCAATTCAAATAATTTTGATTTGGTGGTGATGAACTTCTTTAGCTTTTTATTATTAGTGAAGCTCTTTATCTGGCCTTCGATTCTGAGTGGTAGCTTTGCTGGGTAGATTATTTTTGACTGTAGGTTCTTGCTATTCATCACCTTGAATATTTCTTGCCATTCCCGTCTGGCCTGCATAGTTTCTGTTGAGAAATCAGTTGACAATCATATGGGTACTCATTTATAGATAACCACCTGTTTCTCTCTTGCTGCTTTTAATATTCTCTCTTTGTCTTTTGCTCTTGGAATTTTAATTATGATGTGTCTTGGTGTGGTCCTCTTTGGATTCCTTATGTTTGGGGTTCTGTGCGCTTCCGGGACTTGAGGTCTAATTCTTTCACCAGGTGGGGGAAGTTTTCTGTCACTATTTCTTTCAGTATGTTTTTGGTACCTTGCTCTCTCTCTTCTTCTGGGACCCCCACAATTCTGATGTTGGTTCACTTGAAGTTGTCACAGAGGTTTCTTACTTTTTCTTCAACTTTCTGGATTCTCTTGTCTTCTTGCTTCTGTGAAGGAGTATCTTCTGGCTCTTTATGTTCCAAATCTGTGACTTGATTCTTGAGATCTTCCATTCTGTTTCTAGGACTCTGTATAATATTTTTTATTTCAGACAATGTATTCTTTATTTCTTGTTGATCCCTTATTATTTCTTGTTGATCCCTTATTTCTAGTTGATCCCTTTTCAACGTCAATAGGTCTTATTGACGTTTTCTAGGAAATTCTTGAAAAATCTTATGAGCGTGGTTTTGAACTGTATATCCAGTCGCTATTTATCCTTCATTTCTTTCGTTTGTGATCTGTTTCCTTGTCTCAGCATTTTTGCAGCTGCCCTGAGTTGGTAGCCTTAAAAGTCTCTGTGTTCAGGAACAATAAAGATTTAAGGAGAAACCAAGTTGGCGGCATAGGATAGACACCTAAATGCAGCCTACCCCAACAAATTTGAATGTAGAACTGAAAAACAGGGGAAACATCACCCTGAAGCACCGGACGGCTGCCTGAGAGGAGGCTCTACCATCTGGAAAGGAGAGAGAAGGCACGCTGAACCTCAGGAACTGTGAAGGTACTGAGAACTGCGAATGCGAAAAGGCGGCCACCCGACTTCGCTGCTGGCAGGCTTGTGGAGCGCAGAGAGGGCGGCCGAGTTCACTGCTGGCTTACTCCCGGGGCGCGGAGAGGGCGGACAGCTAACGCGCGGCTAGCTTTCTTGTTCGGGAGGAAAACAGAACCACCCTATTGCTCTGATAGACAGCCCCAGACAGGGAGAGGCCAGACTGTCAGACAGTGGGCAGAGATCTCTCGGAGGTGCGTGAAGCCAGCGGCCATTACTGCAGGACTCAGAAACCAGACCTTCATAGGGAGGGGCTGAATAAAGCTTGTCTGCACCACCTGAGACTCTGCCCCATCCAAGCAGAGCACAGAAGCCCTTCCAGTAGCTAGCTTTCTCGTTCGCTGCTAATAGGACTCTCACAGGGGGTGATAGACAGGAATCCAAAGCTTGTCTGCACCTACACCAAAGAGGTGTCCGCATCTGCAACCAATCTCGTGGGATTCACCAAAGCTTGGCTGTGCCTCCCCAAGACTCTGCCCCATCCAAGCGGAATACAGAAATCCTTCTAGCTGAGAGACTTCTGATCCTCACAGCCAATTGGTTTGGAGATCAATGCTTCTCAGTGACACCAGCAACAAGCAAGGCTTAACAATAAGACTGCACACACAGCCCACAAAGGGCTACATCAAGACTGTCCACCTCAGGTAACTGGGAGGCTGACCCACTGAATCATATAGGACACCTTAGCACACAAAGCCACCCTACCAACTCAGGGAAGCTGTGAAAATGCCGAGACAAGGAAACAGATCAGAAACAAAAGAAATGGAGGAAAAGAAGTGATTGGATAAAGAGTTCAAAACCATGCTTATAAGGTTTTTCAAGAATTTCCTAGAAAAGGTCGATAAGACATATGAAGATATGAAAAGGGCTCAACTAGAAATAATAAGGGGTCAACAAGAAATAATAAGGGATCAACTAGAAATAAAGAATACATTGTCTGAAATAAAAAATATATATATATTATACAGAGTCCTAGTAACAGAATGGAAGATTGTAAGAATCAAGTCAAAGATTTGGAACATAAAGAGCCAGAAGACACTCCTCCACAGAAGCAAGAAGACAAGAGAATCCAGAAAGTTGAAGAAAAAGTAAGAAACCTCTGTGACAACTTCAAGCGAACCAACATCAGAATTGTGGGGGTCCCAGAAGAAGAGAGAGAGCAAGATATGGAAAACATACTGAAAGAAATAGTGACAGAAAACTTCCCCCACCTGGTGAAAGAATTAGACTTACAAGTCCAGGAAGCGCACAGAACTCCAAACAAAAGGAATCCAAAGAGGACCACACCAAGACACATCATAATTAAAATTCCAAGAGCAAAAGACAAAGAGAGAATATTAAAAGCAGCAAGAGCAAAGCAGGTAGTTATCTATAAATGAGCACCCATATGATTGTCAACTGATTTCTCAACAGAAACTATGCAGGCCAGACGGGAATGGCAAGAAATATTCAAGGTGATGAATAGCAAGAACCTACAGTCAAAAATAATCTACCCAGCAAAGCTACCACTCAGAATCGAAGGCCAGATAAAGAGCTTCACTAATGAAAAAAAGCTAAAGGAGTTCATCAACGCCAAACCAGAATTATATGAATTGCTGAAGAAGAGAAAGAAAATAAAGATAGAAACTATGAACAACAAATTCATAACTATCAACAAGTGAATCTAAAAACCAAGGGAATTAAAAAAGTCTAATGAACATTATTAACTGATGAATATAATAGAATCATAGGTATGGAAGGGGAGTGGACTGATGATTCTCGGGGAAAAGGGGAGTGGGGAGTGTGAGAAGAGACTGAACAAAAACTGTGCACCTATGTATGAGGACAATGGGGGGTGGGGAAAGGGCAGAGGGTGGGGTAGGAACCTGGTGGAGAGGAGCAATGGAGTGTGTGGGGGGGAATGAGGAACATTTGTAATAATATGAACAATAAAGATTTATTTTAAAAAAGGTCTCTGTGTTCAGCTTGGATGGGGCGGAGTTTCAGGGTGGAGCCTACATTCTTGGCTTCCGTCAGCCACACCCTATGAGGCTCCTGAGTCTCAGTGTTCCTCAGGGTCCTTCAGTACTCGTTGCAAGCACCTCTGAGAGAAAGGTGCCCTTGAGTTTTGCCTGCTACTAAACAGTCTAGGCTTTCCCCCAATGAGCCCGGAACTGGGGTTCAGTTCAGTTGGAAGTGGGGTCAGAGCAGTCTGGAGCTTTTGTCTCCTTCCCACTAGGGCAATTCAGCAGCACAGTCAACCGCTCTTTCTCTGCACGCAATGTGCGCGCCTCTGGGACTTCCTTTTGCCACTCCCCTGGGTTTCCGCATTACACCCCTGGCTCCAGCTGTATGAGCCTGGGTCCCCAGGGTCTGGCCTAGAGCTGGGGTTCAGTGCAGTCGGAACTGGGGCTCAGCACAGTCCAGAGCTTTTGTCTCCTTCCCACTAGGGCAATCTAGCAGCACAGTCAACAGTCGGTCCTCTGTGAGTAATGTGCGTGCCTCCGGGGGCTCTGCCTTTCGCCGCTCCCCTGGAATTCCGCCTCACAGTCTAGGCTCCCTCTGTATGAGCCTGGGTCTCCTGGGGTTCAGTGCTGTCAGATCTGTGGTTCAGCACACTTTGGAGCTTTTGTCTCCTCCTGCTAGGGAACACCAGCCAGGCACTCAGCCTCCCCCTCCTCTCCGGCTCTGTCCTCTGTGCGCGCACCGTGTCTCCATGTCTCCGTACTTTAGGCTTTTACAGCTCCTCTGATTTTCCTTCTGGTTTTCTCTTTCCTTCTCGTTGTAGAATTTCCAGTCAGTCAACTTTTCTGTAGTTCTGTGTAATGTCCATTTTGTATTTTAGTTGTATTTTATTGAAATTGTTGTGTGAGGCTGCAGTTAGGTGTTACCTATGCCGCCATCTTGGATTCTCCTCTTTTCTTTTTAAAAAATTTTTTTATTCTTTATTTTTATTTTTTAAAAATGTATTTTATTGATTTTTTACAGAGAGGAAGGGAGAGAGATAGAGAGTTAGAAACATCAATGAGAGAGAGTCATCTTGCACATCCCCTACTGGGGATATGCCTGCAACCAAGGTATATGCCCTTGACCGGAATCGAACCCGGGACCCTTCAGTCCCCAAGCCGATGCTCTATCCATTGAGCCAAACCGGTTTCGGCCTCTTTTCTTTTTTTTAATTGAGCATTTTTATTTTTATTTTTAATTTCTTTATTGATTAGGGTATCACATATTTGTCCTCAACCCCCCATTCTAATCCCCTACCCTTCCCTACTCATGCCCCCACCCCTTATTGTCCTTGGCCACTGGTTAGGCTCATATATATGCACACAAGTCCTTTGGTTGATCTCTCCCTTTTATCCCCACCCTCCCTTTGAGATACAACAGTCTGACCCATGTCTCCTTATCTCTGGGTCTGTTCTTGTTCATCAGTCTATGTTGTTTCACCATTTCCCCTAGATCAGTGAAATTATGTCCTACTGGAAATATACTTATAAGAATAGAAAATGAGCCGGGACCGGTTTGGCTCAGTGGATAGAGCGTCGGCCTGTGGACTGAAAGGTCCCGGGTTCGATTCCGGTCAAGGGCATGTACCTTGGTTGCGGGCACATCCCCAGTGGGGGTTGTGCAAGAGGCAGCTGGTCGATGTTTCTCTCTCATCAATGTTTCTAACTCTCTGTCCCTCTCAATTCCTCTCTTTGTAAAATCAATAAAATATATTTAAAAAAAAAAAAAAGAATAGAAAATGAGATAATCAATAATGGTTATGCTGAAAGACATATAAATCAATCTGTAGTGAGTTTCTTTCTGGGCCGAATTTTTAAAAAATATTTTATTTATTTATTTTTTTTACAGAGAGGAAGAGAGAGAAGGATGGAGAGTTAGAAACATCGATGAGAGAGAACCATTGATCAGCTGCCTCCTGCACACTCCCTACTGGGGATGTGCCCGCAACCAAGGTACAAGCCCTTGACTGGAATCGAACCTGGGACCTTTCAGTCCGCAGGCTGACGCTCTATCCACTGAGCCAAACCGGTTTCGGTGAGACCCAATTTAAAAATATATATATTTTATTGATTTTTTTTACAGAGAGGAAGGGAGAGGGATAGAGCCAGAAACATCGATGAGAGAGAAACAATGACCAGCTGCCTCCTGCACACCTCCTACCACAACCAATGTACATGCCCTTGACTGGAATCAAACCTGGGACCTTTCAGTCCGCAGACAGACGCTCTATCCACTGAGCCAAACCGGTTTCGGCTTGAGACCCAATTTCAATGTCAAACAGTTCTTTACTTGTATATGTTAGCAATGATATTTCAGTTCTGGATGGTGGACAAATGGTGGTAATGCAGGTCCATCCCTCTCTGGTTTGGTCCTGGGTAAACCGCAGTGATACACAACTGCTGACCACTATTATGGCAAGGTGACATCAGCGTCTTCCATCTCTGGACTGCTTCTCTTTTGTCAGAGTAGTCCTGTCAATTCCTCTCTGTTGCCAGAATCCACATGATCTCAGGGTTGTTTTCTGAAAATATACAAACATATTGTTGAACAAAAGTTAATAAAGGAATATTTTCTATAAATTTGACTTGGGATCCTTTTTCATTTTTTGCCCAAATGATTTTCCTCTGGCTTGTTTTGACACCATGTGTGTTTTTCATAGGTGTCTTTCTGTTAGCATTACAATTAATTTTCTAAATTACAAACTTTCTAGATGTAATTTACTTACAGGATATTTTTCCTTACATGATATTTTTCTACTTTTCCCTTTTTTTGATTTAAATATTAGGAGGCTTTTGAAAATTTTATAATGAAGTCTTGATAGCTTCTAAATTTTAATTTTTTGCACTATAATATGATTGCTTTAGGTTCATTTCCAGTTGTGAGATTTTATCATGAGATGAACTACCAATAAAAATTTTAGTTAACACTTTAGGAACCGCTTTTTGTCCAGTGCAATTAATTTTTCTAGAATATTTGCTTATTTCAATTAGCCAATTTAAATTAACCTGAAAACTTGTCTACTATTTTACTGTCAAATTTATTACCTAAAACAATCTTATTTTACTGAGTAAATATTAGTGGAAAGGATTATTTGCCTTCTTGAGTAGGCCCTGAGCATTCCTGGTGGTAGGCTGGATTTAGATATCAAAAACCCACTTCCCCACACCATGGGTACAAGATATCTCAAACAAATCTTATTGTAGTGAGAGGGCAGCTGCTGTCGGCCAAGTCTCTGTCTGTTACCTGGGTCCTGATTTGAGCTGGGCATGGGAAGTTAAGCAGCCATGGGGGGCAGGAGACTCCCTCAGCAAGGGTGAGGGTTTAGGCCCCTGCAAAGTTGGGGGAGTGAGGGTCTGTGCCCTACTTCAGTTGACCCCCAAGTTCTCTCCTGATGGTCCCTCTGCGACTGTATCTGTCTTAGGTTGTTCCTTCCCTGAGGAATCTTACCCGTCTCTGGCTAACCAGCCATCCTCTGGGGCCAAGAAGGGTGATGTGAGGTTCAGTTCTGTCTCCTTGATATCCTATGCCCCCGTGTCCTCCACGTCCAGCTCCAGCCTTAGGATCCCCTCGCATGCTGATGGGGCCCCAGCACTGATCACATATCTTTGGGAACCTGGGTTTCTTCTCCAGGGAGGGCCCAGCTCGCCCCACTGGGTAAGAGACAGATCCATGGTACCAGTCATCATGATCTTTGTTTCTTTTTGCTTTCCCCATTGGGTGTTTTTGCTTCTTTGTATTTCAAATCTTTGACTTGATTCTTGCGGTCCTCTAGGTCTCTGTATAATATTTTTTATTTCAGTCAGTGTATGTTTAATTTCTAGTTGGTCCTTTTTCATATCCTCAAGAGTCTCGTTAAATTTATCGGCCTTTTCTAGGAAATTCTTGTAAAACCTTATAACTGTGGTTTTGAACTCTATATCCATTTGCTTTCCTCCATTTTTTTTTCATTTGTGATCTGTTTCTTTGTCTCCACATTTTCGCTGCTTTCCTGAGTTGGTAGAGTAGCTTTGTCTGCTAGGTGTCCTATAAGAGCCAGTGGCTCAGCCTCCCCAGTTACCTGAGGTGGACACTCTTGGTGCACCCATTTGTGGATTGTGTGCACAGCTTTGTTGTAATTAAGTTTTGATTGTTGTTGGTATCACTGGGAGGAATTGACCTCCAGGCCAATTGGCTGTGAGGATCAGCTGTGTCTATTCTAGGAGACCTTCTGTGCTGGAGACACCCTTTTGAGACAAGATTTGCAAAATTTAAAAAGCTTCTGTGCTCAGCTTGGATGGGGCAACATCCCATAGCAGAGCAGACATCCTTGGCTTCCCGTCAGCCCTGTCCTATGAGGTCCCTATATCTCAGTGTCCCGTGGTAATCACTGTAAATGCCTCTGAGAGAAAGCCACCCTCGAGTTTCGCCCACTGCTAGACAGCCCAGTTTCTCTCCAAATGAGTCTGGGTTCCCAGAAATTCACCCAAAACTGGAAGCTCAGCACAGTCGGGAGCTTCTGTCTCCCTCCCACTTTAGAAAGTCAGCTGCGTACTCAGCCACCCATGCTCTCTGCCCTCGCGTCTCCGTACCTCAGCTTTTTGCAGCTCCTTTGAGTCTCAATGTGCTTTTTTCTTTCCCTCTAGTTGTAGAATTTCCACTCAGCCATCTTTCTGTGTTTCTGAATGGTGTCCATTTTGTCTTTTAGTTGTAGTTTTGATATTGTTGTGCAAGGTAGCAGTTTGTATGTTTACCTATGCCACTATCTTGGTTCCTCCTGTTAACTATTTTGGTTTTTAATCCAAACAATTGCTTGGCAGTTGTGGTCATTTAAACACACCCAGAAACAGGGGTGCCTGCCTTTCCTCAGAGCACCGCCATGCTGCATGATGGCAGGCTTTATTGCACGTCCCCTCAAAACACACTTTGGGAAATGAAATGTCTAAAGTTGTCGATAAGACAGAAGTGCAGGCTAGGTTCTTTAGGCTCTCCAGGCTCTTCACCAGGGAGCTTTCCACAAGCTTCTTTGTGGGGAAGGCAGCTGCCCGCCCAAGCCATGGGCCCTTGGGGCACGCACTTCGCCCAGCATGGGAACACAGATGGAAGCTTCGCCCAGTTGTGCAGAAGGTGGTCAACAACCCAAACACAGTGTCCATTCAAAATATCTTAAAAAACCATCAACACCACTACCACCCAGCCCCCCATGCCCTGTGCTGGCTGTACTTTGTTAGCAACATTATGCTGCCATTGGCAAAGCTCTAAACTGAACTCAGCGAAGTTATGACTGTGATTTGGGTCTTGCATTTGAGGAATGTGCATGTTGCTTGTACAGGAGTTGACACGGTGGGCCTGCTCTGGGGCACAGAGCAGTGTGTGGTGAGGCACGGAGCGGGCCTCGTGGGGAGCACGGCTAGCAGCTTCAGGCCAGCACACCCGCCCACTCACTCCGGGTCCCTAACCCAGGCAGGAGGCCTTTCGGGGAGTCTGGGAAACATGGCCTGGAACTCAGCCCGCAGCACTGGGAGGTGCGGAGGCCTTGGCGATTGTGTCAGTGGGAAGTGATCAAGGCATCATTATCCCTACCAGTGCCCCCGGTGTGCAGCCATGACACCTGGGAGGACAGGACTGGAAGCCAACAGGTATCATCAGAGAAATATGTGTTTTCTGTTGCTACGTGACAAATGACCCCAAGCTTGGTGTCCTGAAGTAGCCCACACATTAGCTCACCCTTTAGAACTCAAGTCCTGCTGGCTGGACTGGCTTTGCTGCTCTGGTTTCCATAAGGCCAAAATCAAGGACTGTGTTCCTTTCTAGAGACTTCTGGGTTGAGTTTCCAAGCTCAGTCCAGTTTGGGCTGAATTCAGTTCCTCACAGATGTAGACCTAGTCCCAGGCTCCTCCCCAGCTGCTGCTGCTGCTCTCCCCTCCCGAGGCGCCTGCATCCTCCTCACGCTCACACACCCACCCACAGTGATGGGGTTCCTCTCACCCTTGGCATTTCTCCTGTTCTGTGCTTTTAGGGTTCATGTGATTGGGTTTGGGCCCAAATGCATCACCCAGCTAATCTCTCTTCTTTAAAGTTTGTAATCTTAACTACATCTGCAAAGTCCCTTTTCCCAGGTGACAGAACATATTCACAGGTTGCAGGGATTAGGATATGTACATTTTGGGGAGTCTTTAGGTGGCATGCCACAATGTCCATATACTTTTATGTCCTGAAAAGCATTGTAGCTGAGCTCTGGTGGGTCTGCATTGCAATCTGACTGACGGAGTAAAATTTAATTAATGTTTACCAGTTATCTATTGCTGCATAACAAATTACCCCAAATGTAGCAGCTTAAAACGACAGCCTTCCAGGAGTCAGCAGTCAAATGCAGCTAGCTGAGTCCTCTAGTCCAAGATCTCTCATGAGGCCACCCAGCTGCAGTTGAACTGACAGGGCTTAGTTGATTTTGGGGCTGAAGATCTACTTCCAAGTTTGTCACCTGCTGGCAGCCTCAGAAAGTCCGCCTCCACGTTGAGCTAGCGACCGGGAAGAGCCAGACCCGCGAGCAGCAGAGTGAGTGCAGGAAAGGGGGTCTGTGTGGAGCCCAGCTTCCTCCTTTTAACCTCCTCCCAGGTTTCCGTGCACGTGCCCGTGGTGTGTGCACTCACAGAGCGTTCAACTTGCAAGCCAGTACTCCACTCTCACTGAGCACCTCTGTACCCTTCTCCAGCCCCTGGCAGCTACCACCTACTCTGTCTTTTTATCTGACTGCTCTAGGGATGTCACATAAGTGGAGTCTGACATTATCTATTCTTGTTTTATTCCTGGATTATTTCACGCCATGTGATGTCTTCAGGCTCATCCACAGTGCAGGTGGGGTTTCCGCAGCCGTTAAAGCTGAATGACGCCCCGTGGTGTGTGGACCATCTCCTTCCCCAGTCCATCTGCTACCAGGCATCTGGGTGCTTCCTTCCCTTGGGCGTTGTGAATAATGCTGCTGTGGGCACAGATGTGCAAATATCTTTGCAAGATCCTGCTTCTAATGCTTTTGAATATATACCCAGGCCTGGGGCTGCTGTAAGTTCTATTTTTACTTTGGGGGACCCACTATACTGTTTCCACAGCCGCTGCACCATTTTACATTCCCACCAACGGTGCCAGCGCGGGCCTGCAGATGCTCTGCCCTGTCACCACCGCTGTTACTTTCTGTCTTCTTTTTCCTCTGATGGTGGGATGTGGTGGGGTGAGGGCGTATCTCCCCGTGTTTGTCTGCATCACTAATGATGAGGGATGCTGAGCGTCTCTCACAGGGCTATTACCATCTGTGTAGTCTGTTCTTTAGATGGAAGCCACAGTCTTTCG
Source organism: Nyctalus aviator (assembly GCA_036971965.1). Classification (NCBI taxonomy): domain Eukaryota; kingdom Metazoa; phylum Chordata; class Mammalia; order Chiroptera; family Vespertilionidae; genus Nyctalus; species Nyctalus aviator. The sequence continues at coordinate 777,122 of CM072934.1, read as the reverse complement.
AAAATCAAGGTACATGCCCTTGACCAGAATCAAACCTGGGACCTTTCAGTCTGCAGGCCGATGCTCTATCCACTGAGCCAAACAGGTTTCGGCCAAAGCAATTAGTTTTAGAATCCCTCTGGGAATCGGTAAGTTTTAATGACGAAAGAAGTTGCCATAGTGAAAGAGGCAGTGACAGAAGAGCCAGGTCCACAGAAAGATGCCCAGAGGGCGACAAGGGTCCAGCAAGAGACTGGCCAGCAGCCCCAGAGGCCCCCTTGTCCCACCTTGCCAGGTCCTTGGGTGGTCTCTGAGGCCTTGGTCTTCTTGGGTTCAGCATCAGTCCCTGGCCCACAGCGGAGAGTGCTGTCTGCCGCCACCAGCAGGAGAAAGGCTGCTGTCCTCCCTCAGGCAGCCTACTCTGAGCCCTGACTCCGCGCGCGCGCGCGTGTGTGTGTGTGTGTGTGTGTGTGTGGGCTGGGTGTGAGCTCCCAGGACTTCTGGGTGGACCACTGGTCTCACCACCTACAGGTGTCCTTCAGCATCTCCTAGGCCAGTGGTCGGCAAACTCACCAGTCAACAGAGCCAAACATCAACAACACAACGATTGAAATTTCTTTGGAGAGCCACATTTTTTAAACTTAAACTTCTTCTCACGCCACTTCTTCAAAATAGACTCACCCAGGCCATGGTGTTTTGTGGAAGAGTGACACTCAAGGGGCCAAAGAGCCGCATGTGGCTCGAGAGCCATAGTTTGCCAACCACGGGCCTGCTTGCGTGGGAGAGGTCTGTGTGAGGCACACAGGGGCTGCTGGTAGGAGGCCCTGTGGGCAGGACTCACCGGTGAGCTCCTCTGGCAGCAGCCTGGCTGCTGTGTGGCGAGCAGAGCTTCCAGATGGTCCAGGGGAAGACAGACATGCCCAGAGGGAAAAGTGTGTTCTTAGACGTGGAAGATGTGCTAGGCCCTCAGTTAAGCAGCACAGCACTGCAACTATTGTTCTATTGGTCTCACTTCACAGGTGAGGGGGCTGACAGGCCAACACTCACCGCTGAAGTCAGAGGACCTGACATTTGGGTCCTGGGACGCCGAGCGCCTCCGGTTCCTGGAGAGAAGCCGGGCCTGGCCCTGCTCCCAGGTGGCACGCTGACCGAGGGGCCTGAGTTACAGGCCAGTCACACGGAAGGTGCTGTGGCTCGGACACGGACCCCTGGCATGGGGCTGGTCCCCTCTGGATACAATGCAGAGGCCCTGCAGCCTCTGGCGTGCACCAGCCCTGTCGTCAGTTCCGGGCAGGTGGGCTGTTACCCCTGCAGGCAGCAGGGCAGGCCCTGGCTCAGGGCTGGCCTGGTTGGGAAGGGGCCAGGGAGCCTTCATGAGCAAGCCCTTCCATATTCAAGGGGAACGATGAAGAGGGCCCAGCAGCAGGCCCCGGATGTCAGTTCCGGGCAGGTGGGCTGTTACCCCTGCAGGCAGCAGGGCAGGCCCTGGCTCAGGGCTGGCCTGGTTGGGAAGGGGCCAGGGAGCCTTCATGAGCAAGCCCTTCCATATTCAAGGGGAACGATGAAGAGGGCCCAGCAGCAGGCCCCGGATTGGGTGAAACTCATCAACCTTCCCTCCCCAGAGCCCGCCCCGAAGCCGACAGCTCTGCCCCTTAAAGAAACATGCTCATTGGCTTGTCATGAGCTCGCTACCTGCTCATGGGCTGGCCTTAGGTCTGGGCAGAAAAGCCACAGGCACGCACACATGTGTGCACAGGAGCTCATGCACAGCCTGCGCACACACAGCTCCTGCCCCACACCCTCCCCCAGGCCAAGACCGGGCCTGGGGTTCCTTCAGGGCTGGCCCTGGAGATGCCGCTGACATCGTGGGTTTAAAACCAGTCCTTGTTCTTAGGGGAATTGCTTTCAGACCAGCAGGTGGATCTGGGTGGCAGGACTGTGGGCTATGTCTTTCCTTCTTTTTAAAAATGTATTTTTATTTAGTAGCTTTTCCATACTGAGCACGAGCCACCTGTGTAGTAAGTTATTTTTTAACACGAAGATGAGACTGCCTTTTTCATGCTACAACTGTTTCCAATTCTCACTTACCCTAGAACAGAAGGAGGCATGTGTTGTCTTTGAGGCGTGGTGGCAGGATGGTCTGATGGCAAGGGCACTAGCCTGGGAGCTACTGCACCCAAGTTTATATCCCAGCCTTCCAGAACTTTCTACTGTGGGGACATTGGACAAGTAGTCTGCTCTTGCTGAGCCTTCCCTTCCTTGTCTGCAGCACGACACAGCAATAGCACCTGGAAGATGATGAAATTGAGGCACAAATGTCAAGTGGGATCATCATTGTGATTCACAACTGAAAATTGGCCTTTGCCCTGGCCGGAGCTCAGTGGTTAGTGTTGGCTCACAGACTAATGGGTCTTGGGTTCAATTCAGTTGCAGTTCCCAGCCCTAGTCAGGGCTCATGAGGGCAGCAACCATTCTATGTGTCTCTCTCACGTCAATACTTCTCTCTCTCTCTCTCTCTCTCTCTCTCCCTCTCCCCCCCCCACCCCTTCATTTCACCCTCTCTCTAGAAATCAATGGAAAAATATCCTCAGGTGAGGATAAACAAACAAGAAAGGAAATGTCAACCCCATGTCCACATAGAAAGAAGAGAACACATAGCTCTGGGGCTCGCACGGGGTTAGCCTCGCTGGAGCCTGGGGTGCAGCCAGGCTCGCACGGCCCCATGGGACTCACGTTTTGAGAGTCACGCCTGTGGGTAGCCTCCCAGCTGACCTCTGTAACCAGCAGGTGCTGCAGAAATGACAGCGTAGACTTCTGAAGCTGGGCCAGAAGGACACACTCTGCCTCGATCTCTGGGACCTCGCAGTCTGCGGAAGCCAGCGACCACGCCACGGGCTCCATGACCTCCTGGACGCTGTCTCTGCCCACCTTCCGAGCTACGTCCTCGGCCACCGCATCTGACGCAAACCCAGGCGCAGCCCCTGAGCCACTCCCTGCCTCGGGACCCACAGACCGGGAGCACAGCGTTCCATCACCTCCAGCTTCTCAGCTGAGAGCTCTCCACGCAGCACGAGGCTGGCAGGCCTGCGGCCGCAGCGGGGGAAGGGAGGGGTGCACGGGCTCTGGGGAGAACCACTCATTCCCAGCCAATTCCCCTTCCTGTCCGATGAGGTCACAGGCCTGCGGTGGAGGCAGGGTGAGCAGAAAGCGGCCTCTCCAAACTCAGGAGGCCTCTGACTGAACACCACAGGCCGCTCATCAGCGTGCGGAGGCCCAGCCTGGCAGGGGTTTGTGGACTTGGTCTCTGGGGAATGGGTCTGGGAGCTCATCCAAGCCTGGAAGGAGGGGAGGACAAACGCACAGCAATCCCGGTAACGCTCCATGGCTACTCCCGGCTATTCCCGGCTACTCCCCAACTCGCACCCACTCGCCCAGGCTGCGGGGTCAGGAGCCCCTTTCCTCCAATAACAGGACAGCTCTCAGGCTGTCCTGCAGCCTCTGAAAACCCGCCCTCGCCAACGCCTCCGGTTTCCAGAAGACCCCCCTCTGCGATCAGGGTGGCTGCAGCCATGTCCACTGCTGTCCCCGGTCCTAACACCCTGTCCGCTCAGAGACCGCTCAGGGCCGCCTGGGTGGCTGAGGGGCCTGGGCACAGGCTGGCCCGCGGCTGTGGAGACAGGAGGGGCTCCCTGTCTCCGGGACAGAAGCCTCCGCAGCGGGCAGAGCTCTCTTCGGCTTTCAGGGTGCCTCCTGCTCCCCCTCGACCCCCAGGACTGCTCTGCTGAGCAGGGCCCCTGCTGTTCTCGCCCCCTTTCCTCTCCGTCTGTCCTTGCTTCGCGTTCCCAGGCCCTCGCTTCCTCTCAGCCAGATACTTGTCAGCTTTGCACCCAGTCTACTTGCCTGTCTGCCTGGCACCTCCCCACAGAGCAGCACAGACGTGGCTTCACAGTGGGCACTGTCCCGGGGAGACGCCCACATCAAACCCCAGCTCTCCCTTCCTATCCCTGCTCCCCTGTGACAAAGCCGAGTTTGGGGAGTGGAGGGGGGTGTTGGACAAGGATCAGGGTGAGTAGGAGAGACCTGGGCAGCCCCGGGCCACTTCCAGAGAGGAGGTGGGAGGGGGTGGCCCGCCCGGGCCTGTGAGGGGGCTGCCAGGGGGCCAGAGGGGGTGGCCCGGGGCCTGCTGAGCTGAGGAGGAGGGAGCCGGGAGGAGGGAGCCCGGAGGAGGTAGTGCTGTGGCTACTTCCCAGAAGGCTCCCCTCGGTCGGTCGCTCTGACCTGGAGGCCAGGGAGGGCCCGGCACAGCCTCCGGTGGGTTCTGGCTGATGCTCACTGGCAGCCCTGGTTGGGCCCAGCTCCCTGTGTGCGCTCTCTTCCCATGAGATTTTGCCACTTGTCGACTGTGAACCCAGATTGACATCATTTCCCTCCTGTGAGTTCTTGACCAGCAAACACCCATCTCTCGGTCTGACTGGGATTTCTTTGTGGGGTGAGGAGTCACGAAACCATGTTGCATTTCACTGCAATCATTTTCTTCTCTTTTAAAGAGAATATTTGTCAGGTTGTTTCTCTGGTCATAAAAAGTAATGTGCATGCTCATTGCAAAAGAATCAGGAAAACTTAGAAATCTGAAAGAGGAAAATAAAAATTACACATAGTGACACACCCATAAAAAAGTTAAAAACTGGAGTGTGATTCTTGATAACTTATACTTACTGAATACCGACAGTGTTTTACTGGCATTGCCTTACTGAATCCTCGTGCAGCCCCGAGGAGGGCCGCCCTGTTCTTGGGGGTGGGTACGGAGGCTCAGAACTCCAGCAGTGTGCCCAGGACAGGGAGCTCATAGTGCGCTGGGTGGATTTCGACAAAGATGTTTGTGTCCATACAGTGGCCTATGAGCCTCTCAGTGCATTTAGAGCTTGCCTTCTAGCAACAGCCACACAGCTGGAAATGCCACAATGGATAGATTGGAAATGCTACAATGGATAGATACATTAGTATCCTTCTCATTTAGTGGGGAATATTTTATTTTTTATTTATTTATATTTGTTGTTAATCTTCACCTGGGGATATTTTCTCATCAACTTTTTTTAGAGAGAGTGGAGGAGAGGGGGAGAGACAATATAAATATTGATTTCAGAGAGGGAGAGAGATAGAAACATCAATGATGAGAGAATCATTGATTGGCTGCCTCCTGCAGGCCCCCTACTGGGGTTGGAGCCCGCAACCCAGGCATGTGCCCTGACTGGGAATTGAACCCCGGACCCTTCAGTCCAGAGACTGATGATGATCTATCCACTGTGCCACACCAGCCAGGGCTTCCATTTCTGTATGACACAGGTATCTACCTCACCAACCCGAGCGAACACTCCTCGGCCAGACCAGGACAGGCTGCCACCTAGCAGGTGCCCAGGTGGGAGGAGAGAAGAGGACACACTCACAGGCTGCGGGCTGCTGCTCATCGGCTCAGCAGACACAGCCCCCGCCCCCCAGGGCAGAGCTCTGGGCTCAGCAGACACAGCCCCCCGGGCAGGGGCAGGGGGCAGGGGGCAGGGGGCAGGGAGCAGAGCTGGAGGGCTGCCCGGTGTGGCCTGCTCAGGGCTGAGCTGGCACAGCCTGCGTGGTGAGGACCCAGAGGCAGGGCAGGGGAAGTCACATGCACTGGCTGCACATGCCTTTGGGGGGCGGGGCACTGGAAGGCCACACAGAGGGAGAGGGTATAACAGTCCAGGAGCTTCTGGGCATCGGCCTTCTACTCACAGAAAACACCAGAGGTGGAGGGGAGGGCAGCAGGGAGGGCAGGGGGAGGGGAGGAGAATACAGGGTGGGGGGACGGTGAGTGTGGGGGATGAGAATGGGGGTATAGAGGGATGGGGGTACAGAGAGATGGGAGTGTAGGGAGTGGGGGTGCAGGGGGATGGGGGTGCAGGGGGGTGGAGTGCAGGGGATGGGGGTACATGGGGGTGGGGGTGCAGGGAGATGGGGTGCAGGAGGATGGGGGTGCAGGGGAATGGGGGTGCAGGGAGATGGGGTGCAGGGGGGTGGGGTGCAGGGGGATGGGGTGCAGAGGGGTGGGGTGCAGGGAGATGGGGTGCAGGGGGGTGGGGTGCAGGGGGATGGGGGTACAGAAGAATGGAGGTGCAGGGGATGGGGTGCAGGCCCAATGGGGAGAATAGGGGGATGGGGTGCAAGCCCAATGGGGAGAGCAGGGGGATGGGGTGCAGGGGCGTTGGGGTGCAGGGGATGGAGTACAGGCCCAAAGGGGAGAGCAGGGGCATGCATGCAGTAGAAGCTCTGGATGCAGAGTTTTGAAAGCCCCAGCGTCCAGATACGCCCGCTGGCCTCTCTATATGGTCTTCCTCGGGGAAGTGGGCGGGGCTCCAGGCAGCGGGGTGGGGGGGTGGGGGGGCATTCCTCAGGTACTCAGGCTGGAGCAGCCTGGGAGGAGGGCGGTGGCGGTGGGCACAGCCATGACTGCAGGGTGGCTGCTGAGGCAGCTGCAGTGGAGATGGGCAGACGGGCAGCTACCGGAGGCCCTGACCGGCCCTGACCACAGGGGGACTCCGAGGCTGGCCTGAGGGTGTCCAGGGAGAAGCACAGCCAAAGAGGGGGTGGGCCCTGGGCCTGGGAAAACACCGTGGGAGAGGCCGTCCCCCTGCTCTGTGGTGCCATGGTCCGCTGTGAGGGGACCCCACGCCCTTTGGCCTCGGCAGTCTGGAGGTTCCTGGTTCGATGCCCCGGCTGCCAGTGCTGAGGGCAGAGGGGTGTGATGTCAGGACACCCGACCAGCTCCTGGACCCTCCGGCTGCTGAGGCTGCACGGCCACCCCTTCCTCCTCGTGGGGCTGCTCAGGACTCAGCCTCAGCATGTACCCCCCTCCCCACCCCGGCTCCCAGCCCAGCCCTCCCAGCAGGGCTCAGACCTGCTCCGCCGGGACCCGGCCTTGGAAAGCTCCTTAACAGACACTCACGGAAGAGTAGGATTTATATTTCTTTGACATTTCCCAGTTTTAAAAGCCATTTGCAAATGCCAGTACTCCTGAGTTTTATTTCTGAAACTTGTACCTACAAAAGAAGGCACGCCTCACAAAGAAAGCTTTGAAGCCATGGGCTTCCGGAAGGAACACTGCGATGCAGGAAGCCAGTGAGGAATGAATGAGAGGGGGTGTGAAGTGGCCCGGCCAGCGGCCTCCCAGTCCTCCCGCCAGGACAGCGTCCTGCCCCCGCGTCCCCACCCTGGCACCGAGAGCACCGCCCAGCGGCCTGAGCTGGCAGTGTCCGCAGAGGATGGCTGTCACGCTGGGTGGGTGGGTCCGTGGGCACCAAGTGGGTGAGGTCGGAGAGGTGGCTCAGCTCCTGAGACAATCCTGTGCCCACAGTGCATCCATCCTGTCAGGTAGAATCCTGCTCCAGGCTTTAGGGACGACCGCTCACCTCACTGCACAGGGGAGGAGACACTTTCAGAGACACTGTGGTTGGTGATCAAGCACAGCCAACACCATGAGTGGAAACAGAAGACTTGGCCAGTCTGAAATCCACTGAGGGAAGGCAAAGGGAAGACATTTATGTCTCCATAATCTTCCCATTCAGGACACCATGAGACAGTTTCTGTGCAGGATGTGCCCCCATACTTCTCAGCGAAGCCTGGGAGCACAACTCCTGCTCCCCCCACCCCGCCATGTCTATTGCTCCCCATACTCCCCATGCTCCCCGCCCCCCTGCACCCACTGCTCCCCCTGCTACTCCTGCTGCCCACCCCCTGCTACCCCTGTTCCCCTTGCTCCTCCTGCTCCTTCTGATCCCCCTGTTCCTCCTGCACCAGCTACTCCCCATCCCACTACTCCACCTGCACCCCTGATCCCCCTGCTCATCCTGCTCCCCCTGGTCCCCGTCTCCCTACTCCCCTGCTCCCCCTGCTCCTCCTGCTCTCCCAGCTCCTCCTGCTCCTTCTGTTGCTCCTGCTCCTCCTGCTACAACTGCTCCTCTTGCTCCCTCTGATCTTTCTGTCGCCCCCCTGCTCACCCTACTCCCCCTCTTCCCTGCCCCCTGCTCCCCCTGCTCCTCCTGCTCCCCCTGCTCCCCCTGCTCCCCCTGTTCCCCCTGCTCCCCCAGATCCTCCTACTCCCCCTGTTTCTCCTACTCCTCCTGCTCCCCCTGCTCCTCCTGTTCCCACTGCTCCCCTGCTCCTCCTGCTCCCCCTGCTCCTCCTGCTCCTCCTGCTCCCCCTGCTCCCCTGCTCCTCCTGCTCCTCCTGCTCCCCCTGCTACCTCTGCTCCCCCTGCTCGCCCTGCTCCTCTTGCTCCCTCTGCTCTTTCTGCTCCCCCTGCTCCCCCTAATCCCCCTCTTCCCCACACCCTGCTCCCCCTACACCCCCTGCTCCCCCTGCTCCTCCTGCTCCCCAAGCTCCTCCTGATCCTCCAGCTGCTCCTGCTCCTCCGGCTCCCCCTGCTCCTCTTGCTCCGTCTGCTCTTTCTGCTCCGCCTGCTCACACTATTCTCCCTCTTCCCTGCCCCCTGCTCCCCCTACTCCCACATCTACCCCAGCTCCTCCTACTCCCTCTGCTCCACCTCCTCCTCCTGCTCCTCCTACTCCCCCTGATCCTCCTACTCCCCCTACTCCTCCCACTCCTCCTGTTCCCCCTGCTCTTCCTGCTCCTCCTGTTTCCCCTGCTCCCTCTGCTCCTCCTGCTCCTCCTGCTTCCCCTGCTCCCCCTGCTCCTCCAGCTCCTCCTGCTCCCCCTGCTCCCCCTGCTCCCCCTGATCCCCCTCCTCATACTCCCCCTGTTTCTCCTACTCCTCCTGCTCCCCCTGCTCCTCGTGCTCCTCTTGTTCCACCTGCTCCTCCTACTCCCCCTGCTCCTCCTGCTCCTCCTGCTCTGCCTGCTCCCCCTACTCGTCTTGCTCCCGCTACTCTTTTTTGCTCCCCCTGCTCACCCTACCTCCCCTGCTCCTCTTGCTCCCTCTGCTCCTCCTGCTCCCCATGCTCACCCTGCTTCTCCTACTCGGCCTGTTCATCCTGCTCCTCCTGCTCCTCCTGCTCCTCCTGCTCCTCCTGCTCCCCCTGCTCCCCTTGCAGCTCCTGCTCCCCCTGCTCCCCCTGCTCCTTTTGCTCCCTCTGCTCCTCCTGCTCCCCATGCTCACCCTGCTCCTCCTACTCCACCTGCTCTTCCTGCTCCCACTGCTCCTCCTACTCCCCATGCTCACCCTACTCTTCCTGCTCCCCCTGCTCACCCTACTACCCCTTCACCGCCTCACTGCTCCCCTTGCTCCCCCTGCTCCCCCTAATCCCCCTGCTCATCCTACTCCCCCTGCTACCCCTGCTCCCATTGCTACCCCTGCTCCCTATGCTCCCCATGCTCCTCCTGATCCCCCTGCACACCCTGCTACCCCTGCTTGCCCTGCTCCTCATACTCCCGCTGCTCCCATTCTACTCCTGCTCCTCCTGCTACCCCTGCTTCTCCTGCTCCTTCTGCTCCCCCTACTCCCCCTCATCCCTCCCATTTGGTCCCCCTGCTCCCCCTGCTCAACCTGCTCCCCGTGCTCCTCCTGCTCCCCCTGCTCCTCCTGCTCCTCCTGCTCCCTATTGAACCCCTGCTCCTCCTGCTCGGCCTGCTCTACCTGCTCCCTCTGCGCCTCCTACTCCCCCTGCTCCCCTTACTTCTCCTGCGCCCCCTGCTCCTCCTGCTCCTCCTGCTCCCTATTGAACCCCTGCTCCTCCTGCTCGGCCTGCTCTACCTGCTCCCTCTGCGCCTCCTACTCCCCCTGCTCCCCTTACTTCTCCTGCGCCCCCTGCACCCCCTGCTCCTCCTGCTCCCCCTGCTCACCCTACTCCACCTCTTCCCCTCCCTTTGTTCCTCATGATCCCCCTGCTCCTCCTGCTCCCCCTGCTCCTCCTGCTCCCCCTGCTCTCCCTGCTCCCCCTGCTTCTCCTACTCCTCTATCTACCCCTGCTCCCTAGCTCCTCCTGCTCCCCCTGCTCCTCCTACTCCCCCTGCTCCTCCTGCTCCTCCTGCTCCCACTGCTCCCCCTGCTCCTCTTCCTCCCTCTGCTCTTTCTGCTCCCCCTGCTCTCCCTACTCCCCCTCATCCCGGTCCCCTGATCCCCCTGTTCCCCCTGCTCCCCCTGCTCCTCTTGCTCCTCTTGCACCCCAGCTTATCCTACTCCTCTTGCTCCCCCTATTCCCCAGCTCCCCCTGCTCCCCCTGCTCCTCCTGCTCCCCCAGGTCCTCCTGCTGCTCCTGCTCCTCCTGCTCCTCCTGCTCCCCCTGCTCCTCCTGCTCCGCCTGCTCTTCCTACTCCCACTGCTCCGCCTCATCTTCCTGCTCCCACTGCTCCTCCTACTTGCCCTGCTCCTCCTGCTCTCCTGCTCCCTGTGCTCCCCCTGCTCCTCTTCCTCCCTCTGCTCTTTCTGCTCCCCATGTTCTTCCTACTCTCCCTATTCCTGCTCCCCATGCTCCCCCTGCTCCTCTTGCTTCGCCTGTTCTTCCTGCTCCCACTGTTCCACCTACTCGCCCTGCTCCCCCATACTCCTCCTGCTCCCCCTGCTCACCATACTCTCCCCTTCCCCGCCCCCTTGCTCCCCATGCTCCCTCTGCTCTTCCAGCTCCCCCTGCTCCTCCTGCTCCCCCTGCTCCCCCAGCTCCTCCTGATCCGCATGCTCTTTCTGTTCCCAGTGCTCCTCCTACTCCCCATGCTCCCCTTACTCCTCCTGCTCCCCCTGCTCCCCTTGCTCCTCGTGCTCCCCCTGATTCTCCTATTCCTCTTGCTTCCCCTGCTCCCCCAGCTCCCCTGCTCTTCCTGCTCCTTCTGCTCCCACTGCTCCTCTTGCTCCTCCTTCTCCCCCTGATCCCTCTGCTCCTCCTGCTCCCCCTGCTCCTCCTGCTCCCCCTGCTCCTCCTTCTCTTCCTGCTATTCCTGCTCTCAGTGCTCCCCCTGCTCCTCTTCCTCCTTCTGCTCTTTCTGCTCCCCCTGCTCCCCCTAATCCCCCTCTTCCTGCTCCCCATGCTCCCCCTGCTCCTCCTGCTCCCCCAGGTCCTCCTGCTCCTCCTGCTGCTCCTGCTCCTCCTGCTCCCCCTGCTCCTCCTGCTCCGCCTGCTCTTCCTGCTCCCACTGTTCCTCCTACTCGCCCTGCTCCCCTACTCCTCCTGCTCCCCCTGCTCACCCTACTCTCTCCTTCCCCGACCCCTGCTCCCCCTGCTCTTCCAGCTCCCCCTGCTCCTACTTCTCCCCCAGCTCCTCCTGCTCCGCCTGCTCTTCCTGTTCCCAGTGCTCCTCCTACTCCCCATGCTCCCCCTACTCCTCCTGCTCCCCCTGCTCCTCTTGCTCCCCTTGATTCTCCTATTCCTCTTGCTCCCCCTGCTCCTCCTGCTCCGCCTGCTCTTCCTGTTCCCAGTGCTCCTCCTACTCCCCATGCTCCCCCTACTCCTCCTGCTCCCCCTGCTCCTCTTGCTCCCCTTGATTCTCCTATTCCTCTTGCTCCCCCTGCTCCCCCAGCTTCCCTGCTCTTCCAGCTACTTCTGCTCCCACTGCTCCTCTTGCTCCCCCTTCTCCCCCTGCTTCCCCTGCTCCTCCTGCTCCCCCTGCTCCTCCTGCTCTTCCTGCTCCTCCTGCTCCTCCTGCTATTCCTGATCCTCCTGCTCCTCCTGCTCCACCTGCTCCCCCTGCTCCCGTTGCTCCCTCTGCTTCCCCTACTCCCCCTGTTCCTCCTGCTCCTCCTGCTCCTCCTGCTCCACCTGCTCCCTCTGCTCCTCCTGCTTCCCCTGATCCTCCTGCTCCTCATGCTCCCCCTGCTCCGCCTGCTCCTCCTGCTCCTCCTGCTCCTCTTACTCCCCCTGCTCCTCCTGCTCCTCCTGCTCCCACTGCTCCCCCTGCTCCTCTTCCTCCCTCTGCTCTTTCTGCTCCCCCTGCTCTCCCTACTCCCCCTCATCCCGGTCCCCTGATCCCCCTGTTCCCCCTGCTCCCCCTGCTCCTCTTGCTCCTCTTGCACCCCAGCTTATCCTACTCCTCTTGCTCCCCCTATTCCCCAGCTCCCCCTGCTCCCCCTGCTCCTCCTGCTCCCCCAGGTCCTCCTGCTGCTCCTGCTCCTCCTGCTCCTCCTGCTCCCCCTGCTCCTCCTGCTCCGCCTGCTCTTCCTACTCCCACTGCTCCGCCTCCTCTTCCTGCTCCCACTGCTCCTCCTACTTGCCCTGCTCCTCCTGCTCTCCTGCTCCCTGTGCTCCCCCTGCTCCTCTTCCTCCCTCTGCTCTTTCTGCTCCCCATGTTCTTCCTACTCTCCCTATTCCTGCTCCCCATGCTCCCCCTGCTCCTCTTGCTTCGCCTGTTCTTCCTGCTCCCACTGTTCCACCTACTCGCCCTGCTCCCCCATACTCCTCCTGCTCCCCCTGCTCACCATACTCTCCCCTTCCCCGCCCCCTTGCTCCCCATGCTCCCTCTGCTCTTCCAGCTCCCCCTGCTCCTCCTGCTCCCCCTGCTCCCCCAGCTCCTCCTGATCCGCATGCTCTTCCTGTTCCCAGTGCTCCTCCTACTCCACATGCTCCCCTTACTCCTCCTGCTCCCCCTGCTCCCCTTGCTCCTCGTGCTCCCCCTGATTCTCCTATTCCTCTTGCTTCCCCTGCTCCCCCAGCTCCCCTGCTCTTCCTGCTCCTTCTGCTCCCACTGCTCCTCTTGCTCCTCCTGCTCCCCCTGCTCCTCCTGCTCCCCCTGCTCCTCCTTCTCTTCCTGCTATTCCTGCTCTCAGTGCTCCCCCTGCTCCTCTTCCTCCTTCTGCTCTTTCTGCTCCCCCTGCTCCCCCTAATCCCCCTCTTCCTGCTCCCCATGCTCCCCCTGCTCCTCCTGCTCCCCCAGGTCCTCCTGCTCCTCCTGCTGCTCCTGCTCCTCCTGCTCCCCCTGCTCCTCCTGCTCCGCCTGCTCTTCCTGCTCCCACTGTTCCTCCTACTCGCCCTGCTCCCCTACTCCTCCTGCTCCCCCTGCTCACCCTACTCTCTCCTTCCCCGACCCCTGCTCCCCCTGCTCTTCCAGCTCCCCCTGCTCCTACATCTCCCCCAGCTCCTCCTGCTCCGCCTGCTCTTCCTGTTCCCAGTGCTCCTCCTACTCCCCATGCTCCCCCTACTCCTCCTGCTCCCCCTGCTCCTCTTGCTCCCCTTGATTCTCCTATTCCTCTTGCTCCCCCTGCTCCTCCTGCTCCGCCTGCTCTTCCTGTTCCCAGTGCTCCTCCTACTCCCCATGCTCCCCCTACTCCTCCTGCTCCCCCTGCTCCTCTTGCTCCCCTTGATTCTCCTATTCCTCTTGCTCCCCCTGCTCCCCCAGCTTCCCTGCTCTTCCAGCTACTTCTGCTCCCACTGCTCCTCTTGCTCCCCCTTCTCCCCCTGCTTCCCCTGCTCCTCCTGCTCCCCCTGCTCCTCCTGCTCTTCCTGCTCCTCCTGCTCCTCCTGCTATTCCTGATCCTCCTGCTCCTCCTGCTCCACCTGCTCCCCCTGCTCCCGTTGCTCCCTCTGCTTCCCCTACTCCCCCTGTTCCTCCTGCTCCTCCTGCTCCTCCTGCTCCACCTGCTCCCTCTGCTCCTCCTGCTTCCCCTGATCCTCCTGCTCCTCATGCTCCCCCTGCTCCGCCTGCTCCTCCTGCTCCTCCTGCTCCTCCTACTCCCCCTGCTCCTCCTGCTCCTCCTGCTCCCACTGCTCCCCCTGCTCCTCTTCCTCCCTCTGCTCTTTCTGCTCCCCCTGCTCTCCCTACTCCCCCTCATCCCGGTCCCCTGATCCCCCTGTTCCCCCTGCTCCCCCTGCTCCTCTTGCTCCTCTTGCACCCCAGCTTATCCTACTCCTCTTGCTCCCCCTATTCCCCAGCTCCCCCTGCTCCCCCTGCTCCTCCTGCTCCCCCAGGTCCTCCTGCTGCTCCTGCTCCTCCTGCTCCTCCTGCTCCCCCTGCTCCTCCTGCTCCGCCTGCTCTTCCTACTCCCACTGCTCCGCCTCCTCTTCCTGCTCCCACTGCTCCTCCTACTTGCCCTGCTCCTCCTGCTCTCCTGCTCCCTGTGCTCCCCCTGCTCCTCTTCCTCCCTCTGCTCTTTCTGCTCCCCATGTTCTTCCTACTCTCCCTATTCCTGCTCCCCATGCTCCCCCTGCTCCTCTTGCTTCGCCTGTTCTTCCTGCTCCCACTGTTCCACCTACTCGCCCTGCTCCCCCATACTCCTCCTGCTCCCCCTGCTCACCATACTCTCCCCTTCCCCGCCCCCTTGCTCCCCATGCTCCCTCTGCTCTTCCAGCTCCCCCTGCTCCTCCTGCTCCCCCTGCTCCCCCAGCTCCTCCTGATCCGCATGCTCTTCCTGTTCCCAGTGCTCCTCCTACTCCACATGCTCCCCTTACTCCTCCTGCTCCCCCTGCTCCCCTTGCTCCTCGTGCTCCCCCTGATTCTCCTATTCCTCTTGCTTCCCCTGCTCCCCCAGCTCCCCTGCTCTTCCTGCTCCTTCTGCTCCCACTGCTCCTCTTGCTCCTCCTGCTCCCCCTGCTCCTCCTGCTCCCCCTGCTCCTCCTTCTCTTCCTGCTATTCCTGCTCTCAGTGCTCCCCCTGCTCCTCTTCCTCCTTCTGCTCTTTCTGCTCCCCCTGCTCCCCCTAATCCCCCTCTTCCTGCTCCCCATGCTCCCCCTGCTCCTCCTGCTCCCCCAGGTCCTCCTGCTCCTCCTGCTGCTCCTGCTCCTCCTGCTCCCCCTGCTCCTCCTGCTCCGCCTGCTCTTCCTGCTCCCACTGTTCCTCCTACTCGCCCTGCTCCCCTACTCCTCCTGCTCCCCCTGCTCACTCTACTCTCTCCTTCCCCGACCCCTGCTCCCCCTGCTCTTCCAGCTCCCCCTGCTCCTACTTCTCCCCCAGCTCCTCCTGCTCCGCCTGCTCTTCCTGTTCCCAGTGCTCCTCCTACTCCCCATGCTCCCCCTACTCCTCCTGCTCCCCCTGCTCCTCTTGCTCCCCTTGATTCTCCTATTCCTCTTGCTCCCCCTGCTCCTCCTGCTCCGCCTGCTCTTCCTGTTGCCAGTGCTCCTCCTACTCCCCATGCTCCCCCTACTCCTCCTGCTCCCCCTGCTCCTCTTGCTCCCCTTGATTCTCCTATTCCTCTTGCTCCCCCTGCTCCCCCAGCTTCCCTGCTCTTCCAGCTACTTCTGCTCCCACTGCTCCTCTTGCTCCCCCTTCTCCCCCTGCTTCCCCTGCTCCTCCTGCTCCCCCTGCTCCTCCTGCTCTTCCTGCTCCTCCTGCTCCTCCTGCTATTCCTGATCCTCCTGCTCCTCCTGCTCCACCTGCTCCCCCTGCTCCCGTTGCTCCCTCTGCTTCCCCTACTCCCCCTGTTCCTCCTGCTCCTCCTGCTCCTCCTGCTCCACCTGCTCCCTCTGCTCCTCCTGCTTCCCCTGATCCTCCTGCTCCTCATGCTCCCCCTGCTCCGCCTGCTCCTCCTGCTCCTCCTGCTCCTCCTACTCCCCCTGCTCCTCCTGCTCCTCCTGCTCCCACTGCTCCCCCTGCTCCTCTTCCTCCCTCTGCTCTTTCTGCTCCCCCTGCTCTCCCTACTCCCCCTCATCCCGGTCCCCTGATCCCCCTGT
This sequence comes from Nyctalus aviator, assembly GCA_036971965.1. Classification (NCBI taxonomy): domain Eukaryota; kingdom Metazoa; phylum Chordata; class Mammalia; order Chiroptera; family Vespertilionidae; genus Nyctalus; species Nyctalus aviator. The sequence goes on along the minus strand of CM072934.1, from coordinate 761,571 downwards.
TCCCCCTGCTCCCCCTGCTCCTCTTGCTCCTCTTGCACCCCAGCTTATCCTACTCCTCTTGCTCCCCCTATTCCCCAGCTCCCCCTGCTCCCCCTGCTCCTCCTGCTCCCCCAGGTCCTCCTGCTGCTCCTGCTCCTCCTGCTCCTCCTGCTCCCCCTGCTCCTCCTGCTCCGCCTGCTCTTCCTACTCCCACTGCTCCGCCTCCTCTTCCTGCTCCCACTGCTCCTCCTACTTGCCCTGCTCCTCCTGCTCTCCTGCTCCCTGTGCTCCCCCTGCTCCTCTTCCTCCCTCTGCTCTTTCTGCTCCCCATGTTCTTCCTACTCTCCCTATTCCTGCTCCCCATGCTCCCCCTGCTCCTCTTGCTTCGCCTGTTCTTCCTGCTCCCACTGTTCCACCTACTCGCCCTGCTCCCCCATACTCCTCCTGCTCCCCCTGCTCACCATACTCTCCCCTTCCCCGCCCCCTTGCTCCCCATGCTCCCTCTGCTCTTCCAGCTCCCCCTGCTCCTCCTGCTCCCCCTGCTCCCCCAGCTCCTCCTGATCCGCATGCTCTTCCTGTTCCCAGTGCTCCTCCTACTCCACATGCTCCCCTTACTCCTCCTGCTCCCCCTGCTCCCCTTGCTCCTCGTGCTCCCCCTGATTCTCCTATTCCTCTTGCTTCCCCTGCTCCCCCAGCTCCCCTGCTCTTCCTGCTCCTTCTGCTCCCACTGCTCCTCTTGCTCCTCCTTCTCCCCCTGATCCCTCTGCTCCTCCTGCTCCCCCTGCTCCTCCTGCTCCCCCTGCTCCTCCTTCTCTTCCTGCTATTCCTGCTCTCAGTGCTCCCCCTGCTCCTCTTCCTCCTTCTGCTCTTTCTGCTCCCCCTGCTCCCCCTAATCCCCCTCTTCCTGCTCCCCATGCTCCCCCTGCTCCTCCTGCTCCCCCAGGTCCTCCTGCTCCTCCTGCTGCTCCTGCTCCTCCTGCTCCCCCTGCTCCTCCTGCTCCGCCTGCTCTTCCTGCTCCCACTGTTCCTCCTACTCGCCCTGCTCCCCTACTCCTCCTGCTCCCCCTGCTCACCCTACTCTCTCCTTCCCCGACCCCTGCTCCCCCTGCTCTTCCAGCTCCCCCTGCTCCTACTTCTCCCCCAGCTCCTCCTGCTCCGCCTGCTCTTCCTGTTGCCAGTGCTCCTCCTACTCCCCATGCTCCCCCTACTCCTCCTGCTCCCCTGCTCCTCTTGCTCCCCTTGATTCTCCTATTCCTCTTGCTCCCCCTGCTCCCCAGCTTCCCTGCTCTTCCAGCTACTTCTGCTCCCACTGCTCCTCTTGCTCCCCCTTCTCCCCCTGCTTCCCCTGCTCCTCCTGCTCCCCCTGCTCCTCCTGCTCTTCCTGCTCCTCCTGCTCCTCCTGCTATTCCTGATCCTCCTGCTCCTCCTGCTCCACCTGCTCCCCCTGCTCCCGTTGCTCCCTCTGCTTCCCCTACTCCCCCTGTTCCTCCTGCTCCTCCTGCTCCTCCGGCTCCACCTGCTCCCTCTGCTCCTCCTGCTTCCCCTGATCCTCCTGCTCCTCATGCTCCCCCTGCTCCGCCTGCTCCTCCTGCTCCTCCTGCTCCCCCTGATCCCCCTGCTCTTCCTGCTCCCCCTGCTCCCCCTACTCCTCCTGCTCCCCCTGCTCACCCTACTTCCCCTCTTCCGCTCACCCTGCTCCCCTTGCTTCCCCTGCTCCGCCTGCTCCTTCTGCTCCCCCTGCTACTCCTGCTCCCCCTGCTCCTCCTACTTCTCCTGCTCCCCCTGCTCCCCAGCTCCTCCTGCTCCTCCTGCTCCCCCTGATTCCCCTGCTAGTCCTACTCCCCATGCTCCTCCTGCTCCTCCTGCTCCCTCTGCTCCCCCTGCTGCTCTTCCTCCCTCTGCTCTTTCTGCTCCCCCTGCTCTCCCTACTACCCCTCTTCCATGCCACCTGCTCTCCCTGCTCCCCCTGCTCCCCCTGCTCCTCTTGCGCCTCCTGCTCCCCCTGCTTCTCCTACTCCTCTTGCTCCCTGTGCTCTCCAGCTCCCCCTGCTCCTCCTGCTCTCCCTGCTCCTCTTGCTCCTTCTGCTCCCCCTGTTCCCCCTGCTCCTCCTGGTCCCCCTGCTCCCCCTGTTCCCCCTGCTCCTCTTGCTCCCCCTGGTCCCACTGCTCCCTCTGCTACTCCTGATCTCCCTGCTCCTCCTGCTCCCCCTGCTTCCCCTGCTCCTCATGCTCCCCCAACTCCTACTGCTCCCCCTCCTTCCCCTACTCACCATCCCCCTACTCCATCTGCATTCATGCTCCTCCTGCTCCCCCTGCTTCCCCTGCTCCTCATGCTCCCCCAACTCCTACTGCTGCCGCTCCTTCCCCTACTCACCATCCCCCTACTCCATCTGCATTCATGCTCCTCCTGCTCCCCCTGCTTCCCCTGCTCCTCATGCTCCCCCAACTCCTACTGCTCCCCCTCCTTCCCCTACTCACCATCCCCCTACTCCATCTGCATTCATGCTCCTCCTGCTCCTCCTGCTCCCCCTGCTCCCCCTGCTCCCCCTGCTACTATTTCTCCCTCTGCTCTTTCTGCTCCCCCTGCTCACCCTACTCCCCTCTTCCCCGCCCCCTGCTCCCCCTAATCCCCCTACTCCCCTTGTTCCTCCTACTCCCCCTGCTCTTCCTAATCATCCTGTTCCCACTGCTCCCCCTGCTCCTCTTCCTCCCTCTGCTCTTTCTGCTCCCCCTGCTCTCCCTATTCCCCCTCTTCCCCAAACACCTGTACCCCCTTCTCCCCCTGATCCCCCTGCTCCTCCTACTCCCCCTGCAACTACTGCTCCTCCTGCTCCCCCTTCTCACCTTGCTCCTCCTACTCCCCCTTCTACCCTTCTCCTCCTACTCCTCCTGCTCACCCTGCTCACCCTGCTCCTCCTCCTCTCCCTGTTCCCTCTGCTCCTCCTGCTGCCCTTGCTCCCCTGCTCACCGTCCCCATATTCCATCTACATTCATGCTCCCCCTACTCCCACTGCTCTTCCTGCTCCTCCTGCTCCCCCTGCTCCCCCTGCTCCTCCTGCTCCCTCTGCTCTTTCTGCTCCCCCTGCTCACCCTACTCCCTCTCTTCCCGGCCCCCTGCTCCCCCTACTTCCCCTACTCCCCCTGTTCCTCCTACTCTTCCTGCTCCTCCTGCTCCTCCTGCTCCCAATGCACCCCCTGCTCCTCTTCCTCCCTCTGCTCTTTCTGCTCCCCCTGCTCTCCCTATTCCCCATCTACCCCGCCTCCTGTACCCCCTGCTCCCCCTGATCCCTCTGCTCCTCCTACTCCCCCTGCTCCTCCTGCTCCTCCTTCTCCCCCTGCTTCTCCTACTCCCCCTTCTCCCCCTTCTCCTCCTACTCCTCCTGCTCCTCCTGCTCCCCCTGCTCCTCCTCCTCATCCTATTCCCCCTGCTCCTCCTGCTGCCCCTGCTCCCCCTGCTCCTCCTGCTCCTCCTACTCGCCCTTCTCCACTTGCTCCCCCTGATCCTCCTGATCCCCCTGCTCCTCCTGCTCTCCCTGCTCCCCCTGCTCCTCCTGCTCTGCCTGTTCTTCCTGCTCCCACTGCTCCTACTACTACCCCTGCTTCCCTTACTCCTCCTGCTCCCCCTGCTCATCCTATTCCCACCATCCTCGGCCCCCTGCTCCCATTGCTCCCCCAGCTCCCCGTACTCCCCCTGCTCCTCCTGCCACCACTCCTCCTCCTGCTCCACATGATCCTCCTGCTCCCCATGTTCCCCCTGCTCCTCCTGATCCGCCTGCTCTTCCTGCTCCCACTGCTCCTCCTACTCCCCATGCTCCCCCTACTACTCCTGCTCCCCCTGCTCCCCCTACTCCCCCATTTCCCCTACCCCCTACTCCCCTTGTACCCCCTGATCCCCCTGCTCCTCCTGCTCCCCATGCTCCTCCTGCTCCCGCTTCTCCCACTGCTCCCCCTGCTCTTCCTGCTACCCCTGCTCCTCCTGCTCCTCCTTCTCCCCCTGCTTGACCTGCTCTTCCTGCTCTCCCTGCCCCTCCTGCTACCCTGCTCCCCTTGCTCCCCCTGCTCCACCTGCTCCCCCTGCTCCCACTGCTCCCCCTGCTCCTCCTGCTCCCCCTGCTCCCCCTGGTCCTCCAGCTCCCGCTGATCCCCCTGCTCCTCCTTCCCCTGATTCCCCTGCTATTCCTGCTCCCTCTGGTTTTCCTGCTCCCCCTGCTTCCCCTGCTACTCCTATTCCCCCTGCTTCCCCTGCTCCCCCTGCTCCTCCTGCTCCCCCTGCTCCCTCTACTCCCCCTGCTCCTCCTACTCCTCCTGCTCCTCCTACTCCCCCTGCCACCCCTCCTAATCCTGCTCCTTCCTGCTCCCCCTGCTCCCCCTGCTCTTCCTGCTCCCTCTGCTCTTCATGCTCCCCCTGCTCCCCATTCTCCCCCTGATCCTCCTGCTCCACCTGCTCTTCCTGTTCCCCCTGCTCCCCCTGCTCCCCCTGCTCCTCCTGCTCTCCCTGCTCCCTCTGCTCCCCCTGCTCTTCCTGCTCCTCCTGCTTCTGCTACTCCCCCTTTTCCCCTGCTCCTCCTGCTCCCCCTCTCCCCCTGCTCCCCCTGCTCTTCCTGCTCCCCCTGCTCCCTCTGCTCTTACTGCTCCCCCTGCTCCCCCTGCTACTCCTGTTCCCCCTGCTCTCCCTGCTCCCCCTGCTCCGCCTGCTCTTCCTGCTCCCTCTGCTCTTACTGCTCCCCCTGCTCCCCCTGCTACTCCTGTTCCCCCTGCTCCCCCTGCTCCGCCTGCTCTTCCTGCTCCCCCTGCTCCTTCTACTCCTTCTGCTCCCCCTACTCCTGCTACCCCTAATCACCCTACCCCCCCTCTTCCCCTCCCTCTGCTCTCTTTGCTCCCCTGCTCCCCCTGCTACTCCTTCTCCCCTGCTACTCCTGCTCCCACTGCTCCCCCCTGCTCTTCCTACTCTCCCTGCTCCCCCTGCTCCTTCTACTCCTTCTGCTCCCCCTACTCCTGCTACCCCTAATCACCCTACTCCCCCTCTTCCCCTCCCTCTGCTCTCTTTGCTCCCCTGCTCCCCCTGCTACTCCTTCTCCCCTGCTACTCGTGCTCCCACTGCTCCCCCCTGCTCTTCCTACTCTCCCTGCTCCCCCTGCTCCCCGTGCTCCCCCTACTACTCCTGCTCCCTGTTCTCCCCCTACTCCCCCTGCTCTTCCTGCTCCCCCTGCCCCTCCTACTTCCCCTGCTCCCCTTGTTCTCCCTACTCCCCCCGTTCCCCTCCCCCCTGCTCCCCTTGCTCGCTCTGCTCCCCCTGCTCCTCCTACTCCCCTGCTAACCCTGCTCCTCCTGCTCCCCCTGCTACCCCTGCTCTTCCTGCTCCTCCTGCTCCTCCTGCTCCTCCTTCTCCCCCAGCCCCCTCTGCTCTTCCTGCTCCCCCTCTCCCCATGCTCGCCCTGCTCCTTCTGCTCCACCTGCTCTTCCTGCTCCCACTGCTCCTTCTACTCCCCATGCTCCCCCTACTACTCCTGCTCCCCCTGCTCCCCCTACTCCCCCCGTTCCCATCCCCCCTGCTCCCCCTGCTCCCCCTGCTCCTCTAGCTCCCTCTGCTCCCCCTGCTCCCCCTGCTCCTGCTCCTCCTTCTCCCCCTGCTCCTCCTGCTCCTCCTACTCCCCATGCTCCCCCTGCTCCTCCTGCTCCGCTGCTCTTCCAGCTCCCACTGCTCCTTCTGCTCCCCCTGCTCCTCCAGCTCCCGCTGCTCCCCCTGCTCCTCCTTCTTCCCCTGCTTCCCCTGCTATTCCAGCTCCCTCTGGTTTTCCTGCTCCCCCTGCTCCCCCTGCTCCTCCTGCTCCCCCTGCTCCCTCTGCTCCCCCTGCTCCTCCTACTCCTCCTGATCCCCCTACTCCCCCTGCCACACCTCCTCATCCTGCTACTTCCTGCTCCCCCTGATCCTCCTGCTCCCCCTGCTCCTCCTGCTCCCCCTGCTCCTCCTGCTCCCCCTGCCCTCCTGCTCCCCCTTCTCCCCCTTCTCCCTCTGCTCCTCCTGCTCACCCTGCTCCCGCTGCTCTTCCTGCTACCCCTGCTCCTCCTGCTCCCCATTCTCCCCCTGCTCCCCCTGCTCTTCCTGCTCCCTCTGCTCTTCCTTCTCCCACTGCTCCCCATTCTCCCCCTGCTCCTCCTGCTCCGCCTGCTCTCCCTGCTCCCCCTGCTCCCTCTGCTCCCCCTGCTCCCCCTACTCCTCCTGCTCCTCCTACTCCCCCTTCTCCCCCTACTCCTCCTGCTTCCCCCACTCCTCCTGCTCCTCCTATTCCCCCTTCTCCCCCTGCTCCTCCTGCTCCCCCTGCTCCCCCTTCTCCTCCTGCTCGCCCTCTCTCCCTGTTCCCTTTCTCCCCCTGCTCCCCCTGCTCTTCCTGCTCCCCCTGCTCCTGCTCCTCCTTCTCCCCCTGCTCCCCCTGCTCTTCCTGCTCCCTTTGCTTTTACTGTTCCCCCTGCTCCCCTGCTCCCCCTGCTCCTTCTGCTCCCCCTCCTCCCCCTGCTCCTCCTACTCCTCCTGCTCCTCCTACTCCCCATGCTCCCCCTGCTCCTCCTGCTCCGCTGCTCTTCCAGCTCCCACTGCTCCTTCTGCTCCCCTACTCCTGCTACCCCTAATCACCCTACTCCCCCTCTTCCCCTCCGCCTGCTCCTCCTACTCTCCCTGCTCCCCCTCCTCCCCCTGCTCCCCCTGCTCCTCCTGCTCCCCTTTCTCCCCCTTCTCCCCTGCTCTTCCTGCTCCCCCTGCTCCTCATGCTCCTCCTTCTCCCCCTGCTACCCCTGCTCTTCCTGCTACCCCTGCCCCTCCTACTTCTCCTGCTCCCCCTGTTCTCCCTACTCCCCCGTTCCCCTCCCCCCTGCTCCCCTTGCTCCCCCTGCTCCCCCTGCTCCTCCTGCTCCCCTGCTAACCCTGCTCCTCCTACTCTCCCTGCTCCCCCTGCTCCCCCTGCTCCTCCTGCTCCCCTTCTCCCCCTTCTCCCCCTGCTCTTCCTGCTCCCCCTGCTCCTCCTGCTCCTCCTTCTCCCCCTGCTACCCCTGCTCTTCTTGCTCCCCCTGCCCCTCCTACTTCCCCTGCTCCCCCTGTTCTCCCTACTCCCCCCGTTCCCCTCCCCGCTGCTCCCCTTGCTCCCCCTGCTCCCCCTGCTCCTCCTGCTCCCCTGCTAACCCTACTCCCCCCTTTCCCCTCCCCCCTGCTCCCCTTGCTCCCCCTGCTCCTCCTGCTCCCCTGCTAACCCTGCTCCTCCTGCTCTCCCTGCTCCCACTGCTCCTCCTACTCCCCATGCTCCCCCTACTACTCCTGCTTCCCTTGCTCACTCTACTCCCCCGTTCCCCTGCCCCCTGCTCCCCTTGCACCCCCTGCTCCCCCTGCTCCTCCTTCTCCCCCTGCTCCACCTGCTCTTCCTGCTCCCCCTGCCCCTCCTGCTTCCCCTGCTCCCCCTGCTCACCCTACTACCCCTGTTCCCCTCCCCACTACTCCCCTTGCTCCCCCTGCTCTTCCTGCTCCTCCTGCTCCTCCTGCTCCTCCTGCTCCCCCTGCTCCTCCTGCTCCGCCTGCTCCCCCTGCTCCTCCTGCTCCCCCTGCTCCTCCTGCTCCCCCTGCTCCTCCTGCTCCTCCTGCTCCCCCTGCTCCCCCTGCTCCCCCTGCTCCTCCTGCTCCTCCTGCTCCCCCTGCTCCTCCTGCTCCCCCTGCTCCCCCTGCTCCTCCTGCTCTTCCTGCTCCTCCTGCTCCCCGTGCACCCCCTGCTCCCCCTGCACCCCCTGCTCCTCCTGCTCCCCCTGCTCCCCCTGCTCCCCCTGCTCCTCCTGCTCGTTCTGCTCCCCCTGCACCCCCTTCTCCTCCTGCTCCTCCTGCTCCTCCTGCTCCCCCTGCTCCTCCTGCTCCTCCTGCTCCTCCTGCTCCCCCTGCTTCTCCTGCTCCTCCTGCTCCTCCTGCTCCCCCTGCTCCCCCTGCTCCTCCTGCACCTCCTGCTCCTCCTGCTCCCCCCTGCTCCTCCTGCTCCCCCTGCTCCTCCTGCTGCTCCTCCTGCTCCGCCTGCTCCCCCTGCTCCTCCTGCTCCCCCTGCCCCTCCTGCTCCTCCTGCTCCCCCTGCTCCCCCTGCTCCTCCTGCTCCTCCTGCTCCTCCTGCTCCCCCTGCTCCCCCTGCTCCCCCTGCTCCCCCTGCTCCTCCTGCTCCTCCTGCTCCTCCTGCTCTTCCTGCTCCTCCTGCTCCCCCTGCTCCCCCTGCTCCTCCTGCTCCCCCTGCTCCTCCTGCTCCTCCTGCTCCTCCTGCTCCCCTGCTCCCCCTGCTCCTCCTGCTCCTCCTGCTCCTCCTGCTCCCCTGCTCCCCCTGCTCCTCCTGCTCCCCTGCTCCCCCTGCTCCTCCTGCTCCCCCTGCTCCCCCTGCTCCTCCTGCTCCTCCTGCTCCCCCTGCTCCCCCTGCTCCTCCTGCTCCCCCTGCTCCCCCTGCTCCTCCTGCTCCTCCTGCTCCTCCTGCTCCCCCTGCTCCTCCTGCTCCTCCTGCTCCCCCTGCTCCTCCTGCTCCTCCTGCTCCTCCTGCTCCCCCTGCTCCTCCTGCTCCTCCTGCTCCCCCTGCTCCCCCTGCTCCCCCTGCTCCTCCTGCTCCTCCTGCTCCCCCTGCTCCTCCTGCTCCTCCTGCTCCTCCTGCTCCCCCTGCTCCCCCTGCTCCTCCTGCTCTTCCTGCTCCTCCTGCTCCCCCTGCTCCTCCTGCTCCTCCTGCTCCTCCTGCTCCTCCTGCTCCCCCTGCTCCCCCTGCTCCTCCTGCTCCCCCTGCTCCTCCTGCTCCTCCTGCTCTTCCTGCTCCTCCTGCTCCTCCTGCTCCTCCTGCTCCCCCTGCTCCTCCTGCTCCTCCTGCTCCTCCTGCTCCCCCTGCTCCCCCTGCTCCTCCTGCTCCCCCTGCTCCCCCTGCTCCTCCTGCTCCTCCTGCTCCCCCTGCTCCCCCTGCTCCTCCTGCTCTTCCTGCTCCTCCTGCTCCCCCTGCTCCTCCTGCTCTTCCTGCTCCTCCTGCTCCTCCTGCTCCTCCTGCTCCTCCTGCTCCTCCTGCTCCTCCTGCTCCCCCTGCTCCTCCTGCTCCCCCTGCTCTTCCTGCTCCTCCTGCTCCCCCTGCTCCTCCTGCTCTTCCTGCTCTTCCTGCTCCTCCTGCTCCCCCTGCTCCCCCTGCTCCTCCTGCTCCTCCTGCTCCTCCTGCTCCCCCTGCTCCTCCTGCTCATCCTGCTCCTCCTGCTCCCCCTGCTCCTCCTGCTCCCCCTGCTCCCCCTGCTCCCCCTGCTCCCCCTGCTCCTCCTGCTCCTCCTGCTCCCCCTGCTCCCCCTGCTCCTCCTGCTCCTCCTGCTCCCCCTGCTCCTCCTGCTCTTCCTGCTCCTCCTGCTCCCCCTGCTCCTCCTGCTCCTCCTGCTCTTCCTGCTCCTCCTGCTCCCCCTGCTCCTCCTGCTCCTCCTGCTCTTCCTGCTCCTCCTGCTCCCCCTGCTCCTCCTGCTCTTCCTGCTCCTCCTGCTCCTCCTGCTCCCCCTGCTCCCCCTGCTCCTCCTGCTCCTCCTGCTCCCCCTGCTCCCCCTGCTCCTCCTGCTCCTCCTGCTCCTCCTGCTCCCCCTGCTCCTCCTGCTCCTCCTGCTCCTCCTGCTCCCCCTGCTCCTCCTGCTCCTCCTGCTCCTCCTGCTCCCCCTGCTCCCCCTGCTCCTCCTGCTCCCCCTGCTCCTCCTGCTCCTCCTGCTCCTCCTGCTCCCCCTGCTCCTCCTGCTCCTCCTGCTCTTCCTGCTCCTCCTGCTCCCCCTGCTCCTCCTGCTCCTCCTGCTCCCCCTGCTCCTCCTGCTCCTCCTGCTCTTCCTGCTCCTCCTGCTCCCCCTGCTCCCCCTGCTCCTCCTGCTCTTCCTGCTCCTCCTGCTCCCCCTGCTCCCCCTGCTCCTCCTGCTCTTCCTGCTCCTCCTGCTCCCCCTGCTCCTCCTGCTCCTCCTGCTCCTCCTGCTCCTCCTGCTCCCCCTGCTCCTCCTGCTCCTCCTGCTCTTCCTGCTCCTCCTGCTCCCCCTGCTCCCCCTGCTCTTCCTGCTCCTCCTGCTCCCCCTGCTCCCCCTGCTCTTCCTGCTCCTCCTGCTCCTCCTGCTCCTCCTGCTCCTCCTGCTCCCCCTGCTCTTCCTGCTCCCCCTGCTCCTCATGCTCCTCCTGCTCCTGCTCCTCCTGCTCCTCCTGCTCCCCCTGCTCCTCCTGCTCTTCCTGCTCCTCCTGCTCCTCCTGCTCCCCCTGCTCCCTCCTGCTCTTCCTGCTCCTCCTGCTCCCCCTGCTCCCCCTGCTCCTCCTGCTCTTCCTGCTCCTCCTGATCCCCCTGCTCCTCCTGCTCTTCCTGCTCCTCCTGCTCCTCCTGCTCCCCCTGCTCCTCCTGCTCCTCCTGCTCCTCCTGCTCCCACTGCTCCCCCTGCTCCTCCTGCTCCTCCTGCTCCTCCTGCTCCCCCTGCTCCTCCTGCTCCTCCTGCTCCCCCTGCTCCTCCTGCTCCCCCTGCTCCCCCTGCTCCCCCTGCTCCTCCTGCTCCTCCTGCTCCCCCTGCTCCTCCTGCTCCTCCTGCTCCTCCTGCTCCCCCTGCTCCTCCTGCTCCTCCTGCTCTTCCTGCTCCTCCTGCTCCCCCTGCTCCTCCTGCTCCTCCTGCTCTTCCTGCTCCTCCTGCTCCCCCTGCTCCTCCTGCTCTTCCTGCTCCTCCTGCTCCCCCTGCTCCCCCTGCTCTTCCTGCTCCTCCTGCTCCTCCTGCTCCTCCTGCTCCTCCTGCTCCCCCTGCTCCTCCTGCTCCCCCTGCTCCCCCTGCTCCTCCTGCTCCTCCTGCTCCCCCTGCTCCCCCTGCTCCCCCTGCTCTTCCTGCTCCCCCTGCTCCCCCTGCTCCTCCTGCTCCTCCTGCTCCTCCTGCTCCCCCTGCTCCTCCTGCTCCTCCTGCTCCTCCTGCTCCCCCTGCTCCTCCTGCTCCTCCTGCTCCTCCTGCTCCCCCTGCTCCTCCTGCTCTTCCTGCTCCCCCTGCTCCTCCTGCTCCTCCTGCTCCTCCTGCTCCCCCTGCTCCCCCTGCTCTTCCTGCTCCTCCTGCTCCCCCTGCTCCTCCTGCTCCTCCTGCTCTTCCTGCTCCCCCTGCTCCTCCTGCTCTTCCTGCTCCTCCTGCTCCTCCTGCTCCCCCTGCTCCTCCTGCTCCTCCTGCTCCTCCTGCTCCCCCTGCTCCCCCTGCTCCTCCTGCTCCTCCTGCTCCTCCTGCTCCCCCTGCTCCTCCTGCTCCTCCTGCTCCTCCTGCTCCCCCTGCTCCTCCTGCTCCCCCTGCTCCCCCTGCTCCCCCTGCTCCTCCTGCTCCTCCTGCTCCCCCTGCTCCTCCTGCTCCTCCTGCTCCTCCTGCTCCCCCTGCTCCTCCTGCTCCTCCTGCTCTTCCTGCTCCTCCTGCTCCCCCTGCTCCTCCTGCTCCTCCTGCTCTTCCTGCTCCTCCTGCTCCCCCTGCTCCTCCTGCTCCTCCTGCTCTTCCTGCTCCTCCTGCTCCCCCTGCTCCCCCTGCTCCCCCTGCTCTTCCTGCTCCTCCTGCTCCCCCTGCTCCTCCTGCTCCTCCTGCTCTTCCTGCTCCTCCTGCTCCCCCTGCTCCTCCTGCTCCTCCTGCTCCTCCTGCTCCTCCTGCTCCCCCTGCTCCCCCTGCTCTTCCTGCTCCTCCTGCTCCCCCTGCTCCTCCTGCTCTTCCTGCTCCTCCTGCTCCTCCTGCTCCTCCTGCTCCTCCTGCTCCTCCTGCTCCTCCTGCTCCCCCTGCTCTTCCTGCTCCCCCTGCTCCTCATGCTCCTCCTGCTCCTCCTGCTCCTCCTGCTCCTCCTGCTCCTCCTGCTCCCCCTGCTCTTCCTGCTCCTCCTGCTCCCCCTGCTCCCCCTGCTCTTCCTGCTCTTCCTGCTCCTCCTGCTCCCCCTGCTCCCCCTGCTCCTCCTGCTCCTCCTGCTCCTCCTGCTCCTCCTGCTCCTCCTGCTCCTCCTGCTCCCCCTGCTCCTCCTGCTCCTCCTGCTCCTCCTGCTCCCCCTGCTCCTCCTGCTCCTCCTGCTCTTCCTGCTCCTCCTGCTCCCCCTGCTCCTCCTGCTCTTCCTGCTCCTCCTGCTCCTCCTGCTCCTCCTGCTCCTCCTGCTCCCCCTGCTCCTCCTGCTCCTCCTGCTCCTCCTGCTCCTCCTGCTCCTCCTGCTCCTCCTGCTCCCCCTGCTCCTCCTGCTCCCCCTGCTCCATGCCCTCTGCTCCCCGTACCCCTCCTGCTCTGTTGCTCCCTGCCAACCCTCTGGTCCCCCTGTTCTCCCTGTTCCTCACTCTCCTCTACTCCCCATTCCACTGTGCATCACAGTGTCTGTTTCCTCCTGCAGGGGAAAATGCCCTTTGGCCTTTGGGCAGTCTGGGGCATGAGGGATGGTCTCTCTGGGAAAACCTCAGAACCATCACAAATGCTGGTGAACAGCCTGGAGTAGGAAGCAGGCCAATGGGATTAAAGTGGGAAGGAGGAAACACTCAGGGGGAGAAACCTAGATGGCGGCACAGGTAAACACCTAACTGCAGCCTGGCACAACAATTTCAAAACTACAACTAAAATACTAAACAGACATCATCCAGAACCACAGGAAGGCTGACTGACTGGATATTCTACATCTAGAAGGAAAGAGAATACCAGAGGAGCTGTAAAAGCCTGAGGTATGGAAACAATGGCATGTGTGTGGAGAGGACGGAGTTGGAGAGGAGGTGGCAGCTGAGTGCCTGGCTGGCATTCTCTAGTGGGAAGTTCTGACTGCACTGAACCCCAGTTCCGGGCCAGACCCTGGGGACCCAGGCTCATACGGAGGGAATCTGGGTTGTAAGGCAGAAACTCAGGGGAGCAGTGAAAGGCAGAGCTCTGGAGGTGCGCACATGAATGCACACAGAGGACAGACTGTTGACTGTGTTGCTGGATTGCCCTAGCAGGAAGGAGACAAAAGCTCCGGACTGCACTGAACCCCACTTCCAACCCCAGTTCCAACTGCACTGAACCCCAGTTCCAGGTGAGAATCTGGGAATCCAGATTCATTGAGGGAGAGACTAGACTGTCTGATAGCAGGCAAAACTCCAGGGCATCATTCCCTCAGAGGTGCTTGGAGCAAGTACCGAGGGGACACTGAGGGACACTGAGACTCAGGAACTTCATAGGGTGGGGCTGACAGGAAGACAATGCTGTAGGCTCCACCTTGAAACTCCGCCCCATCCAAGCTGAGCACAGAGGCTTTTTGCAATTTTCCAAGTCTAGTCGAATAAGGTTGTCTCCCAGCTTGTCTCCCAGACACAGCTGATCCTCACAGCCAATTGGCCTGAAGGTCAGTTCCTCCCAGTGATACCAACAACAATCAAGACTTAACTACAGGTGATGCCATGGGCCGCAGACTGCAGACTTGCTTCCTGATGTTGGCTGGACTGCAGGTCGACACTCAACCACTGAGCCCTGCTGGATTAATAAGTCTCAGTGCCTTCTTAGAAACGGCATTTCCGTTCCACTCCAGAGATGGCCGCCCAGTGTGTGATGAAGGTGGAGCTGAACGTGTCCTGTGACAACGTTCTTGACACAGACATTGGGTCCAAGTCGGATCCTCTGTGCGTGCTGTTTCTGAACTCGAGCAGACAGCAGTGGTCTGAGGCGATCGCACGGAGAGGATTAAGAACTGTCTGAACCCCATTTTCTCCAAGACCTTCACCACTGACTACCACTTCAAGGTGGTGCAGAAACTGAAGTTCGGGATCTATGACATTGACAACAAGACCATCGGGCTGAGTGACGACTTCCTGGGAGAATGTGAATGCACCCTGGGACAGATCATGTCCAGTAAGAAGCTGACGCCCGCTGACGCTGAGGAACGGCAAGCCTGCTGGAAGGGCAGCATCACGATTTCCGCTGAAGAAAGAATGGATAACAGAATGGTCTTGTTTGAAATGGAAGCAAGAAAACTGGACAAAAAGGACCTGTTTGGCAAGTCCGACCCTTACTTGGAGTTCCACAAGCAGAACCTGGCTGCTGGTGCACCGAATAGAGGTTATTAAAAACAACCTGAATCCTGTGTGGAGGCCTTTTAAAATCTCTCTGAACTCCCTGTGCTATTAAGGGGGAGTGCTACGACTATGACAGCGACGGCTCCCACTGCCTCATCGGGGCGTTCCAGACCACCATGACGCAGCTGAAGGCAGCCTCCCGGAGCTCACCTGTGGTTTGAGTGCATCAACGAGAAGAAGAGGCAGAAGAAGAAAAGTTACAAGAACTCCGGCATCGTCAGCATGAAGCAGTGCGAGGTCATGGTGAAGTGCACCTTCCTGGAATACATCATGGGTGGGTGCCAGCTGAACTTCACCATGGGGATGGACTTCACCAGCTCCAATGGGGACCCGTAGTCCCCCGAATCCCTTAATTACATCAGCCCCAACTGTGTGAACGAGTACCTGACCGCCATTTGGTCTGTGGGGGTGGTCATTCAAGACTACGATGTGCTCATTGTTGACTGACCTCTGACCCCGTGCTGTGGGTGCTTGTTGAGAGTCACAGGCTGTGGCGGGCCCAGTTTCTGAGGGTTACTTGAGGAAAGGCGTCGGAGGGGCTGAAGTCCAGGCAGCACAGCCTCAAATACGCAGACACTGGTTCTAACACAGCTATTTCCTGGGCATCTGTACAAAGTCTTCTTCAAAGTCTTCTTCTTCACGTGACTTTGAACAAGTGTCCACAAATAACGTGACCCAATTGCTGTAAAAGATTTTGAACAAATTCTCAATGGATGGATTTAAATAGGTCCTTTTGGAGGTTTGCTAAGCAACGGGGAAAACGTGCATTCTTTGTTCTGTTAGGACCAGTTAAATGTCACCTGTTCCTTTACATAAAGCTCTCGCTTGCTGGTGGAAAAAAAAAAAAGATTTAACTACAACAAGGCTGTTCACACAGTCCACAAAGGGATGCACCAAGTATCCACCTCAGGTAACTGGGAGGCTGACCCACTGAACCATATAGGACACCTTAGCACACAAAGCCCCCCTACCAACACAGGAAAGCAACAAAAATGAGGAGACAAGAAAACAGATCACAAACGAAAGAAATGGAGGAGAACAAGTGACTGGATATAGAATTCAAAACCACACTTATAAGGTTTTTTCAATAACTTCCTAGAAAAGGCCGGTAAATTTAGCAAGACCTTCGAGGATATGAGAGAGACCATCGAGGATATGGAAAAGAACCAACTAGAAATTAAACATACACTGACTGAAATAAAAAATATTATCCAGATACCCAAGAGCAAACTAGAGGACCACAAGAAACAAGTCAAAGATTTGAAATACAAAGAAGCAAAAATAACTCAACTGGAAAAGCTAAATGAAAAAAGAATCCAAAAATTTGAAGACAGTGTAAGAAGCCCCTGGGAAAACCTCAAGCATGCTAACATCTGAATTATGGGGGTGCCAGAAGAAGAGAGATAGCAAGATACTGAAAACTTACTTGAAGAAATAATGACTGAAAACTTCCCCCACCTGGTGAAAGAAATAGACTTACAAGTCCAGGAAGCACACAGAACCCCAAGCAAAAGGAATCCAAAGAGGACCACACCAAGACACATCATAATTAAAATGGCAAGGGCAAAAGACAAAGAGAGAATATTAAAAGCAGCAAGAGAAAAACAGTTAATTACCTACAAGGGAGCACCCATATGATTGTCAACTGATTTCTCAACAGAAACTATGCAGGCCAGACGGGAGTGGCAAGAAATAGTCAAAGTGATGAATAGCAAGAACGTACAACCAAGATTACTCTACCCAGCAAAGCTATCGTTCAGAATTGAAGGTCAGATAAAGAGATTCACAGATAAGAAAAAGCTAAAGGAGTTCATCACCACCAAACCAGTATTAAATGAAATGCTGAAAGGTATTCTCTAAGAAGAGGAAAAAGAAGAAAAAGGTAAAGATAAAAAATTATGAACAACAAATACATATCTATCAACACATGAATCTAAAAACCAAGTGAATAAAAAATCTGAGGCTCAGAATAAACAAGTGAATATGATAGAATCAGGGGCATAGAAAGGGAGTGGACTGACAACTCTCTGGGTATGGGAAGAGAATGAACAAAAATTGTTCACCTATGGATGAGGACAGTGGGGGTAAGGGAAGAGGGTGCGATGGGAACCAGTTGAAGGGGAGCTCTGGGGGGGGGGGAAAGAGAAACAACTGTAATAATCTGAATAATAAAGATTTACTAAATTAAAAAAAATAAAGTAAAACAAAAAAATAAAAAGAGAAGGAGACTCCTTCATAAGGACTGTGATGAAAAAATGCTCCTGATACTTGGAGTAGAAAAGCCAAGTATAAAATTACAGTGGTGACGACTTTTAAAAACTGTGTTTGGATGTTCCTTCCAGAGTGACCATGTGTCTTTTCTCAGGAACAAGCAAGGTTCCTGTAACAGGAATGTTTCTAATTCCCACATACAGGTGGGATGGATGTCTGCTGGGAGGCGTGAGCAAGAGGCTCATAGCAGCTTTTTTTTTTTTTTTTTAAACAAAACAGGTCTTTATCGATTTTAGAGAGAGAGGAAGGGAGAGGGAGAGGGAAACATGTTGCCTGAAACCTGGGCATATGCCCTGGCCCAGCTGAACCGCAACCTCCGGGTGCACAGGAGGACGCCCAGCCAGGCTGCTCGCTGGCCAGAGCGGCTCCTGAGCGAGAGCTGGCTACATGGGAAACGGTTCCCTGCAGGGCAGACAGGCATTGGCTGGGACAACAAATACTGCGAGCAGAGAGAAGGAGCAGGCAGCCTGCAGCGGTGGACACCAGTGACAGGTGGACACAGTGACAGGCGGACACCAGTGACAGGCGGACACAGTGACAGGTGGACACAGTGACAGGCAGACACCAGTGACAGGCAGACTCAGTGACAGGCGGACACAGTGACAGGCGGATATAGTGACACGTGGACACATTGACAGGCAGACACCAGTGACAGGCGGACACAGTGACAGGTGGACACAGTGACAGGCAGACACCAGTGACAGGCAGACACAGTGACAGGCAGACACAGTGACAGGTGGACACAGTGACAGGCAGACACAGTGACAGGCAGACACAGTGACAGGCGGACACAGTGACAGGTGGACACCAGTGACAGGCAGACACAGTGACAGGCAGACACAGTGACAGGCAGACACAGTGACAGGCGGACAGAGTGACAGGTGGACACAGTGGCAGGCAGACACCAGTGACAGGCGGACATAGTGACAGGTGGACACGTTGACAGGCAGACACCAGTGACAGGTGGACACAGTGACAGGTGGACACAGTGACAGGCGGACACAGTGACAGGCGGATGCTGTGACAGGCGGACACAGTGACAGGCGGATGCCAGTGACAGGCAGCCAGGGAAAGTGGCGGACAAAGGACCTCGTGCTGAGATGCATTCAGTGTGAAGCTCAAAGCCAGCAGAGCTGGGAGAGGCACAGAGAGCTGGCTGGCCTCCCTCCTGTGCCGGCCCCTCGCAGAACAGCCCTGAGGGACATTCAGATCAGGCCATTCACATCAGGACATGCGGGGGGGGAGCGGGGGGAGTGTGTGGCCTTGCTGCTTCCCGATTTAGAGCTGAGCCTCAGCTCACTGTCCAGGGAAGAGAAAGGTCCTTTCAGCTGAGGAGGCCATTGGCCAGCATCGTTACCTCTGCAGAGACAATGGCCTTGAAAGGCAGACGATGAAGGGGCAGGTATCTTCCAGCGATGCCCTTCCTACAAGTGCAGGCCGAATGCTCTGAGGCCTCTACAACCCCCAGGAGACTTGGTCCCCTCTGGCTGGCAGGATCTGGGAGCCTTTTCTCTGTGTGCTACCATAAGAACAGTGGGGGCGGGGTGTGCAGAGTGCTCTGGTCACTGATTCTTCATTCTCAAGAGCACCCCAACCTGCTCATGCCTCCCTGAATGACGGGAAGAGAAGGAAAACCTGAAGGCCATTGATAAAGTCAGATATCTTTGGAGAAAAGGTTCAGAAACATCAAGAAAATGATGGCAAGTTCTCACACATCAGAGGACCTGGGCCACACCTAGGCCCAGTGCGAGGAGGTGTCAGCCCTGGGGACTGTCTTTTGCTTAAAGCCCAGTGTCCCTCCGGCCGGGGAAGTGGCATACAGGTGGCAGCAGGAGTGTGATGAGGCTCTCCCACAAGCTTCCATAGGCAAAGAAGACAAGCCAAGAGCAAAGAACTTGGACTCTGGGTGCCGCCAGGGTCTGTATCAGTCCCAGGATACCTTTGTGCAGAGGAAAAGCTTCTGATACACACAGCCCCATGGTTCATGGCTCGGCTAGCAGAGCATTGGCCAGATTTCCACTCCTCTGAGCAAATCACGGCCTGTTAGAGATGCTAGGAAAATTTGGGTGGGCCAATCGCCCTATAGCTGTTTTCTAATCCAGGTAGCAGTTAAGACCAATCATTCCTTAGAGGGTGAGCCAACAGCCTTGATCCCCTTCCACTGCCTACTTGTCCCCCACAGGCCACAGTTTCCTACTCAGAGGTGAAAGGGGCCTGCAGTGATGAGCCAGGGAGACAGGGCTCAGAACTCAGCCACTGACCCTCTGTTCATTCTTGTAACAACTGAGCAAACTGGGAGGCTGTTTAAATGACCAGGTTGCATGAAATCGCCTTCCCCTTTACTACCTAGCTGGGCTAAGATTTGAAAGTAAAAGGATCTATTAGGAAGCTACATTTTTATTTTATTGTATTCGTTTTGCTTTTCAAGAGGTGCAGGCCTCGCACAGAGGGAGGCTGTGAGGGTGGCTGGAGTTGCAGAATGGCCTGGTTTGGCTGATGCCCCGTCATGATTAGTAGCACTCTGTCCACTCAGGGTGCCTCCCTCCTTGAGGGCGGTAGGTGCGTGCTCCACTACCACAGGTGGTCTGGGGAGTGGCGCCTACCTCGTGGGCCCATGTGGTGCTAGGCCTTCGAGGGCCAAGAGCCCCTCTGGACCGGGGACTCTGGCAGGAAGAAGAATGAGGGAGAGGGAAGAACTAGCCTTCTAGACAGGAAGGCTGGCTCTGCACCCATCACCTTCTGTGGCATAACCATTGACTGCAAAACCTAGCACTTTACACAAAATTAAATGCATTTCACTGCATCCATGGGGCAGGACCTGAGCGTGGCCTTGCTGGCAGTCCTGTCAGGGAGCAGTGACAGGCTGGCTGCCACCCAGGCTTGCCTGGCATGACCAATCTGCTGCCGTGATGGCCATGCACTCGCTCATCTGCAGGCGCTCCTTACACAACCCAGGCCCAGGCCCCCGTGGGGTCCTCACAGGGCCCAGGCCTAGGCCCAGGCCCCTGTGGGGTCCTCACACAGGTGATGCAACGGGGGAGAGTAGAAACTGCAGTGACTCTAATGACTTAGCCTGAAAGTCCCACTGCATCGCCCCTGCAATATTTTACTGGTCCCATGAGCCAGCCCTCTGGAAACATGTGAACACCAAGAGGTAAGGGGAGTGGGGTCCCTTGGGAGGCTGCCACCAGCGGGCACGCGGCACCGAGGCCGGGCGGAGCACGCTGGGCGCACCAGCGAATGGGCAGCTGTCCAGGAGGTGTACTGCCGCCCACCATCCCAGCTGGAGGTCCCCGCCAGCCACCGCCCAGTCGTCAGGATGCAGGGCATGGATCTGAGGACCGGGACGCTTCAGCCCTGCCCATTGCTGAACACGCGAGCAAAGCTGGTGCAGTCCGTCAGGCATCATCCTAGTATACCAAGGTTGTGGGTTTGAGGCCTGGCCAGGGTTAGGGCACATCCAAGAATGACGGAAAATGCAGACAATGGTGGATGCCCCTCTCTCCGAAGTGAATACCTTTAAGAAAAGCAACGCGGGAGCACTTGCTCTTGTGGCAGGAGAAGCGCCATCTGTGACGGCTGTGCCTCACCTGGGCTGATGGGCACCACTTTCCAAAAGTACATCCAGGGAAAAACACCAAACACAGTCTGAAAGTCATTCTCCTTCCTACTTAAGGACATTCTTCTCATTTAAAGAACAAAGCGCCACGTATAATTTTTAAAAGATCGGAGAGCATCTAATGATACACTCTCAGAGCTTCCAGCACCGGCTCTCCGCCACGTGTGCCCAGCAGTCGGTCCCGCAGGTGCTATCGGCCACCAGGGCCCGGGCTGCTGTGCCCGCTGCCTGCTGCCCGCTGTGCCCACTGCCATGCGTTGGGAACTGGAAGCTGGCTCAGGGGAGGCGTAGCTGTGTGGGTTTTGGAGTCACAGCTGACTTAAGTTTTACTCTGAGACCCTAATGTTACGTCCAGACTTTGGGATCCCCAAGGACCACCAGGGAGCCGAGTCCGATGCAAAAACAATAGAGCCTTTTCCATGCTAGCATGGGCTCTGTCCCACTCACGCTGGCAGCATGGCGGAAGAGAGCGAAATTCTCCAAGCCCTGGGGTTTTACTCCGGTAGTGATGTTGAAAGGGTAAGGCGAGGATGAGCTCCTGACTCCACTGTGGGGCAGGGCGGAGTTATCCCTAGCCCTCACCCAACCAATCGGGGTTAGCCGAGGCAGTGACATCACCACTGACCGAAGTAAAACCCCTGGACTGGGCGAAATTCGCTTTCTCTTCCGCCATGCTGCTGGCGTGAGTGGGATGGAAAAGGCTCTTTTGTTTATTGCATCGGACTCGGCTCCCTGGTGGTCCTTGGGGATCACGAAGTCTGGGCGTAACAATGTTACTGCTTTGGCTGACCCTGATTGGGCTAGGGTCCAGTTAATGGAGGATAACTCCGCCCTGCCCCACAATGGAGTCAGTTTTATCCTCGCCCCGCCCTGCCCTCTCACCTAGAAACACTCACCTTGTTCTAGATTTTCCTCCACCCTTGGCGAGTGTGGCAGGCACCTGCTGCCCTGGTTTTAAAGCTTCCTGATGGAAAGGGAGCGCATGTCCCTTTAAGGAAAGTTCTCCAGGCTCCACATCATGGCTGGGACTCCCCCAGGACAGCCTGTGGATGGTGGGTGGCACAGCAGGACCATGTGGTCATCTCACCGCAACCCTGTAACCCTGCTGGGGAGTGTGGGGATCTGTTTTTCTGTTTTCCACGACCCGCACAGAAAATGACAGGTTTCTGAGTGGAGGAGCTGCAGATTAAGGAATTAAAGGGGAAAAAAAAAAAAGAAACCAAGACTTAGAAATAGATTCAAGCTGGGACCCAGGTGAGGGGCTGTCACTCTGATGGAGAGACAGTCACACCCACCACAGACAACACAGTGCATTTATTGATTTCCAGAGGGGGGTTTAAGGTCAAAGGAGTTTTGGGTGTGCCCAGGTCCGATTCATTCCCTCATTCCTGGGATTTAGCATATCAAGACCTGGGTAAGTCAAGGTCCTATTCATTCCTCATTCCCAGCACAAGAATAAAGATAAGAAAACGGTACTGATAACGTCTCCCACATCTTGGGGAAACATGTTCCATGGGCGTGGCTCTGCCTACCCCTTGAGTTCAGCTGGTGACAATGAAAGGTCATCATGTGCATCCCCTCTACAAGGAGCACACTGATTCCCTTCCCGCGGGGCATGCATTCGCCCCGTCTGCGGTTTTCTCCGCCTCCGGCTCCCCTAATCCCTGTGAGGCCTGTCTCCCAGGCCCGGGTGAGGCTGCGCTGGGGGTGCCCTTTCCTGGGGTCCCGCCTGGTGCGCGAGCTGCTGGGACAGCTCCGCCACCACAACCCCGACCAGGAGTAAGTGGTTGGCAAAGAAGTCTCTCCCTTGTGTTTATTCATTTTCCTGAAATGTGTATATAGCTCACATTTATTCCAGTGTCAAATATTAGAAGTACTTGTGGTTTCATTAAGGTTTGGTCGTGTTTTTGTGATCAGAAATATGACAGGAACTTAACTCTTGTCTATCTCCAGCAGGCTTCGGTGAAGTTGGCTCCTTATCCGCTGTTTTGTTCAGACAGCTGCCAAGAACATGCCAGTGACAGTAAGTCAGAGCTCACTGCTGCTGGAGTCACCGCAGACAGTCGGCAGGATGGCTGCCTGCCCATCCCGGCGCCTCAGAACTGGCCTGGAGGAAGACGGATCCCACATCAGACCAGCATATAAACGCCATATGCACATGCCCGGAGCCAGAATCATATCTCCTATGTCCTCTTTCTCTTTTCCCATGTTTATGACAGATATACAATGCCAACTATTGAGGCAATGAGAACACACCATTTTCTGTGTTAACCCCCATCGGGGATGCTCCCTCTGGGCCAGCCACGGGCTCAGGCGTCTCCACGGGATTCCACAGCCCGGCGGGAGTCCCGTTCACTCCGTTTCAGAGGAGACTGCTGTCTGACGGCCGTGCACACACTCTGACCACAGGAGAAGCACACGCCCTGTGGGCTGGCCTCTCAGCCGTGCTGCTGTGGCCGCCAGTTCCAGCTCTCGGCTTTCAGTTGCCCTGGAGTCTATTTTGACAGCAGCCGGAACTGAACCTTCGTTGCAGGTCCTATGACCTGAAATGGCAAATGAAAAAGGAACAAAAACAGCGTGAAACCTGCTCAGACCCTGCCCGAGGCGAGGAGGGGAGTCTGCGGAATGAGAAGCCAGCTGGACTGAGCGACTCCTCAAGCAAGGCTGAGGTGGGGGGAGGTTTGAACCCACTTAATTGGATGATTATTTCTTTTTTTAAAAAAATATATTTTATTGATTTTTTACAGAGAGGAAGGGAGAGAGATAGAGAGCTAGAAACATCGATGAGAGAGAAACATTGACCAGTTGCCTCCTGCACACCCCCCACTAGGGATGTGCCCACAACTAATGTACATGCCCCCGACCAGAATCGAACCTGGGACCTTTCAGTCCGCAGACCGACGCTCTACCACTGAGCCAAACCGGCTTCGGATGGACGATTATTTCAATTATCTAATTAGTAAAGATTATAGCTGAACAAAGGGAAGAGAGCCTCCAAAGCGATTTAAAAAGGTGGCCCGGCGAGCTCTCTTTCTTCCCTCCCTTCTTTGTGCACCCGCCCTCCTGTCTTTCCTTTCCTTTATCTGATTTGTCTGGTCCCAGGTCTGCAAACGGAAAACTGCACATTTCCTACCATTTACACTGAGGTCCCCAGCCCACACACACTTAAACAATAAATCCATCACCAATATTTAAAAGCCCAAGATTTCACACGGAAGCCCAGATCTCGGGCTGCATTTGAAAAGTCCTGTCTGACAGCAGAGTCCATGGCGTCCAAGCTTGGATTCAAAAGGCCTCCCCGTGCCGCCTGCTGCCCAGGCCGCCGGCCCTTGTCCCTCCGTCCCGGCCTCCTGCCTGCTGTCTCCCTGACACTGAGGGGAAGGTCGCCCGATGTTTGAAATCACATTTGCCTGCCCCTTACGATGAAGAGGGGACAGAGGTGTCCTCAGCCGCGGCATTGGGCTCTCAGTCACATGACCGGCCTGGCCCGCTGCCTCTGCTGCTGAGCCTCCCTGGGGGCGTGTGGGGACTGGGTTCTGTCATGCAGCCAGTCTGGGCCGGACCTGGGGTTGAGCACAGAGCGCAGAGCCCTGCGGAGGGTCCCAGGTTCAATGCTGACTTGATTACTTACCAGCTGTGTGACCTGCTCCATTTTCTGATTTCTAAATGAGGAAATTCAGAAATTGTCTAAATACAGGCATTTACTACCTAGTGACATTGAAGTCATCGAGGAACCGAATATACATGGTGGTACCACAGAGCCGAGACCATGCCGGGCCGCATGCAGCGGGGAAGGCGGGCTGCTGGCTGTGGAGCCTGGAGCTGGTCAGACCTGAAGCTGCAGGGCTCAGTTTGAAGCCCACGATTTTCATTTACAGCGACTCCCCCCCGCTCCCGACTGGAAGCACTGGGGCAGAGTGGAAAAGGGGCGGGAGGGAGCCTTCAATTGGCCCCCCAAACCAAAATGGCCATTTTCCCTGAGAGGCCCGGCCCTCCCGGCAGTCACCGCTCCGGAGAGGACCCCGTCGGCCAGCCCCCACTCATCCTCAGGAGCTGCCTGTCTGGAGCTTCGCAGAGGAGGTGGCCGAGGCCAAGCCCTGGCAGAGCGGCCTCAGGAGCGGAGCCATGGAGCTCAGTCCCAGCTGTCCCCCTGGGCTGCCTGGGGGTTCTGTCTGCCCGCCTAGGGCAGAGCCGCATCTGGGCACTCTCGGGGCACGTCTCTGGGACAGGGAACACCCCTCACTCTCCCGAATTGAGCAGCGTCCACCTCACCGAGACCGAGGCCTGGATGCCCAGCTCTGCCCAGCGCCCTCTCAGAGCCAGGCTTTGAGTGATTGAGGCCGACCCCTGACCTGACCTTGATCTGACCCTGACCCTGACCCTCACCCTGAGCCTGACCCTGAGCCTCACCCTGACCCTAACCAGCCGCAGGCAGAGGCGGAGCCTGGGGGGGGAGGGTGCTGACCCTGAGTGCGGCCTGGCCCCTCCACAGGTTCCACGTCCTGAGGAGCCGTGCCAGGGAGCGGTGCTGAGAGCCAGGAGGGCAGTGCTGACTGGGGTATTCTGGGTGCCTGGGAGCCTGGGGAAGCAGACAGCAGCCGCCATCGCCCCTCGGCAGAGCAGGGTCCACAGAGCGCACCCAGGAGGCATGAGCTCTGCCGAGACCACGCCACTTCCCCTCCTGACCTCCCGTCTCTCTTACTGATCGGTTTGTTATTGCTTCAGTCTCTTTCATAGACGGACTTCCTCATTTCCTTTTCTTTTCCTATTTTTATTAGTTCTGCTTTTTCTTAATTTTTCCTTTTCTTATTTTTTGTCTATCTGCTTTCTTCTCTATTTTCCTTTATGTAATCACTAGTGACCCAGTGCACGGATTCATGCACACTGAAAGGAAATTATTAGAAGGTGGTCAGCGGGGCAGGACTGGACGGGACGGGTGGGACATGACCTGGAGCCCACCTCCCTCGGTCTCCCGCCAGCCGCACCTGGGGTGGTGCCGTGGCTCCAAGGGCATCTGTGGAGTGAGTGGGGTCCCTCCCGCAGGTGGGGTCCTGGGGCCTGGCCTGCGGGGATTGAGCCAAAACTGGCTCTCCGACATCACCCGAGGGGTCCCGGAGTGCGAGAGGGCACTCTGCCAAGTGCTGTCGTACAGGGTGTGGAACACAAACACAAGTGTGCGGTAAACCAGGTTCGAGGTGACAGCATCCCACCAATGACATACCCATAGCCCAAGGTGGAATCATACAACCCCACAAGGAACCCGACTCCCTCCTCTCTGGTTTCTGGATGTGTCACTCAAGAACCATCCATCACTGCAGCTCAGCAGGTCCTGCATTGAGCATCTGCCCCCTGGTGATCAGTGTGTGTCATAGCTACCAGTTGGATAAACACTTAGCAAATTAGCCTTTTATACTTATACTAGAGGCCTGGTGCATGAAATTCGTGCATGGGAAGGGGGTCTCTCAGCTTGGCCTTTACTCTCTCCAATCTTGAGACCCCTCCAGACTTCTGGCTCCTAACCACTCACCTCCCTGCCAGCCTGATCCTTTTAACTGCTCTTCCCTGCTGTCCTGATCCCCGCTAACTGCTCTCCCCTGATGGTCTGATCCCCCTAACTGCTCTCCCCTGCCTGCCTGGTTGCCTCTAACTGCCTCTGCCTCAGCCCTGCCACCATGACTTTGTCCAGAAGAACATTCAGAAGGTTGTTTGGAAAATGTACAGTCTAATTAGCACATTACCCTTTTATTAGTATAGACTAGAGGCCCGGTGTATGAAAATTCATGCATGGGTGGGGATTGGGGGGGAGGAAGAGGTCCCTCAGCCCACCCTGCACTCTCTCCAATCAGGGACCCCTTGAGGGATGTCCAACAGCCTGTTTAGGCCCAATCTGACATCCCTTTCACAATCCAGGACTGCTGGCTCCTAACTGCTTGCCTGCCTGCCTTCCTGATTGCCCCTAACCACTTCTGCCTGCCAGCCTGATCACCCACTAACCACTCCCATGCCAGCCTGATTGATATCTAACTTCTTCCTTGCAAGCCTGTTTTCCCCCAACTTCCCTCCTCTGCTGGCCTGGTCACCCCTAACTGCCGTCCCCTACAGGGTTGGTGCCTCCCAACTGCCCTCCCTTGCTTGCCTGATCACCCACAACTGCCTTCCCTTGCAGGCCTGGCCCCTCACAACTGCCCTCACCTGCTGGCCATCTTGTGGTGGCCATCTTGTGTCCACATGGGGGCAGGATCTTTGACCACATGGGGGCAGCCATCTTGTGTGTTGGAGTGATGGTCAATCTGCATATTGCTCTTTTATTAGATAGGATAGAGGCCTGGTACATGGGTGGGGACCAGCTGGTTTGCCCTGAAGGGTGTCCCAGATCAGGGTGGGGGTTCCCTTGGGGCATGGGACAGCCTAGGGGAGGGGCTTGTGCTGGTTTGCAGACCAGCCACGCTCCCTGGCAACCCAAGCAGAGAATTTATTTACCTTCTACAATTGAAACTTTGTAGCTGGAATCTATTTACCTTCTACAATTGAAACTTTGTAGCCTAGAGCAGAGCCAAGCCTCCTGCTGGCTCCATGACTGCCGCCATTTCTGTTTGGATTTGTTTACCTTCTATAATTGAAACTTTGTACCTGGAGTGGAGGCCTAGGTGGGTCAGGGCTGCAGAAGCTTGGCTTCCTCTAACACTGGGGGCAACCCTAGCCTCTCTCCTGCTCTCTGCGGCCACAGCCATCTTGGTTGGGTTTAATTTGAATACTTGCTCTGGTTGGCTGGTGGGCATGGCTGGTGGGTGTAGTGGAGTGATGGCTAATTTTCATATTATTCTTTTATTAGGTAGGGTGCCACCTTGTCCTAAAAATGCTGGTTGTTCCCAGGTTTTTCTGTCATGGAAGGGGATCCCTCAGTGACATCCTGGGTTCTGACCAGGGTTTATGCACTTGTGCTTTATCTCAGCAGATAAGATTCCTAGAAGAAGACTCTTGGGTGTACCTTGACTATTTCTATCAATTTTGCCAAATCATCCTCCAAAAATGTTGAATCACTTTAAACTCCTACCAGCAACCATGCATGTGTGTGCCCTCTGTCCTACTTTGATGCCAATATCATTGATTTCCCCCTAGAAGCTTCCCTCCCATCAGCCGGGACTGATTGACACTTGAGCCAACCTCACTGTTCAGCTGGGGACTTTATTTCCTGAGATAGAATTATGGAGGAGGAAAATAGTTTTCCTCTACCTTTCTGGGTTCTTAGTGGAGGCCCTTGTAATGAAAGACAGATCACCAAGAGAAAAACAAAAATTCACTAACATGTGTACCTCGTGTATATGTGGGAGATCCCAGGGAAAAATGAGTAACTCCCCAAGGTGGCTTAGAGTGCAGACTTAAATACCTTTTTCCTAGGGAAAGGGAGCGAGGATGTGGCCTCTTAGAGGAGAATAGGTGATTTTTAGGAAACATGAATGGGGGTGCGGAGAAAGTTTGTAAAAAAGTTTGGGTGTGTGTCAACTTCTACTCTCCTGTCCTGTGACACGAGTCAGTCCTCTCTGCCTGATGACACTTCTCTGTCAAGGAGACCTAAGACTTTTTTTTAAAAAATATATTTTATTGATTTTTTACAGAGAGGAAGGGAGAGAGATAGAGAGCTAGAAACGTCGATGCGAGAGAAACATCTACCAGCTGCCTCTTGCACACCCCCTACTGGGGATGTGCCAGCAACCAATGTACATGCCTCTGACTGGAATCGAACCCGGGACCTTTTAGTTCGCAGACCGATGCTCTACCACTGAGCCAAACTGGTTTCAGCGAGACCTAAGACTTTTAAGCTCCTTTTGAGGGGTCCAATTTTAGGCAGATCAGGAGACTTCAGTGAAATCCTCTGTATGCATTTGCTGTTTTTCAAGCATCTGCAGCTTAAGATCTTCAATATAACAACACGGCAATATTGGGGTGACATGTTCTCTGACCTTCAGAATAAACCCAACAAAAGCTTGTTTCCTCTCTTAGATGACTTGCCACAATAATGTTATTCCCTGGACACAGTATTCTGGCCAGGCTGTCCTGAGACTGGTCATAACATACCCTGCACTTGTAGAAGGTGTGGGCCACATCACTAAGTAAATCAGGGTCATTTTCTCATCTTGAGAAAAGGGAGATAAACTTATGGTAGTTTATCTCCCTTTCCACAGGTTTCCTGTGGGTTGTGTCTTGCTGCAGCTCCGGTGGCCCCAGCGCCACTATGGCCACAAGGCTTTGGGTTTCTGGGTTCTGGATCCCCCGTTGGCTGTGTCTCTGCACCTCCAACCCCAGTGCTGCTGTGGCCGCGGGGCTAGGGGCAGCTGGGTGCTGGGCCCCCCTGCAGGCTTGTGTCTCTGCTCCTCTGGTCCCCATGGCAGCGGCGACAAAGCAGCCCTTTGTGGGTGGGGTGGGGCAGAAAGCCTGTGTCGTTGCCATGGTGACGATGTAAGCATCACAGCCCAGCAGCCACCATCTTTGTCACAGACTGATTGTCAATTTGCATATTCACTCTTTGTTAGATAGGGTGAGAGGCCCAGTCCATGAAATCTATGCACAGGAGTGTGTGTCCCTCAGCCCAGCCTGCACCCTCTCCAATCTGGGACCCCTTGGGGGATGTCCAAATTCTGATTTAGGCATGATCCCACAGGGATTGGGCCTAAATTGGCAGTCAGAATCCAGGACTGCTGGCTCCTAACTGCTCGCCTGCCTGATTGATGCCTGACTGCTCCCCTGCCAACCTGATTGCCCCCAACTGCCCTCACCTGCCAGCATAATCCCCAACTGCCCTCTGCTGCCAGCCTGATCTCCCCCAACTGCCCACCCCTGCTGGCTTGATTGCTCCCAACTGCCCTTCCCTGCCAGCCTGGTCACCCCCAACTGCCCTCCCCTTCTGTCTCTATTGCTCCCAACTGCCCTCCACTGCCAGCCATCTTGTGGTGGCCATCTTGGGATGATGTCATGTGTGGGTGTGACACCACCTAGGCTTTTATTACATAGAACATTTTCTACCTCTTTTCTTTTATACCATTTAATTCCCCTATTCTTTTTTAAAAATATATTTTTTATTGATTTCAGAAAAGAAGGGAGAGGAAAAGAGAACAATATCAATAATGAGAGAGAATCATTGATTGGCTGCCTCCTGTGAGGAGGCTAAAAGGGGTAATTCCAATGTAACCCTCATATTTGGGGAATAGTGATCTGAATCCACGCCAGCAAGCTCAGTGTACATTCCTGATAACCTATAATTAAGTCACTATCTCCTTTCCAGACACTGGTCTTGCAGAACCTGTTACAGAGGCCATTGGGCTGTGGACAGTGCATTGTCTGGAGGGAGGGTTATTAACGTGGGCACCAGGCCAGACCATCAGATGTGGCCTGGAGACCTCCAACACCTGGGGCTTTCTGGCAAGGCCCTCGAAAAGGACCGGAAGCATAATCTATGTTTGCAGGACAGACCACAGGGAGGGAGATATAAAGGAGGGCCCCATCCTTTGCTCAGATTTGGAAGGCTGTTCCCTGAGTCTGCCGGCGTATTAAACAGTGTCCCGATAGCCTCCGCCCTCCCCAGCTTCCGCCCCCCAAGCCTCCACACCACCAGCCTCCGCCCCCCCCAGCCTCCACACCACCAGCCTCCGACCCCCCCCAGCCTCCACACCACTAGCCTCCGCCCCCCCCAGCCTCCACACCACCAGCCTCCGACCCCCCCCAGCCTCCACACCACTAGCCTCCGCCCCCCCCCAGCCTCCACACCACCAGCCTCCAACCCCCCCCCAGCCTCCACACCACCAGCCTCCAACCCGAGTCTCCATACCATCAGCCTCCGCCCCCCCACCCCAGCCTCCACACCACCAGCCTCCGCCCCCCCCAGCCTCCACACCACCAGCCTCCAACCCGAGTCTCCATACCATCAGCCTCCGCCCCCCCACCCCAGCCTCCACACCACTAGCCTGCGACCCCCGAGCCTCCACACCACCAGCCTCCGCCTGCTGAGCCTCCACCCCCCGCCTCTACAATCCCCCTTCCCACCCCCCCCCCCCCCCCCCGCCTCCACCCGCCGAGCCTCCACTTCCGGAGCCAGCCCAGGTCGGCGGGAATCGGATCTACTCCTAATTCGCTCCCGCAAGCCCCCAGCTCCACCACTCCCCCCCACCCCCCCACCCCGCCGCCGCACAGACAAAACCAGCGTGGCTCAGCGGCTCAGCGGCCGCCCAGGAACCGGGAGGTGAGGGTGGCTCCGGGTCAGGGCACACGCCGGGCTGCGGGCTCCGTCCCCGGCGGGAGGCACGGAGGAGGCGGCGGCCACGAATGATTCTCTCACCACTGAGGCTTCAATCTCTCTCTCTCCCTTCCTCTCTGAAGTCAAAAAATAAATATATAATCAATAATAACATTAAAAAAGCAAAACAAAAACGTGGGGTCCGGCCAGACTCTTAAGTTCTGGGTGAGAGTGGCCGGAGCCTTCCTCTCCAACATACCTGGACTCTCTCCTCCTCCCCGTGGCCCCAAACTCCGCTCCTGAGAAGCCTGTTCAAGTCCACCCCCCGACCCCTTCAAAACAACAACAACAAAAAAACAGTGTCCCTTCATTTCTTTGAATGAAGCATCTTGATTTTCTTTGGTCTTTTGCAACAGCTGGTTCCCTGATAACAGGAAACCAACTGCACTTGGCTTTTTTGGCCTCCGGTGAGGGGACAGGGCTTGGGGCTGGGGGTGCAGGATAAGCCTCCGGAAGGCCTGCCCTGCTGATTTTAGCAGAATTGAACAGGGGGACTTCTAGCACTCCCAGACCTTAGCCTAGGACCCGGCCAGCATCTGGATAAAGTGGAAGGCCACTTCTGGGCCTGTCGACAGAATCGGTGACGTAGGGGCCCCAGTCAGTCAGGCCCACTCCAGTGAGTGGAAGGGGGAGCTTGGTCACCTCCCCGGAAGTCATAGGACTTCATCAGGTAAACTGGTCAGGAATCAGGAATCAGGTGGGTGGACTGTGTTTTTAAACTCCGCGTGACTGTCTGGTGAAAGCGTGTGAGTATGGAGGGAGAGGGCCTGCCCTCTCTATCCTTTGTGTGGCTCCATGACTTTGGTTACGGAGTCCGAGTGGGCCCCAACCTGCGGTTCTGCGATTCGTTATATGGCATAATGGTGACTCATCCCCACGTGGAGGTGACCAGGCCCAGGTTAATACGGGTGCACCTTAGCTAAGACGAATCTAACCTCCTAAGGGACTCGGCCAGGCGGGCATCTGAGTGAGGATCTGTGAAAACAGGTCACCCCTTTCCTTGTCTGTCTCCCGCCACTAATAATCATGGTTCTCAATTGCACATTGAAAAATTTGAAAAGGGTTTAATGAAAGCTATGGTATTAAAATGAACCCCAAAACACTGAGGAAATTCTGTGAAGTGGAATGGCCAGTCTCCATGGTTGGCTGGCCTTCGGAAGGCTCCTTAAATAAGGGACTGGTCAGGGCGGTCTGGAATGTAGTCACGAAAGATCTTGGACACTCAGATCAGTTTCCCTACATGGACAGCTGGTTAACACTTGCTCAAACCTTGCTGCCTTGGGTCCGGTTCTGCGTGGGTAACAAGGGACAGAGTAAGCTTTTTTTTTTTTTTTTTTTTTTTCCAGAGTAAGCTTTTAACAGCAGGAGTGAAGAGGCAGGCAGGGCAGGTGCAGGCTAAGGAAAAGCAAGCAGGAGAGGAGAAATCAGAAGAGAAGCAGGCAGGAGAAAATAAACAGGTCCCTCAGAAGGGAACCCAACCCCGTTCTGCCAGGATCCCTGAGGAAGTCCCACCAGTTTTACCACCTCCATATGAGCCACTGGCACACCAAGTGCTCCCCTGCTGGCTGGGAGGGTCAGGAAGGTCTGGAAACACCGCCCCCCTCCATCTCCCCTCCACCGGGCTCTCCAGAGCCAGGTGGGCGGCGTTTGTGTTCAGCCGATCAAGGGCCCAAACCACAACCAGCATGACAGATGCCTCTCAGGGAGATTCAAGGTCCCATCTTGGTGAAGATGGGACCTTGCAGGAGGGAAGGCCAGTCTATTATTATCAGCCCTTTACCACAAGTAACATCCTGAATTGGAAACATCATTGCTAGAGAGTGAGAATTTTTGAGCATGCTTCCAGAGAGGCCATGGACTATGCCCCAGACAGAGTTGTCAGTGCTGACACCAGGCCAGGCCTTGAGATACGGTCTCATGGGCCCTTCCCAGCACATAGTCTTTCTTTCATAGAACACTGCCAGCTTTCTGAAGAACAGGATGACCCTGTGAACAACATGGTTATCAATAGCACGACTCTGACGTTGCTTGGAAAAAACTGTTTTGTCTTGGGTTACTTGTTCTGCAAAAACAGGGTGTGGTTAATGGTCTTAAGAGTGGTCCTACACAAAGGGTCACTGCTGCTCTCTGGATTCCCAGAGTGGAGAAAGGCAGAGTAGTTGCCCAGTGGCTGGCTGGCCGGCTAATAAAGGCTCCCTAAATTTTAATTTGGTCTGGTCTCCAGTGGTCATTCACTCACCTTCGCTCCACAACAATCACACCCCAGTTTATTCTAAAAAACCCCAGGCCATGATAGACCTCCTAGAAACAACTTTCCAGACCCATAAACCCACCTGGGTGGACTGCAAGCAGCTCCTTTTCATATTCTTTAACACTGAGGAGTGCATGAGAGTAGTATCAGAGTGGCTCCAGACCCAGGCCCCGGCAAGAATATTAGATATAGACAGATGGGCCTTCCCAGATGATGAACCCAATTGGAACCCAAACTCAGAAGATGGAAGGACCGGGCTAGAAAGATATTGGCTGGCCTTCCTTCAGGGGGTCAGGGCCGGAGCCAAGAAGCCCACCAACATGGCTAAAATCTCTGAGGTTTTCCCGAAGCCTGACGAAAGCCCAGCAGCTTTCTAAGAGAGAATGTGAGGCATACCTAATCTACACTCCCTTTAACCTTAAGGCCCTGGAAAATCAGACCATGGTAAATGCCGCTTTTGTAGGCCAAGCCCAGCCTGATATCAGGAGAAAATTACAGAAGCTGGAAGGGTTTCCAGGAAAGAATGCCACTGAACTGCTGGAGATAGCCAACAAGGTTTTCATCAACGAGACAGTGTGGTAAGGAGGGAGGAAGAAAAAAAAAATACAAAGAAGGGCCAATATAACAGCAGCAGCTTTTAGAGTCTCAGCTCCCAGACAGATCAGAAAGGGAAGCAAGAATACAGATGGGAGAGAAAGAGCGAGCCTGAGACAGACCAGAGTGCCTATTGTAAGGAGACACGACACTGGAAGAATGAATGTCCCAACAGCAAAGTAAGAAAGCTGGGCCCCCTTTTCCACCCAGGCACTATCAACCAGAGCCACCTGGGCTAGCGATGGCTGATTCTGACTAGGACAGATCGGGCTCTTTTCAACTGGGCCCCCACCAGCCCATGGTCAGAATGAAAATCAGGGGCCAGAGTGTGAACTTTATGGTTGATACGGTAGCGGAGCACTCAGTGGTCACTCAGAAAGTAGCGCCTCTCTCAGGAAAGGAGGTCACTATTATTGGAGATACTGGGGACCAGACCCGTAGACCATTCTGCTGCCCTCGTCAATGCCAAATTGGAGGTCTTCAACTAATTCATGAAATCTTGTACTTGCCAGACTGCCTCTAATAGGTAGAGATCTTTTAGCCAAAATGGGGCAGAAATCACTTTTGCTCCAGATGGTTCAGCACAGCTTCGCCTAAGTGAGCAGACCTCCCAATGATTCTGTCCTTAGCAGTGCCCTGGGTGGAAGAATGGAGACTTTATACTCCCCAGTCAAAGGCCTCACCTTTAGAGCCTGAATTAGAGAAGGAATTCCCACTGGTCTGGGCAGAAGGGAATCCTCCAGGCCTGGCTAAGGACCCTGCCCCAGTGCTAGTCGAGTTAAAGCCTGGGGCACAGCCTGTTAAAATCTGCCAATATCCAATTCCAAGAGAAGCACGCCTAGGTATCCAGGGCCACTTAGACCGGCTGCTTCAGTG
Organism: Nyctalus aviator; assembly: GCA_036971965.1. NCBI lineage: Eukaryota > Metazoa > Chordata > Mammalia > Chiroptera > Vespertilionidae > Nyctalus > Nyctalus aviator. The sequence continues at coordinate 727,648 of CM072934.1, read as the reverse complement.
GGGACTTGTTAAATGATGCAGGTCTCCATGGAACACATCTCTCGTGCCTGTCAAAAAGCCTGGGACTAATGACTACAGGATCTACGGGCTGTTAATGAGGCTGTTATAATCCTGTATTCAGCACTGCCGGACCCCTACACTCTTCTGAACCCCTACACTACATCCCATCAGAGGCGGAATGTTTTAAATGCCTAGATCTGAAAGATGCCTTTTTCTGCCTTAGATTAGCTCCTTCCAGCCAGCCTCTTTTCGCTTTTGAGAGGGAAAACCCAACTATAGGGGCCAAGGAGCAGTTCACCTGACTGCCACAAGGGTTCAAGAACTCCCCTACTCTCTTTAGTGAAGCACTAGCATCTGATCTAAGTTCCCAGGACAGGACTTGGGGTGTGTTCTACTCCAGTATGTAAACGACCTCCTACACACCAACTCCACACGAACTCAGTGTTGGGAGGGAACACGAGCCCTTCTGAGACTACTAACTGAAACAGGTTATCGGGTGTCTAAGAAAAAGGCATAGATTTCTCAGAAAGAAGTCAAGTATCTAGGCTTTTGGATCATGCAGGGGAAGTGAAGACTAGGGACTGAAAGGAAGAAGGCAGAATGTGCCATCCCAGTCCCTAGCACCTGGCGGCAGGTTCAGGAATTCCTGGGAATGGCAGGGTTCTGTCGAATTTGGATCCCAGGGTTTTCAGACCTGGGTAAACCTCTCTATGAAGCTTTAAAAGGGGAAGAGAAGGCACCTATAAACTGGGGTCCCACAAAGGGGAAGTACTGGAATCAAGGCTTGTTAAGTGAGAACCAGTAAGAACTCTTAATCCTGCCACCTTTCTATCCATCGCTGAGGGGACCCCTGAACATGATGGCCTGGAAGACCTAGAGGAGGTTTACCCCAGCCTGCCAGATCTAACGGATAGGCCCCTGCCAAACCCGGACTTGGTATTGTTCACAGACAGCAGCAGCTTCTTAGATGAAGCAAAAAGACAAGCCGGGTATGCAGTGGTATCAAACTTTGAGACAATTGAGGCACAGGCCCTGCCTGAAAGATGGTCAGCACAGAGGGCAGAACTTTGAACTCTTGCCAGAGCCCTAGGATAAGTGTGCCTACATCTACACTGACTCATGCTATGCCTTTGCTACCCTGCATGTCCATAGGGTCATATATAAGGAAAGGGGGCTATTGATGGCCAGAGGGAAAGGAATCAAATATCAGAATGAGATCTTAAAGTTACTAGAAGCAGTCTGGGAGCCCAAGGAAATAGCCATCATCCATTGCAAAGGTCACCAGAAAGGGAAAGACTCAGTGTCAGAAGGAAACCAGCATGCTGATGCCGCAGCCCAGCTGGCTGCTAAAGAACAAGTGGCACCAGCACGGATCATGATGGCCCCCGAATTACCTGAACCTCCGAAATACAGTCTCCAGGAAGAGGAATGGGCTAAACAAGAAGCGGGTAAGAGGATGAGGAAGGTTGGTGGATACTCCAGATCATAGGGTCCATGTCCCTGAACAGTTAGCCCATAAGGTAGTCCTCCAGCAGCATGAATTCACTCATTTAGGAAAGATGCCCTAGAAGCTTTGTTAGGCAGGTACTACCTGATTGCCTGTCTTCCCTCTTTGTGTGCCTCAGTTTCTCAGTGTTGCCTCCTCTGTGCACAGAATAATGCCAAACAGGGACCTGTGGGACCAATAAGAGCTCAGTGCTGTGGGCAAACTCCTTTTGAGGACTTAGAAGTAGATTTTACAGAAATAGGGCCTAGCAGAGGGAATAAATATCTGTAGTCTTTGTTTGCACCTTTTCAGGCTGGGTCAAGGCTTATCCCACTCACACTAAAAGGTGAGAGAAGTCACTAAGGCATAGCTGAAGGACATAATTCCGAAGTATGGAATGCCTCTGACCATAGGGTCTGATAATGGCCCAGCCTTTGTAGCAGAAATAGTACAACGGTAGCTAAGGCTTTAGGAATTAGATGGAACCTACATACAGCTTACAGGCCTCAGAGTTCAGGGAAGGTAGAGCGCATGAACCAGACTCTAAAGCAGACTATAGCTAAGCTATGCCGAGAGACAACCTTACCCTGGACAGATATCTTGCCTCTTGTACTCCTGTGGGTACGCTGTGCCCCGAGGGCCAGGGTAGGTTTCTCTCCGTTTGAAATTCTATATGGTAGAACCCCTCCCTTAATTCAGCCAAAGGGAGATTTGGGGGAAACAAGGAACTTAGAAATCCAGAAACAACTACAAAGACTTGGAAAAACTGTCTTTGAGATCCACAGGTGGGTTACTGAAAGACCACCTATCTGTCTAGGAACAGCCGTTCATCCTTAAAAACCTGGAGACCAGGTTTGGGTAAAGGCCTGGAAAAGGGAGCCCCTCATGCCTACCTGGAAGGGACCCTATCCAGTCATACTAACCACCCCACAGCTCTTAAGGTTGCAGGACTGAACACCTGGATCCACCACTCCTGGGTGAAGGCAGCCCACCAGCCAAGTGACATCCTGTCTGAGTGGAAGGTGACCTCTGACCAGAAACACCCCCCGAGGATCACTCTTAAGAAGACAGCGGACCTAGCTGAACAACCTGCTTCAAGGAATTCAGAAATGCCCTGCTAGATTCTCCCTAACTCTAATCTCTCTTTCTTATCTCCTCCTAAAGTGTACCACCAGAAACCAAGACTAGCACCAGGAGGAGAACTCATCTGTTCTTGCTGGAACACAAAAGTTCCATAAAATTACTGCTTCCCACACAGCAAGGAAACAAAGACCTCAACATGGATTGCTGGACTACACCTTGTCATGCCATCCTTGGCTACATCTGCCCTGCAGGAATAGCCATAATACTGCTCTTTGTCCTAGCGGTTCACTGTTGTGGACCCCCACTGAAAAGAAATAGAGGGAATAACATGCTCCCACTAATAATATTAGCGAGTACATACTTGCCTCCCATAGGAACCACTCCCACGTGTACTTGCTTAGAAACTCAGTACCCAAATATGCTAGACTGGGTAGCCTATGGGAAAGCTCCATCAAGCCAGATGTTTGTTAGCTATTCTTATCAGCCTGTGGCATTTTATGACTCTACCACCAAATGCACGTTGGAGGGAGGGGGGATTGTATTGGATGGAAAAAACGATAGGACCTGTCATGGCCATGTGCGCTAATTAATGTTGCTCCTATTTGTTTCAGGAGTACCCAAGGCCAACATCCAACAGGTAGTCACCCAGATGAACTATACAACTCTACCCTCAAGGCTGAAAATACCACCTACCTCTGAAGCCCCCTGCAGTAACATTCTATGCCTGTGGGACCACTGCTTACCTCTGCCTGCCTGCAAACTGGACAGGAATGCCGTAAACTTCAGAATTCCTTACAAACCCCTCACAGGATGCTAACCCCTTTTTTATCGCCCCTTTTCAGCTGGAAGCAGTTAAGAGTGGTCATCGTCCATGTTCACCATAACATCCTGTAGTCGTTGTACCACAAGGCCAAGAGAAGTTTGTGGGACAAGAAGGGATAGGGAATGAGGAGACTAAAAGGGGTAATTTCAATATAACCCTCATATTTGGAGGTTAGTGATCTGAATCCATGCCAGCAAGCTCAGTGTACATTCCTGATAACCTATAATTAAATCCCTATCTCCTTCCCAGTCACTGGGCTTGCAAAACCTGTTACAGAGGCCATTGGGCTGTGGACAGTACACTGCCCAAATGGAGCGTTATTAACGCTGACACCAGGCCAGACCACCAAGTATGGCCTGGAGACCCCCAGCACCTGGGGCCTTCTTGCAAGGCCCTCGAAAAAGATCGGAAGCATAATTCATATTTGCAGTACAAAGACCTCAGGGAAGGAGATATACGGGAGGACGACCCATGCATGTTCCTTCACTCAGATTTGGGAAGCTGTTCCCTGAGTTTGCTGGTATATTAAACAGTGTCCCCCCTTTTTCCTCAGAAGTGTCCTTGGTCTTCTTGGTCTTCTTGGTCTTCTGCAACAGCTGCACACCGCCCTGGGACTCAAGCCCACAAGCCAGGCATGTCTCTTGACTGGGAATTAAACTGTGACCTCCTGGTTCATTGGTCAACACTCAGCCACTGAGCCATGTTGGCTGGGCATCCTTAACCTATTCTTTTTTTCTATTTTCTTTCTATTATCTTTGCCCTTTCATATTCCTCTTTCTTCATTTTTTTCCTCCTCATCTTTCCTATTATACTATTATGATTCTCTTTACACTTTCCTAATCTGTTTTCTGTTGTGGTTGCTTTTGTTGTTGTTGTAGGGGTCCTGTATATGTTCTTGTTCTGTTTCAATTTTGTTGTGTTTTGTTTTATTCTGCTAACACCAGCACAACAGTTCTCATGATGTGGTCAGGGTGAGCCTCACAATCAGCCAGCCTGAGAGGAGATTCCTCACACAAATGGGACAACAGCATTCAGGACCCAGTTACAAGTGAGAGCCCAAGTAATTCACACAAGGGTCATTCCTGGAGTACCCAGCTCATGGTGTCTAAGAAACTACACCGCTGGGCCAGACAAAACACTTCGTGAAGACTGGGAGACACAGCAATTTGCTCTATTATACAAAAACAAATACAAAGGGACATAAAAAATGGGAGACAAAGAAACAACCCCCAAATGAAGAAAAAGGAGTAAACTACAGAAAGAGAGCTAAACGAAATGGAGGCAAGCAATTTGTCAGATATAGAGTTCAAAGTAATGGTTATAAGGATGCTCAAGGAACTTAGAATTTCAAGAAACTCAGTGGAAATTACAACAGCATGGAACATGAAATAGACACAACTAAGAATTTAAAAACACAACTAAGAATTAATTGGAAATGAGGAATAACATATCCGACATCAATGATACACTGAAAAGAATCAAAAGTAAGTTAAATGAGACAAAAGATCAAATCAGTGACTTAGAGGACAATGTAGAAAAAAATACCCAATTATACAGCAAAAAGAAAAAAGAATTAAAAAGCAAGAGAATAGTTTAAAGGAACTTTGGGACAACATGAAATATAACAATATTCACATCATAAGGATGCCAAAATGAAAAGTGAGCAAAGACTAAAGAACCTATTTTTAAAAATGATAGAAAATTTCCTTAACCCAATGAAGTAAAAAGTCACACAAGTTCTGATAGCACAGAGAATTCTAATCAAAATGAACTTAAAGAGACCCAATCCAAGACACATCATAAGCAAAATGTCAAACATTAAAGACTAAGAATATTAAAGGCAGCAAGAGAAAGTCAAAAAGTTATCTATAAGGAAGTACCCTTTAGAATGTCAGCTGATTTCTCAACAGAAATACTTCAGGCCAGAAGGGCTTGACGTGTAGTACTCAAAATATTGAAAAACAAGGACCTGAATACAAGACTACTCTATCCAGCAAGGCTAATATTTCTAATTGAAAGAGAAATAAAGAGCTTCCCAGACCAGAAAAGGCTAAAGGAGCACATGACCACAAAACCAGCATTGCAGGAAATGTTGAAGGGGCTGCTCTAAGAATAAGAAGAAACTGAGAGGGAGAAGGACATAGGTATAAAGAAAAAAAAATGGCATTAAGTAAGTACCTATCAATAATGTAAATGGATTAAATGCTCCAATCAAAAGACAAAGTAGCTGAATGTATAAGAAAACATGACACATTTATATGCTGTCTACAAGAGACCCACCCCAGAACAAAAGATTCACCCAGGATGAGAGCAAAGGGTTGGAAAAAAATTCTGTGCAAATGGAAATGAAAGGAAAAAAAAAAAAAAAAGCTGGGCTAGCCATACTTATATCTGATAAAATTGCCTTCAAAGCAAAGTCCATAAAAAGAGACAAAGATGGCTATTCCATAATATGAAAGAAATCAAGACAACAAGAGGATACCCTGGTAAATATATATGCACAAAACATAAGAGCATCCAAATATATAGCAAATTCTCTGAGAACCTTAGGGAGAGATTGATAGCAATACAGTCATAATCGGGAATTTCAACAGCTTCACTGGATAGATCTTCAAGACAAAAAATCAACAGTGTGAGCCTAACAAGGAAACAGTGAGCCTAAATGATACAACAGGACAGGTGGAATTAATTGACATTTTCAGAATATTCCACCCCAAAGCTGCAGAATAGACATTCTTCTCAAGTTGACATGGAATGTTCTCAAAGATAGACACAAAAAATAACTCTACAGTTCAAAGGATTAAAATTATATCAAGCATCTTCTTGGATCACAATGGCATGAAACTAGAAATCAGTCACAATAAAAACACTCAAACATTCAAACACATGGAGGCTAAATAGCATGTTATTAAACAATGAATGGGTTACCAATGAAATCAATGAATAAATAGAAAACTTTCTGGAAACAAATGGAAATGAGTACACAACAACCCCAAACCTCTGGGACACAGCAAAAGCAGTCTTGAGAGGGAAGTTCATAACATTACAGGCCTACCTCAAAAAACAAGAAAACTTCTGATAAACTATCTAACCCTACAAGTAAAAGAATTAGAAAGAGAACAAGAAAAGCCCAGAATAAGTAGAGAGAAAAAAATAAGAAAGATCACAGCAGAAATAAATGACATTGAGACTAAAAAGACCGAGCAATACCAAAGACCAATAAACTCAAAAGCTGATTCTTTGAAAAGATAAATGAGATTGAGGAACCTTTAGGCAGACTCATCAAAAAACAAAGAGAGAGGACACAAATAAGTAAAATCAGAAACAAAAGCTGTGAAGTTACAACTGACATCACAGATATATAAAGTGTAAGAAAATACTATGAACAACCATATGCCAACAAGCTGGATAACCTAGATGAAATAGACAAATTCCTAGAAACATACAACCTTCCAAAGCTGAATTAGGAAGAGTCAGAAAACCTGAATAGGCCAATAACAACTGACAAAGTTGAAGCAGTAATTAAAAAACAGCCCCAGGAAACAAAAGCCCTGGTCTAGACAGTTTCACAAGGGAGTTTTACTATCATCCTCCTAACATCCTCAAACTATTCAAAAAATACAAGAGCAAGGAACACTTCCAAGCTCTTTTTATGAGGCCAGCATTATCCTAATTCCAAAACCAGATAAAGACAAGACAAAGAAAGAGAATTACAGGCCAATATCCTTGACAAAGGAAGCAAGAGCATACAACGGAGTAAAGACTGTCTCTTCAATACATGATGTTGGGAAAATTGGACAGGTACATGCAAGAGAGAGAGAGAGAGAGAAAGACAGAGAGAGAGAGAGAGAGAGAGAGAGAGAGAGAGAGAGAGAGAGAAACTAGACCACAAATTTACACCATACACAAGAATAAATTCTAGCTGAAACCGGTTTGGCTCAGTGGTAGAGCATCGGTCTGCGGACTGAAAGGTCCCATGTTCGATTCCGGTCAAGGGCATGTACATTGGTTGCGGGCACATCCCCAGTAGGGGGTGTACAAGAGGCAGCTGGTCGATGTTTCTCTCTCATCGACGTTTCTAGCTCTCTATCTCTCTCCCTTCCTCTCTCCCTTCCTCAATAAAAATATATTTAAAAAAAAGAATAAATTCTAAATGGATAAAAGACATAAATGTAAGCCATGAAACCATAAAAACCCTAGAAGAAAACATAGGCAGCAAAATCTCCGACATCTCTCATAGCAATATGTTTATGGATACATCTCCTCTAGAGCAAAGGAAAATAAGGAGAAAATAAAAAGCTTCTGCCCAGCAAAAGAAACCACCGACAAAATGAAAAGGGAGCCCACTGTATGGGAGAACATATTTGGCAATGACACATCTGATAAAGGATTAATATCCAAAATATATAAGGAACTTGGTGTCAGGGCAAAGAACAACTTCTGGGTGATTGGCAGGAAGGTAGGGAGGGGGAGAGTGTGAGAGAGTGAGGGAGCTATAGAGAGTGTAAACGTGTGGTTAGATTCTGCAGGTCCTCCAAGGGGCTGCCGAACCAGGCAGACTTAGATGGCGGAGCCCCATGCACAAAGCAAACACTTCTGGGAGGCCAGTGTGGGCACAGAGACCACACTATCTTGAGAAATAGCTGCTTGAGACTAGGCCTCAGCACCACCAAGTCTTGTCTCAGATGCAAACCAGGACCTTGCAGCCACTGGGGACAGAGACCTGTGACCACAGCTTCAAACCAATAGACTACAAGAATCCAGACTTCCCGGCCGCAGATTTCTGTGAGTCAAAGAGCCTATACCCATCCCCGAAGGCTCACAGAGTGCCATAGTAACTGATAAACTCGACCCTCACACAGGCCACAGCATCCCTACTGGAATTTTAGTTTGGAAGTGAGCACACAGGCAGCAGAACTGCTACAGGAATTTGAGCCAAAGAATCTGCTTCCCACAACGCAATTGGGCAACTAAACCCAAAGCCCACTCAGGGCAGCAATGCCACTTGACTTCAATTCTGGGCAAGCACACACAGAAATCTGTTTCCCTCAGTGCAGGCAAGCCACAGAGCTATTGTGCAACTCAGTCCCCCATGTTGACCAGGATCCAGATTCTCCTAGTGGGAGTCAGCACTGACCACCACTGACTTGACTTTGTTTTTTATTGTGTGCACCTGGGATCCCTGACTCATAGCTCATTCACACTAAGAGCCAGTGACTTCAATTCTTGGTGCATGTGCACACAGGGACCTTGATTCTCAGCGAGAAGCCACAAAAGGCAACAGAGACTCTGATACTCAATTATTGGTTCAGACACAGGGGAACTCTGGCTCCTGGCATGTGCTAGGGAACTCTGATTTGCAGCACATGCCAACAGCGTGGTACAGGTGGGGTCCCTGATTCTAGGTGCACACACGAAATCACATTGAACACTAGTAACACTGACCCTGGGCTGTCGGGAGCCGAAAAAGAGTTAGTGACTACATCTTAAAAGACACCTCCATCTTAGACATTGTGTTTCTGACTTACCAGAACCCCTGTGACAAGCTGAGGCTTGGCAGTTAACTAGAAACAATCTAAATGCCTAGCAGCATATCTGGCCATTGAGCAAGGCACACCTGTTGTGATAACTCGCCCCGCCCCGGAGGGTCTGCTGTATCCTCCCCTGCAGGCACATCCTGCTGATAAGCAACCCTCCCCGCCCTGGAATGTCTCCCAGGCAACTTCTCCCTACTACCCATGTATGTATATTGTGACTGCAACAAATAAAAATTGGGGCTTGATCAGAACTTTGTCTTGCCTCCATTCTTCGCGTTCCTTGTTTGCTTCATTCTCTTAGGTGGTTCCGGCGTGCCCCCATTGATGCCCGGCAGGCCGGGGCACTGGGCGAGCCTGGTTACCACCAACCCATGGCAGCCACACATCTTAGTGTAGAGCACTTCAGTAATACTTGGGTGGTGTGAAGCTCCCACAACACATGGTGCAGGTCCATGCAACTCGAAGTTTGAATCTTCTGGTGATAGTCAGAATGAGGAGACTACACAATCCCTAGAGGAAAGAAACTGAGGAGTCCCCAAGAAAGAAAATTAGTGAAATTGAAGTATGTAACATGACAGAAAAAGAATTCAGAGTAATGGTCATGCAATTCATACATCGGATGGATGAGAAAATCAACAACCTATGCAAGAATCAGGAAGAAATGAAAAGTGATATAGCTTCAATCAAAAACACCATGGAAAGTATCAACAGTAGACTAGAAGAAGCAGAGGACCAGTTTAGTGAGTTAGAAGATAAGGTAGAAAAATAAGCTCAATCTGAACAGCAACTGGAGAAAAAAACTTAAAAAGCAGGAAGAAAGCCTAAGGGAGCTTTGAGACAACATGAAATGAAGTAACATACATATAACAGGGCTGCCAGAAGGACAAGAAGAGCAGCAAGGATTAGAACATCTATTTGAAGAAATAATGACAGATAACTTCCCAAATACGGGGAAGAAAAAAGTTATTCAAGTACAGAGTGTCTCAAGCAAGATCAATCCCAAAAGACCCCCACCAAGACACATCATAATTTCAATGGCAAATATTAATAACAAATAAAGAATCTTAAAGGTGGCAAGAGAGAGACAGAGAGTTACCTACAAAGGATCCCCCATCAGATTATCAAATGATTTCTCAACAGAAATACATCAAGCTAGAAGGGAATGAAAGGAGGTATACAAAGTGATGAAAGCAAAGGACTGAATACATGAATACTCTATCTAGCAGGACTATCAATCAAAATTGAAGGCAAAATCAGGAGCTTCGCAGACAAAAAAAAAAAAAAAAAAAGGCTAAGGGAATTTACACCACCAAACCAGCTATGCAAGAAATGCTAAAGGGAATGCTGTAAAAAGAAGAAATAAAAAGGGAAGAAGGAACACAGTTACAAAAATATATATGACTACAAACAAGTACCTTTCAGTAATAACTTTAAACATAAATGGACTAAATGCTCCAATCAAAAGACATCGAGTGGGTAAACAGATAAAAAAAATACGACCCATTTGTATGCTGTCTACAAGAGACTCACATCAGAACAAGGGACTCACACAGACTGAAATTGAAAGGATGGAAAAATATCTTTCAGGCAAATGGAGATCTAAGAAGAAATTAAAAGCATCCTGGAAACTAATGACAACAAAACACAACAATCCAAAAGCTATGGGACATAATGAAAGCAGTCCTGGAGGGAAGTTTGTAGCTCTACAGGCCTACCTAAAAAAAAAAAGTAGTAAATCACCTAACTCTACAACTCAAAGAATTAGAAAGAGAGCAACAAGAAAATCCCAGAGTGAGCAGAAGGAAGGAGATAACAACGATTAGAGCAGAAATAAATACATAGAGACAACAAACAAACAAACAAACAAACAAAAAAACACCAAACAAAACAAAATATCAATGAAACCAAGAGCTGGTTCTTTGACAGAATAAACAAGATTGATGAACATCTAGCCAGACTCACCAAGAAGCAAAGAGAGAGGGCTCAAATAAACAAAATCAGAAATGAGAGAGGTGAAATAACAACAGACCCCACAAAAATACAAAGGATTGTTAAAAAATACTATGAACAACTCTACTCCCACAAAAGACAACTTGGAGGAAATGGACACATTTTTAGAAAAATACAACCTTCCAAAACTCAATCAGGAAGTTTCTAAAAATATCAATAGGCTGATAACTATGGAAGAAGTTGAAGCAATCATCAAAAAGCTTCCAGCAAACAAAAGCCCAGGGCCAGATGGCTTCACAGGGAGGTATACCAAACATTCAAGGAAGAACTAAAACCTATCCTCCTCAGACTATTCCAAAAAATTTAAGAGGAAGAAACACTTCCAAGTTCCTTCTATGAATCCAGCATCACCCTAATACCAAAACCAGATAAAAGATAACACAATGAAAGAGAATTACAGGCCAATATCCCTCATGAATACATATGCCAAAATCCTCAACAAAATTCTAGCAAACTGGATCCAGCAATACATCAGAAAGATCATACACCATGACCAAGTAGGATTTATCCCAGGGATGCAAGGATGGTACAATATCCACAAATCAATCAACATGATACATCACATAAATTGAGAGATAAAAATCTCTCATATCAATTAACAGAAAAAGCATTTGACAAGATTCAACACCCCTTCTTGATAAAAACTCTCAACAAGGTGGGAATAAAAGGATCATACCTCAACATAATAAAATCCATACATGACAAACCCACAGCCAACATCATACTCAATGGACAAAAACTAAAACCATTTCCCCTAAGAACAGGAACAAGACACCATTCCTGCTCAACATAGTACTGGAAGTACTAGCCATTGTGATCATACAAGAAGAAGAAATAAAAGGCATCCAAATTGGAAAAGAAGAAGTAAAACTGTCCTTATTCACAGATGACATGATATTGTACATAGAAATCCTTAAAGACTCCATTAAAAAACAATTAGACTTAATAAATAAATTTGGCCATGTAGCAGGATACGAAATTAATGCCAAGAAATCTATGGCATTTCTTTACACCAATAATGAACTTACAGAAAGAGAGACTAAAAAAGCAATCCAATTTACCATTGCACACACAAAAAAATAAGATACCTAGGGATAAACTTAACTAAGGAGGTAAAAGATCTATATGCAAAAAACTATAGAACACTGAAAAAAGAGATAGAGGAAGACATATACACATGGAAGAACATACCATGTTCATGGATTGGTAAAATTAACATAATCAAAATGTTCATACTACCCAAAGCAATCTATAGATTCAACGCAATCCCCATTAAAATACCAATGGCATAGTTCACAGACCTAGAAAGAGCTCTCCAAAAATTCATCTGGGAATAAAAAAAGACCCCAAATAGCTGCAGCAATCCTGAGAAAGAAAAACAAAGTAGGTGGGATCTCAATACCAGATATTAAGATGTATTACAAAGCCACTGTTCTTAAAACAACCTGGTACTGGCACAAGAACAGACATATAGGTCAATGGAATAGAATAGAGAACCCAGAAACTGACCCAAACCACTATACCCAATTAATATTTGATAAAGAAGGCATGAACATAAAATGGAGTCAAGCAGTTTTTTTCACAAATGGTGTTGGACAGATACATGCAAAAAAAAAAAATGACACTAGACCACCAACTTACACCATACACAAAAATAAATACTCAAAATGGATAAAGGACTTAAATATAAGTCAGGAAATCATAAAAATACTAGAGGAATTCACAGGCAGCAAAATCTCAGACATATGCTGAAGCAATTTCCTCATTGATTCTGCTCCTAGGGCAATAGAAATGAAAGAAAATAGACAAATGGGACTACATCAAAATAAAAAGCTTTTGCACAGCAAAGAAAACATCAAAAAAACAACAATAAAGCCCACTGCATGGGAGAACATATTTGCTAATGTCATCACCTATAAGGGTTTAATATCCAACATTTACAGTGAACTCATACAACTTAACAAAAGGAAGATAAACAATCTAATCAAAAAATGGGCAACAGATCTAAATAGACATTTTTTGAAGGAGGACAGAAGGAAGGCCAAGAGACATATGAAAACATGCTCAAAGTTACTAATTATCTGAGAGATGCAAATCAAAATGACAATGAGATACCACCTCACACCTGTCAGAATGGCTATCATCAACAAATCAACAAAGGACAAGTGCTGGCAAGATGTGGAGAAAAAGGAACCCTCATGCACTGCTGGTGGGAATGCAGATGGTGCAGCCACTGTGAAGAACAGTATGGAGTTTTCTCAAAAAAACTAAAAATGGAATTCCAATTTGACCCAGTGGTCCCACTTCTAGAATATATCCCAAGAAACCAGAAACACCAATCAGAAAGGATATATGCACCCCTATGTTCATAGCAGCACAATTCACCATAGCTAAGATTTAGAAACAGCCTAAATGCCCATCAGCAGATGAGTGGATTAGAAAACTATGGTACGTCTACACAATGGAACACTATGCTGCTATAAAGAAGAAGGAACTCCTACCATTTGCAACAACATGGATGGAACTGGAGAGCATTATGCTAAGTGAAATAAGCCAGTCAGAGAAAGATAAATATTACTTGATCTCACTCATTTGTGAAATAATGAACAACATAAATTGATGATCCAAAACAGATCCAGAGACAGAGAAGCATCCATCAGACTGTCAAATCTTAGAGAAAAGGTAGGGGAATGTGGAGTAAGGGGTAGAGATCAACCAAAGGACTTGTATGCATGAATATAAGCCCAACCAATGGACATGAACACTAGGGGGGTGAAGGCATGAGTATGGGGGATGGGGGGAGTTGGGGAGGTTAATGGAAGAAGGAGGACACATATGTAGTACCTTAATCAATAAAGAAATAAATAAAAAACTTCTGCATTTGCTAATGATGTGTTAGTTCATTTGGAGCAACTCTCCTTCAGGAAACAACTAAACTTCCTGAATAAATGGAGTATTTTACAAGCACTTAAGAGTGAATTCTATAGTAAGACACTATTAAAGGAGAAACAAGAACCCAAAGAGATAAGTAGAGCACAAAAGTTGTTTAATTTGAACTTTTGTTCTGATGGCCTGTGGGATAAGGAAGGCCAATATCAAAAGGGTGATCTAATTGGAGACCCTCTCCACAATGACAGCGGCCTAAAGGCCCTGCACCCTTGGGGAAAGTGGGCCACAAGTAACCTTAGCCTTCCTGCCTGGATTTGCAGCCAGGATTCACGTGTTTGGTGTCCCGGGTTAAGGTTCTCCACAGGCCTCTCGTGAATGCAGACACACATCCTCTCTGGAGGAAGGTGCCTTCATTCTAGTTGTCGAATCATTGCTAATCGTTCCGATACAATGAGTAGCATAAAATCAAAGATAACCAGGAACAAAAAGAAACAAGTCACCATGAATAAGAACAGCAGAAACAGGCAGCCAGCAGAAATAGTCCTGCTAAGACATTCAATATTGGAGTTATCAGACAGTATAAGGCCACCGTACTTACTATGCTTATGGTCATAGAGGACAAGGTCAAGGATATCCACATGGGGAAGGAAACGACTAAGTTACCCAGCTGCTCGCCAGATGTGTATGAAACCACAAAAAACCAGGAATTGACAAAGCAGCCCTAAGACAAAGAAGGAAGCCACACGACCTGGTTTCAATGTACACTACAGAGCTATGATAATCAAAACAGCCTGGCAATGGCAGAAAAAGGACACACAGATCAACGGGACAGAACTGGAGCCCAGAAATAAAACCACTTGTATATGGACAAATACTTTTTTTTAAAAAGGAGCCATAAATTCACAAAAAGAAAGATCTTTAATAAATGGTGTTGGGAGGATTGGAAAGCCATGTGCAAAAGAATGAAACTAACTATTGTTTTTCCCTTTGTAGCACAATGAATTAAGAATGAATTAGCTTGGCCCACGTGGCTCAGTGATTGAGCTTCGACCTGTGAACCAGGAGGTCATGGTTGGTTCGATTCCTGGACAGGGTACATGCCCGGATTGAGGGCTTGATCCCCAGTGTGGGGCATATTTCTACTTCTCTCTCTCCCTCTCCATTCCTCTCTGAAAATCAATAAAAGTATATTTAAAAAAATAAATCAAAGACCTAAATGTAAGATCTGAAACAATAAATACATAGAAAAAAACAGGCACTAAACTTATGGACCTTGGTCATAGAGGACATTTTATAAATTTGACCCAAAGACAAGGGGAGTAAAGGCACAAATAAATGAATGGGACGACATCAAACTGAAAAGCTTCTGCACGGCAAAAGAAACTGACAACAAAACAAAAGGGCAACCAACTAAAGGGGAGATGATAATTACAAGCAACATCTCAGACAAGGTCTTAATATCCAAAATATATAAAGAACTCATAGAACTCAACACCAAACAAACATTCCGATTAAAAAATGAGCAAAGGACCTAAACAGACACTTCTCCCAAGAAGATGTACACATGGTCATCAAATATATGAAAAGATGTTCAACTCAAAACTACAATGAGACACCACCTCACACCTTACAGAACGGCTGTTCTCAACAAGATAGGTAATGCGTGTTGGAGAGATTGTGAAGAAAAATAAACCCTCATTCACTCCTGGTGGAAAATAAATTGTTACAGCCATGATGGAAAACGGTCTGGTGGTTTCTCAAAAACTAAAAATAGAGTTACATATGACTCAGCAACCCCTCTTCTGTGTATTCACCCAAAAACCACAAAAACATGTATTCACAAAGACATATATGTCCCACTATGTTCGTTGCAGCCTTATTTCACGGTGATCAACACATGGAGACAAGCAAGGTGTCCTTTGATAAAGGCCTGGTACAGAAGATGTGGTGTGTGCACATAATGCCATACTGTTCAGCTGTAAGAAAATGTGTGATATCGCCATTGGCAACACCATGGATGGTCCTTGAAAAGTCCAAGTGAAGTAAGCCAGTCAGTAAAAACCAAGAACCATAGGCTTCACTCATATGTGGGATATAAACCTGACACACAGACAGAGGACAGTGTGGTAGTTCCCAGAGGGAAGGGGTCGAGTGGTAGGAAAGGGGCCAGAACTATGGTGATAGAAGATGCTTTGACTTGGGTGGTGGCGCACAGTGCAGTGGCCAGCTCATGTGACACAGCAGTGTACACTTGAAACCTGTACGACCCTGCTGACCGGTGTCACCCCAATAAATTTAATTTTAAAAGAATTGAATGGAACTTTTAGTAAAAAAATACAAAGCGATATCAAAGAAAAACTTTATTTTAGAGACAAAAGTATATTCCATCAAGGAAACTTCTTGGGAACAAGAACAAGACACAGTAACAGGAAGATTTTAGGCTTCAAGAAAGAAAGTAGCCAACTAAGTGTGGCTAAACGGTGATGGCGGGGCACTCTCTTACCTAAGGAGATGGAGCAGCGGGCTGCCGGGACGTGTCTGCTGAAACGGTGAACCCAGACCCTGACTCTGCATCTGTCCTCGCCACAAGCCTCATGTGCTGCCTTAGACTAGCTCCGTGCAACTGCAGGGCGGCTGCAGCAGCCACAGCGGTCCTCTCTGTTACACAGTCAGAGGCATCCGCTGCGCGGGCTCAGTGGTTGAGCCTCAACCCAGGAGCCAGGAGGTGGCTAGCTCAGCTCATTCCTGGTCAAGTCGTCAGCTCAGTGCCCACTAGGGGGCGTGCAGGAGGCAGCGCTCAGTGCTTGTTTCATCATTGATGTTTCTGTCTCTCTCTCCCCCTCCCTTCCTCTCTGAAATCAATAAAGAGGTGTGTGTTTTTAAGGCAGAAATAAAGGGGCTTTCCCTGTGCATCTCTTCAGGACAAAAAGTCTTTCCTAAAATTAACTCCCCGAGACTTCCCCTCACGACACAGGACAGGAAAGGGTCACCTTGGCCAGCTGCAAGGCAAGATGGGATAGTGCACTTTCAGCCTCTGAGGCGGAGGTGGACTCCACAGCCAGGAGCCAGGGTGGCAGTGGCTGCAGGGCCAGCAGCCTGGGCTCAGCGGGCACTCGGGGGATGCGGAGAGGAGGTGCGGGTGCTGAGTCGGAGTGCTGTCTTAAGGGCTCTGCGCCATCCGCCTATTAACCCGCTCTCCGGTGATCACTGAAGCCTATCATTTTCTGGTGAAACAGGGTCAAAAGCAACCCATCCAATAGTTTAAAGTAGTTGCCTGCATCATGGCTCTCATAAGAAGCACGGAAGCAGTGACGGCATTTGAACACTGGGTTTGAGGAGGGGGAGGCGGCGAGATGAGCATGGGGGCAGTGAGGTGGGAGATACCACCCAGCGACCTGGGATTGTAGTGATCAGCCTCCGAGTTCCCACCCTGATCCAACTCCAGCACCGGGCCTG
The DNA here is from genome assembly GCA_036971965.1 of Nyctalus aviator. Taxonomy (NCBI): domain Eukaryota; kingdom Metazoa; phylum Chordata; class Mammalia; order Chiroptera; family Vespertilionidae; genus Nyctalus; species Nyctalus aviator. Next base: position 710,364 of record CM072934.1, on the reverse strand, counting down.
GTCTCCGAGGCAGCGTGGGTGGTCCTGACTCCGGAGCTGACTGGCTTGAGAGAAGATGCCGCCTCTCTTAACTCCATTTTGTTCATCTGGAAAAACAATCAAGACTCCCTCAATGATCTCTAAAGCCCCTATTGTTTTAAATAATAGCAAAACCCCAATCAAAATGGAAAAGTAATAATAATTACAAGTAGAAGTCAAAAGAAACTTCAGCAAGCTGTTGGGATTCCCCACCCCGCTGACCGGTACTTCTCTCTGGCTATTGGTGTATTTTCTCTGCAGGGCAGCAGAAAGGAGGGCGAAGAGCGGTGGACAAACGGGATAGAGGAAGGACAGAGAAAGGGCCTCTCTTCCAGCACGTACATACAAAATCTTAAGAAAGGCCTTGCTGTGTTGGCCAGGCACGGGGAATGGCGAGGAATGGACAGTACTGATTGGCGCTCCACTAGAGCCACAGGAAGGAAGATGCTGTCACAGAAGCGGACTTTTCCTGGGCAGACAAAGGAAAAGAGGGGAGTGGATGGCTGTACAGTCCAATTCGCCCCATTTATAATGATGAAGAAACTGAAGCCCAGAGAAGGAAAGTGTCTTATCCAGAACGCACAGCAAGTAACTGTCACAGCCAGATTCAAGCTCAGGCCTGAGGCCAGGCTCCTTCCACTGCACCCGTGCCTCCTGGTAATCACACAACCGGGTTCTTTCCTTTAAATGAGGCTCGCTGCCTTGATTTAGATCAAGAAATACCTTTCATTTACTTTGAGGTCACCTTCTATTACTGGAAAACTCGTCTAATTAACCACTAACTCAACCAGCAGGCGGCGCACAGATGCGGGCAGGGCGGTCACTGAGAAGGCTTTTGCCAGCAACATCTTTATGTCACACTTGGGAGAAGAAGTAGCAGAGGGGAGCCGGGCCGGGTCTCTGGGTCATAATGGCCATAGTTCCCACACTGTGACGATGCGTGGTGATTTTATTTTATTTTATTTTATTGATTATGGTCTCACATAATTGTCCTTATTCCCCCATTCCCATCCCAAACCCCTCCCTAGATATGCCCCCCCCAACCCCCCACCTCGATGTCCATGGCCACTGGCTAGGCCCATATGTATGCACACAAGTCCTTTGGTTGATCTCTTCTCCTTACCCCCATCCCCCCTTATTTTCCCTCTGAGGTTTGAGAGTCTGATCGCTGGTTCTCTTTCTCTGGGTCTGTTTGTGTTGTGTTTTTAACCAAGACACTGCCCACTCCTGAAGGCAGACAGGTGCTGTACAGGGTGGACTCTGGCTTGTAATCAAAAGGTTCAGGGTGGGCGGGGATCGTGCACCCATGACATGAGGCCATCACATCAAAAGGCATGTTATTCCGGGCATCTGGGTGCAGGTGGGCTGAGACTGAGAAAGGCATCAGTGAGAAAGCAGAGAGAGAGGATCTTATTAATCCTTGCTGGCTGCAAGCGGCTCTGCTGACATACGGGCCTTTGGCTCCTCCCATGCTGGGTGTCCTGGTGACCGGAGTTGTGTTGTGCTCAAGGCTACAAGCTTTCTGCAGGACCTCGGCTAAGCACAGCAAGTCTTTCTCTGCCCATTTTATCCTCTTTAACCCTTTCAGGAATGAGAGGGAAAGCTCTGATTGTGCTGAAGGCAGAGAGCTTCTTACCACAGAGCTGTCAGAGACAGAGGGGTGGCTTGCCTGCTCCTGGCATCAGCTGCTCACTAAATAACCCCCCCTCCCGTTGCTGAGCATCTATTACCCACACCATGTCCAGTCTGCAAAGCTGCCCTGCTGTGCCAGTGTCCTCAGGGCCACCTCTTGCCCTTGTCAAAGCCAGCCCCTGGCTTGGCCTTCCTGGTGGCCAAGACAGTGTGAGAAGGTGAAAAGAGAGCCCAGAGCAGGCTGGCCTGGCTCTGGAAGAAGAAGGGGAACAGCCCTGAGTGACCCCCACTGTCCGTACTTACTTAAATAGGAGGGGGCTTATTTGCCAGATCGCTCCGTATCTCTGGGGAGATGTGAGAACTTTCACCAAGAAGCCCAGAATTGTTGGTATAAGTGCGCGTGTGTATGGGTGGTGGCACGGTAGACACCACAGGGTGGTCACTCTATTGTTTAAACGATAACCAACATTATGAATTACTGAGCGTTATCCCAGGCAGGAACTTCCCCCAAAGCAGAGCCGGGGACAAGAATCTGGATGCTGGAGGTCTCCTAGGAGGGGATCTCAGGAAGCAAGAGGAGGGAGTGAGAGGAGGAGAACAAGAAAGGGCACATGAGACTGTGCCAGCACTGACACCTCTGCTGAGGGCTGACGGCCATGCCATGCCTGCCCTGAGGAGCAGGGCTGCTGGCACCAAGGCCCAGGTTCTGGGCCTTGGGTGGGGTTGTGCCTGGCGCTGACACTCAAGGCTCGGCGAGGTCTCATGCCCTGGGCCGGTACCCAGCCTGCCTGCACCCGCCTCCCCAGCTGCCTCTGGGACAGACCAGCGACACCAGCGTTGCTAGGAATCCTCATCCCAGGATGAGGAGGGCGACTTGACCCCCCATTTTACACACAAGGAACTGGAGGCCCAGGCCAGCCGGCTGGCAAGTGGCAAAATTGAGCAGCAGCCTCCGGCTGGTCTGTCCTTCCTGCCGACACCTCAGGCGCTCAGCGTGGGTCTCAAAGAGAAACACCTTTCCGAGCTCCGGGATGTGTCAGACAATGTTATCTCACTGTCCTCAATGGCCTTGAACATCAGGAGAGCTGAGGGGGACTCCAAAGTGGGGGGAGGGTCGGCCAGCTCCTGGGGCCTCTTAACATCTGGTTACCACCCTTAACATCTGGGTATCACCCTTCACCTCAAAAGGCTCCCTCCTTGGTGATGTTCAAAGTGGAATCCAAAATTCCAGGACCAGGACGGAAAAGCAGCACAGCTCCCATAGCCAGAATTAGCCCTGCGTGGCAGACTCACCCCCCACTCCTGTCCACAGCCCTGCCCTGGCATCGGCCTTCCCATCTCCCATTGAGGGACTTGCACTGCGCACACAGTCTGTTTTCTCCCAAGGGCTTTCTGGGAATAACCCGCAGAGATGGCCTGGACCGGAGTGCTGGTACAGGGTTGGAAAACACCACGTGTGATGTTATCTGCTCAGAGTCATACCATAGTCGTGTGGGCTGAGCTCTAAGAAATATAGCCATGGAGACAATTGTTTAACTTTGCTTAACTAGGATTTCTCAGATTTACTTGACTACAGAACACTTTCTTTAAGAATCATCTGCCTGCAGGATTGTATACCAGGAACCGATGTAATATGATTAACCAATGTCATGCCAATAGATTCAATTAAAAAGAATGATCCTCCAACATCCCTCAAACCCCGACATCTCGGAAGTTCTAGGTCAACAGCCTTTCTGGGATGGGAATCTCTGGAGGTTCCACCTTCAGACTTCACCGCTCAGCGCTGGGCGAGGTACACCCGGCCCCCACAGGTCCCACAGCAGAGTGTCGCCGAGGCCACAGAGCACACGTGCTGAGTGCTCCCCCATGCCTCCCTGGGTGGCGTTCAATGGATGGAGAACCGAGCTTGGAGCAGCTGAGTGGTGTGTCAGCTGGCGGCAGCAGAGGGCGGGCGAGCCCAAAATGCTCTTTAGGAAGACACGGAGCGAGCGCTGGCACAGGAAGCTGGCAGGTACCCTTCCTTGTTGTGCTGGTGCCACTCTCCTGGCCAGTGTTTGACTGCGGAGGTGACACCCTCCCAGCCTGGCATGTTCTCCGGTTACACGTGCTTACTGCTTTTCCGTGTTCACATTGTTTCTTTCCCATACTTCCCCCCGTCATGTGTACACTAGGATGTCTTGCCTTTTCTATTTGAAATCAATCTTCCATTTGCTGTTTCCACAGAAGGACTATTCTCGACCTCCCTTTGTCTAAATCCTCTGAAATATGATGGAAATGAATTCTTCCAAAAGGCCAGTGAGGAAAGGCAGTCAGAGGGGAGCCAGGAGGACCATCAGAGCGGCCGGGAGGACCGTTCCGAGCACGGGGATCTCCCAGCCCAGGAGCACAAACAGCCCCGGGCGCCTGGCCAGCCTGCTGTCTCCGCCCGGGAAGCAGGTTTTGTTGAACACGGGCACCCGCACTCCTCGTGTAGGGTCAGTAGCTGCTGTTAGCACGGTAACAGCGGAGGGCAGCAGTGGTGGAAGAGCCCTAACACACTGACTATGTGGCTTTACAGGAGGATTTGCCGCTGCCTCTCCACGTGGAGGCTAGAGGGGGCTGAGAGGTCCTGGTGAGCAGATGTGTCCTTTATTGCCGTCTGGTGCCCCGGGAAGGCCCTGGGTCCGGACTTTCCAAACACACCAGGTAAGGAGAGAGGGCTCCTGCCGATGCCGAGCTCTACAGCCACCCGTGACGCTGTGAGCTGAGCTGTGCCCACTCCCCCGGCAGCACGGCACCACGCTAAGGCAGATATGAGAGGCTCTCCATGGACCAAGGTGTCGCCTGTCTAGAGAGACTAGTCAGCAGATGGGGTTGTGCCAGCCTTCGCAAGAGGGCAGACGCAGCAGCACTTGTGATGCTGGGGAGATAGCAGCCCCTCCAGGCAGCTCCTGGCTTTCCCGCGGGCTCTGCAAGATGCCTCCTGGTAAATGCGGCCCACCACCAGGGAGAGTGAGCGGGAGCCCTCGCTGGCCAGCCTCAGGCTTCAAGCCGGGCGCCAGGACCACCTCCTGTGAGCGCAGGCACTGGCTTGTCTTGCGCTCGCATTGCACTCAGCATGAGTCCTCGGGGCTCATCCGCAGGCACCGCAGGCAGAACCGCCTTCCTGGGTGAGGCTGAGGAGTATCCCGTGTGTGTTCCTGTCACACTGTGTTTACCCACCTGCTGACAGATGTTGGGCGGCTTCTATCTTTTGGCCGCTGTGATTGAAGTTGGTGTAATCTTGAGTTAAGTCAATTTTAAGGTTGCTATCACCCCCTCTCCCAGGGACTTGGTGACTGGGGTCACTCCTTGACCATCAGTTCTTGTATCTGTATTCAACGGTCGCCGATGCCCACTCATGGATTTAGAGACACAGTGAGGGTTACGGTACAATTTAATCCTATTGAGAGCCCGGAGGCCTCACTCCGCCGCAGGGCTATCTCACTGGGCATGAAGACAATCCCCTTTTCCGGGACCAGGAGCAACTTCCTTGTGCCATGAGAAGTGGGGGATGGCCAGGAGTAGGTGCCCTGCATTCTCTGCTGCATTCCACAGCCCCCGTGGGCTTGTATTGCTCTCCTAACTCACAGTTATGCATGAGGAATCCCCTCTGAAGAAGGTCAGCAGCTTTTTTCCTGGGGAGGCCATGTGTTAGGTTGCTGGCGCTTAGTCTCTCCCACAAGGACTCGCTCCCCTTGACGTGTCTGAGCCACCACGGCCAGAAAGAAACTACTGGGTGTGGCTCTGTCCAGCCAAATCTTTTTGACACTAAAATTTGAAAGTTGTGAAACATATGCTTTTTCAATCATTAGTAAAAACCATTCATAGCTTACAAACTGTATAAAAACATTTGCCCCACCAGCAAATGTTCAAGAACCCCTGTTCTGAATGAATATAGCCAATGGGAGGTAAAAGGCCCTTTTAAGTTTGGCACCAACTCCAACCGTTCCCATGCCTTCTCTTGTTATTTATTTGTTTATTGCATTTTATTAAGGAACGTTTCAGACATATATAAAGCAGAGAGGATAATATAATATATCCATCCCATCACCCCATTCCAACAATGACCAACTCCTGTCTAATATCTACTGCCACCCGCCCACTCCCAGCTTCCCTCACTATTCAAAGTCAATCCCAGACCTCACATTTATTCACAAATATTTTAGTATACATTTCTAAAGACAATGCTACATTTAAAAAATCACCACAGCTAAACCAAATAAACATTTTAATTTTAACATGTAACGGAAAATTTAAAGAACTCCTTTCATAACCAAGATCACCAGTGACATGGGAAGCGGCTTAGGGCGTGTGTACCCGGCCTCTGGTAGGAGTGACGGCGGTGACCGGGAGGTGGCCCTGTGCCTCTTGAGAGCCAGGCTGCGCAACAACCTGGCCAGCCTGAGCACAGGCTCGTCAGAGAGCCACCACCACGTGACTGCACTCACGTTGGAGCAGGAAATGGACACTCTCGACACACAGCAGTGCGGTGCCTGGGGCAGGGGGGGCAGAGCGTAAGGTGACGGGTTAGATCGACTCTGGATGGTGGGCTTGTAGCTCTTCACCCTTTTATCCAAGGTCGGGACCTCTAGACCTCACCAGACACCGTATGTCCATGTTGACCAAGGTCACTCCAATCCATGCAATAAAACAACATTAAATGAGGTTATCATTATAAAGGAGAGTGCGTGCCCCATGCTGTTCCTGGGAGAACGGGGAGCTGATCCCTACGAGGTGCGTGGCAGCCTGCCCTTCTCCCCACTCCCTTGGATAAAGGGGTGAAGAGGGGAGTCAGGGTCGGTCTAGGGGTCCTGGCCTTGGATAAAGAGGTGAAGAGGGAAGTCAGGGTCAGTCTATGGGGTCCCGGCCTTGGATAAAGGGCGAAGAGGGGAGTCAGAGTCAGTCTAAGGGGTCCTGGCCTTGGATAAAGGGGTGAAGAGGGAAGTCAGGGTCGGTCTACGGGGTCCTGACCTTGGATAAAGGGGTGAAGACAGGGGAGTTATGGTCGGTCTACGGAGCACAGGGACATGGAGAGAACACACAGAAACAGGGAGAGCCCGGCACAGGGACATGGAGAGAACACACAGAAACAGGAAGTATCCAGCACAGGGACATGGAGAGTACACACGGAAACAGGATGAGCTCAGCACAGGGACATGTAGAGAACACACACAAACAGGGAGTGTCCAGCAGAGGGACATCAAAAGTACACACAGAAACAGGAAGAGCCGGGCACAGGGACATGGAGAGAACACACAGAAACAGGGAGCATTCAGCACAGGGACATGGAGAGAACACACAGAAACAAGATGAGCTCAGCACAGGGACATATAGAGAACACACAGAAACTGGGAGTGTTCAGCACACGGATATGGAGAGGAACACACAGAAACAGGGAGTTTCCGGCACATGGACATGAAGAGAACACACAGAAACAGGCAGAGCCCGGCACAAGGACGTGGAGAGAACACAAAGAAACAGGGAGGGTTCAGCACACTGCCAGTGAGAGAATACACAGAAACAGGGAGAGCTCAGCACAGGGACATGGAGAGAACACACAGATACAGGGAGTGTCCTGCACAGGAACATGGAGAGAACACATAGAAACAGGGAGTGTCCGGCACAGGAACATGGAGAGAAGACAGAGAAACAGGAAGAGACTAGAACAGTGACGTGGAGTGAACACACAGAAACAGGGAGAGCCCAGCACAGGTACATGGAGATAACACACAGAAACATGGAGAGCCTGGCACAGGGTCATGGAGAGAACACAAAGTAACAGTGAGAGCTGAGCACAGGGACATGGAGAGAACACACAGAAATAGAGAGTTTCCAGCAGAGGGACATGGAAAATACACAAGGAAACAGGGAGAGCCGGGCACATGGACATGGAGAGAATACACAGAAAGAGGGACAGCTCAGCACAGGGACATGGAGAGAACACACAGAAATAGGAAGAGCTCAGCATAGGTACATGTAGAGAACACACACAAACAGGGAGTGTCCAGGACAGGGACATCGAAAGAACACAGAGAAACAGGTAGAGACTGGTTCAGGCTCATGGAGGGAACACACAGAAACAGAAAGAACTCAGCACGGGGACATGGAGAGAACACAGAAACAGGAAGAGCGCAGCACAGGGACATGTAGAGAACACACAGAAACAGGGAGTGTCCAGCACAGGGACATGGAGAGAACACACAGAAACAGGGGGAGATTGGCACAGGGACATGGAGAGAACACACACTAACAGGGAGTGTCCAGCACAGGAACATGGAGAGAACACACAGAAACAGGGGGAGATTGGCACAGGGATGTGGAGAGAACACACAGAAACAGGCAGGGCCCGGCACAGGGACATGGAGAGAACAAACAGAGACAGGGAGCATTCACCAAACGGACATGTAGAGAACACACACAAACAGGGAGTTTCCAGCATAGGGACATGGAGAGAATACACAGAAACAGGGAGTGTCCAGCACAGGGACATGGGAGAGAACACAGAGAAACAGGGAGTGTCCAGCACAGGGACATTGAGAGAACACACAGGAACAGGAAGAGCTCAGCACAGGGACAAGTAAAGAACACACACAAACAGGGAGTGTCCAGCACAGGGACATGGAAAGAACACAGAGAAACAGGAAGAACTCAGCACAGGGACATGGAGAAAACACAGAGAAACAGGGAGAGCTCAGCAAAGGGACATGGAGAGAACACACAAAAATAGAGGGAGCCCAGCACAAGGACATGGGAAAAACACGCAGAAACAGGGAATGTCCAGCACAAGGACATGGAGAGAACACATAGAGACAGGGAGTGTCCGGCACAGGGACATGGAGAGAACACACAGAAACAGGCAGAGCTCGGCACAGGGACGTGGAGAGAACTAACAGAAACAGGGAGTGTTCAGCACACTGACTTGGAGAGAACACAAGAAAAAAGGAAAGTTTGGCACAGGGACATGGAGAGAACACACAGAAACAGGGAGTGTTCGGCACAGTGACATGGAGAGAACATACAGAAATAGGGAGAGCTCAGCACATGGACATATAGAGAATACACAGAAACAGGGAGTGTCCAGCACAGGGACATGGAGAGAACACACAGAAACAGGGAGAGCTGGGCACAGCGACATAGAGAGAACACACAGAAACAGGGGAGCCCGTCACAGGGACATGTACAGAACACACACAAACTGGAAGAGTCCAGCACAGTGACATGGAGAGTACAGACAGAAACAAGGAATGTCTGGCACAGGGACATGGAGAGAACTCACAGAAACAGGGAGAGACCGGCACAGTTACATGGAGAGAACACACAAAAACAGGGAGAGCCCGGCACAGGGACATGGAGAGAACGCACAAAAACAGAGAGAGCCCAGCACAGGGACATTAAGAAAACACACAGAAACAGGGATTGTCCAGCACAGGGACATGGAGAGAATATTACAGAAACAGGGAGAGCCCGGCACTGGGACATGTACAGAACACACACACTGGAAGGGTCCAGCACAATGACATGGGGAGTACAGACAGAAACAAGGAGTGTCCGGCACAGGGACATGGAGAGAACACACAGAAACAGGGAGAGACCGGCACAGGGACATGGAGAGAACACACAGAAACAGGGAGAGCTCAGCACATGGACATATAGAGAATACACAGAAACAGGGAGTGTCCAGCACAGGGACATGGAGAGAACACACAGAAACAGGGAGAGCTCAGCACAGGGTCATGGAGAGATCACAAAGGAACAGGGAGATCCCGGCACAGAGACATGGAGAGAACACACAGAAACAGGGAGAGCTTAGCACATGGACATATAGAGAATATACAGAAATAGGGAGTGTCCAGCACTGGGAAATGGAGAGAACACACAGAAACAGGGAGAGCCCAGCACTGGGACATGTACAGAACACACACAAACTGGAAGGGTCCAGCACAGTGACATGTTAAGTACAGACAGAAACAAGGAGTATCTGGCACAGGGACATGGAGCGAACACACAGAAACAGGGAGAGACCGGCACAGGGACATGGAGAGAACACACAGAAACAGGGAGTGTCCGGCACAGGGACATGGAGAGAACACACAGAAACAGGGAGAGACCGGCACAGGGACATGGAGAGAACACACAGAAACAGGGAGAGCTCAGCACAGGAACATGGAGAGAATACACAGAAACAGGGAGAGCCCGGCACAGGGACATGGAGAGAACACACAGAAACAGGGAGAGACCGGCACAGGGACATGGAGAGAACACACAGAAACAGGGAGAGCTCAGCACATGGACATATAGAGAATACACAGAAACAGGGAGTGTCCAGCACAGGGACATGGAGAGAACACACAGAAACTGGGAACATTCAGGTTCATTTCTGGGAACCAATCAAGTGATGACAAGAGTGGACAAGGAGTAGGTAGCAAATACATACCCTGAACCATAAGGCTTTATGGGACAGTTGGCCTTTGGGATCCCTCCCCTGGCAGTGCTTCCGAGTCCATGTGCTAACTGTCCCACACTTTGCTTCAGCCTGTGGTCCATGCAGCTCCTGCTTTGGGTTCGGGAGACCAGACCGGGAAGCCCCTGGTCCATGTCGGATTCTCAAAGGGATCTGGCTTGGGGCTCAGCATCTCCACTGCAGGTGGAGGTCTGGACCAGGTTCCTCACTCTGCACTGGCATTAGGCATCTGGAGCCTGGTGTTCCTGCAGGAATTGCCGGGCCAACGTTTTCCCCTGAGGGTGTTCGTAGTTGTTCATTTTATTCCCGAAGGGCATCGCAGAGCCCAGGCCTGTCTGTGTGGAAGGTTCTTTCCAGCATGGCAGCTGTGGTGCCAGAGGAGTCCCCCAGGAGTCCCCGTCTCAGGTGCTGGTCACAGAGGTCGGTCACTCAGAGCTCTCCAGCTGCGTGTCAAGTTCACCATGTCTGTGCATTTAGGTTGCACTTTTATCCTGTGTGGGGGCTCAAGCACATGGGGTGGGGAGCACTCAGCTGGACTTGAGGAAGGAACAAAGCCCTGATGCAGGGGCTCCTGAGCCAGGGAGAGATTTGATGGGGCGAGGGGTGCCTGAGCTGGGAGAGGGCGGAGGCCTGCTCACCAGGATGGGCCCATTGGTGAGTCCCTTTGGAAGCGCTGTGTGCGGAGAGGCAACAGGCTGGGAGGTGAGCTGCAGCTGAGCTGGAGCTGAGCCTCCCCACCTTGGGCTGTGGGAAGAGGGTGAAGGGGACGCACACAGCGGGGCCCTCAGGGGCCCTCGGACAGCAGCTGGGCCTTAGCCTGAGGGCGGCCTGGCAGGTCTGGGGAACAGCCTCATGCTACCACTGAGCTCGCTGTCGGGAGGGCTTGTGGGTCAGAGCTGCTGTGAGAACCAGGGAGCGCCCCCGTGCATGTCTTACCTGTGATGCACAGCTGGAAACCTCAGGCTCCCCTCGCAGCCTCGCTGTCTCTGTCTCTCCGGTCAGGAGCGGTGGCTGCTGTGTGGCCAGTGGCTCTGGCCCAGGGTCGCATGACATTGCAGTTAGCACCAGGCCTCCAGACGGTTCCTGCCTGAATGCAGGGGGTCTGCCTTCCCGCCCACATGGCCGCCCCTGGGGTGCTGGGTCCTCACCGCTGGGAGGGCCCCTCAGAGCAGGTGATTCAAGGGAGAGGGAGCAAGAGGCCAAAATTCCTTCTATGCACTAATCGTGGGTGTCACCCACATCACACCTTCCACATCTGTTGGTTATCAGTGAGCTCTGGTCCAGCTCCCACGTGAGGGAGAGGTATAGGTGCCACCTCGGGCAGGGGCAGGGGCAGGAGTAAGGGGCACGTTGACCCGCCCAGACCCCAGCTGGAGCAGGGACTTGAAAAGTGTTCTTAAGTGTGACAGTCCAGGTGGGGATAACAGTTCTAAGTTAATGTTCGCAGATTTCGGTGAGCATATGAGTGCTCTGGGTAAAGACTAAAGATTCCTGCCCTGACCAGCGAGTTGGTAGTTAGAGCATTGGCCCATGCACCAAAGCATTGTGGGTTCGATCCCAGTCAAAGGCACGTACCTGGCTTGCAGGTTCAAGCCCTGGCCCGTTGGGCTCAGGTGGGAGGCAACCAAGCCATATGTTTCACATAGATTTCTCTCTCCTGCCTCCCTCCCGCCCCCAACTCTCTCTAAAAAGCAGTGGGAACGTGTGCTCAGGGGAGGATTAACAACCACAGAGATGGGAGATTCCTGCACCACCTCTGTGCTGTTTACCATAGGAGCTCTGGAGTACAGCCCCCACCCTCTCCCAGCTCAGGCACCCCCCACCCCATCAAGTCCTGCAGGCGGCTGGGCTCAGGAATCTGCATTTAAAAGTCCCAGCGTCATTCTGGCCAGCAATCTGAGAACCTGCTGGCATGGGAACGGGCAGTCCGGAGCGCGGACGCCACAGGTCAGTGGTGGACAGCCTGCCCAGGGCTGACCGACCTGAGGAGCCTGGTCACATACGCCCTCAGTGCAGAAGCCCCACAGCAGCTCGGCCCAGCAGCTCCCTCTTCTGGCCAGAGCCCCACCTTGCAGACAGCCACCTCCCTCAGAGCTGGCATGAGCCTTAAGACAGTTTGCCATCCTGCTCTAAGGCCACTGGTCCAGGAATCTGCTGGGTTCAGTCAGACACTGGTTTGAAACATCCTGGCAAGAAAGGTTTCCCAGCATGCACTGAGGGGAGCTGAGCATCACCAGTATTTCTCCCACAGCTGACGGGGTGAAAGGGCACCTTTCGTTTATCCTGGATGTCCTTTTTTGAGACCCAAGTGGACGTCCCCTCAGAGGGTGGCCTCTATGGAGGACAGATCTGGATTTGAATCCCAGCTCAGCGGCTTTTCAAGGCGTTGACTTTGAGCTTGGTTTCCTCTCTTGTGAGAACTAAATAAAATGAAGTCACGGAGCCTGACACAGGACATGGTACATGGCGGTGCCAGTTGATGACCCTCCGTGATCTCTAGTCCACAGCACCTCGGTCCATTTGCTTGTCCTGTCCCTGCTTGTCGCCACTGTCCCCTTCCCCCAGACCCCGGAGCCTTCACAGTTGCACTGAGCCCAGCAGTCTGCCAAGCACTGCACTTCCTGCCAGGAGAAGCAGATGCCCTGGTCTTTGGAGTTTACAGAGTGGTGGTGAAATACAGTCTGCATGGAACAGGAATGCCAAGCACCTCCAGTAGTGCCCACATGTTTAGGCTTCTGTGAACCTGTCATCTGTCTCTACTGTCCCCTCCCTCCTTTGCCACCATCTCAGAAGGAGGGGAGGAGGGAAGCTGGCAGTCATGTAGATTTTCATGAGCCTGAAATTGGTGGTGAAATACAGACCCAGATCACATCCCAGTTCTGCTCAAATTGTGCTGGATAACTTACCTCGCCTCTTTCAGCCTCACTTTGCCCATCTGTCCAATGGGGCAATGGCTGTACCCACCTTGAGAGCTGTGGTGAGGAATAATGAAGTCTAATGCATGCCAAGTGCCTACCCAGAGCCTGGCATAGGGAGCTGACTGCATGGCCAGCCTGTAGTTACCAGCTACAACTATTAGGGAGACTTGCTTTGCAAAGTGGGAGATGGGAGCTCAGAGAGGTTGAGCCTCTTTTCAGGGTCACAAAGCCTCTAAGCCAGGTCTGTCTGAATCTACCAAACAGCACAGATTTGGGAGGGAAAGGACAGCATCAGGGAAAGAGGGAAGGAAGGAGAATGGGAGGGAGGAGGGATAAGGAAGGAGGAGAGCAACAGGGAAGGATCAGGAGGAACTGGCCAGAGCAGGTGTAACCACGAGAGGCCACACTGGGACTTAAGTACCCCCGAGAGCTCAGCCAGAGGGGTGAGCTAGCATGTGTTTATGTCCTGGCGATTATATGGCTTAAAGTGACTGAGCTACATCTATGTGCATTCGACTAATCATCAGACAATGAAGTAAATACATAAAACTGTGAAAATAAATAAATAAATAAATAAATAATTTTTTAAAAAGTCAGAGAATAAGCCTGCACCTAAGATGACTGTTAGCATCCTGAAATATTCTCTCCCCCCTCTGTGTATGTGTGTATTTGTGTGTGTGTGTACACGTAACTGTTGACGTCAGGGTGGAGTGATTCTGGGGTGCCGTGTCCTCTGCACTGAGGTTGGGCAGCACCGGCTTCCACACTTGCGACAACCAAATGTGACTGCAGACGCTGCTGACAGTGTCCTGCGGGCAGAACCTCTCCGTTCAAATGACTGTACACACAGACACAGACACATGATTTGTGGAATGGAATCATATTGCACATACTGTCCTATCTTCTTTTTTTAAATTAATATGTCATGAGCTCTCCCCATGTGCATGTGCTAGAGTTTGCAGCAGTTTGCAGGGGGTGGAGAGCAGTGTGCCAGTCGGCTCACACATGAGTGGTTTGTGCAGCAGCCCCGGTGTGGCCTTCGGTTGGAACTGGAATTTCGTGCCCGCCGCATGAGCTGCGTCTCCCCATGAGCTCTGCTGACAGCCACGGAGCCGCCAACGCCGCTCCCCTGGGCTCCGCGCAGAGCAGAGCAGGCGGGCGCGGTGCAGCACAGGGGGGCACAGGCACCGCTGTGGTTGGCATCCTTGTTAGGACCGTGTCCTGGTTTCTACATGGCTGCCAGGGGCCGTTTCTCACATGAAGGCACGGAACATTACCTTCGTCCCTATTATTGGACTTCTGGGCGGTTCCCAAATTCCTACGGTCAGGAGTGACCAGCCTGGTATCACCACGGTGCCCTCGGAGGTCCTGGGAAACCAGAAAAGGATAAGCCACCTCACCTGTCCTGGCCTGGGGTTTGTGAGACAAAAGGCAGTGGTTTTCCTCAGGCCGGCTTTAGAAACTTTGCTAACTGCTAACTCTGGCCCTCGGCCCTGCTAGGTTTGAACCTGCTGGTGCAGAGTCAGGCGCTGACCGTGGCTCCGGCCAAACCCTGGGGCTTCCCCTGCTCTTACGCCAAGTCCCAGCTCCCTGCTTCCTGCCCTCAGACCTCTCCGTGTTCTGGTCAAACACCCACAGAACTCCCCTTTGTTACCGCTTTCTGTTTGTGTTTAAGGTGTGGCTGCACAATATCTGATGTGTGCAGGGTGTGTGTGAGCACGTCCGTCCGTACAGCTCACAGGGCAGTGACAAAGCGAACACGCTGTGTCACACCGGCAGGAAGCACTGCGTGGCCTGTCAGGTGCGCAGGGAGTTTCCGGGGGGCTCCGGAGCAGAGGGGAGGGCTCCTGGGAACACCCAGTCTGCCTGCTCTCAGGGGCCGAGCCGGGGCACGTGAGCTCACTGAGAGCTGGGCTCCTCTCCTTCGAAGCAGAGAGATGGCTGTGCAGGCTGGATAAGATGCTTCCTTTGTACGCCTTTGAGTCTGGCATCTGACATCAAGCAGGTGTCAGAGCAAAGGGCTGTGGTTTGTTATGGTGGTGACTCCGGGACAGAGCATTCAGAATTCGGCTGTGGTCTTTGGCTGGGGCGTCGCAGGCAGTCCCTGCAAACAGGCCTCCTCGGTGGAAAGCAGGCTCCCCTAGAAGCTGGAGGGAGCAATCCCAAAGGCTTTTCCAAAGCAGGGCCTCGTGCAGCCTGACAGCCATCTCTAAGCCAAGAAAGGTGGTTATGACAAAGCAGGAATGTAGTGCAAAGGCTTAGTAAATAGTGCCCTTAGCTGGATCCTAGAAAAAGAGCATGTGACTGGCCCAAGATCATGTGGCTAAAGGTAATAATTTGGTTAATATGAGGCTATTTTCAGCACTCAATCTGGCGACCCGGTGCTACAAGCTGTGACTGGGGGTGCAGTGGCACGCACCTGTGGGTGTTGGAGGGTGGGCTCCTTGCAGTATCCCAAGAAAAAGGGTTTCCTGGGACTGGCTTGGAGAAGAAACGATTCTCACTCCCGTAGAATTAAAGCCCTGGTTTCTGAAGCCCCGGTGCCCTCGGGCCAGCCGCAGAGGTGTAGCTGGGCTCAGTAAGGGAGAGCCACGCCAGCGGCAGCTGCTGGCTGCAGCCCCTCAGTGCAGTGTGTGGGCCCACGTGGCCACGACCACACAGGAGATTGCCAAGAAGCCAAGCATGAACGACAAGCCAACAGAAAACGTTTGTGTTCCGGAATCATACACCCAAGGCCATGCACCTGCTGGGGCCACGGCCATCCCGACCACCTAGCTCTGTCCGCAGGCGCGATTGACAAGTGCCTCCCCTATGTCGCCCCTCCCCAGTGCTTAGCAGGGAACGTGCCCACGTGCATGGCCTCCCCCTGCTCCTCTCCTGTCTAGGTAGCTCCTTACGACCTTTAGCGCATGTGGGCCGTCTTCTTCACCAGCCACCCGGCAAGAGCCTTTCCCGGAGGGGCCTGCCCCTGCACCACACTGAGGGTCAGCCCGCCCAGGTCATGGGTCCGGGCTACCACAACCAGCTTCTGGCCAGCAGGGGAGTGGGGCCTGAGAACCGGAATTTGACACGCTCAGACTGCTGGTCTTCTCACCACCACCCTTTCACTTGTTTATTTTGTTTGATTTTAATGTTTTACTTTTCTATTAAAATTGACACGTAATGTTATATTAGCTTCAGGTGCACACCCTGTGACTAGGTCTGACATGACTTATCAGTGATCATTCCAGTAAACCTCGATCATAGTTATCCCAGTGTTAGTGACTACTTTCTCCACAGTAACCTACATCTCTGTGACTCTTCTGTAATTACCATTTTGTACTGCCTGATTTCTTCATCTTTTCCGCCTGTCTCTCCAACACCCCTGCTGTCTGGCAATCGTCAAAAAGTCCTGTTTCTATGAGTCTGTTTCCGAGCACCCTTATAACCAGTGTTTTGAACTCTATACCTGATAGATTGCTTGTCTCCATTTTGCTTAGTTCTTTCTCTGGAGTTTTGTTCTGGCCTTTCATTTGGGACGTGGCTCTTTGTCTCCTCATTTTGGCCACTTCCCTATGTTTATTTCTATGCATTGGACAGAGCTGTTACATCTCCCGGCTTGGTAGAAAGGCCTTATGTAGTAGACTCCTGTAGAGTCCTCCTCACTCACCCGAGCAATATACTTCCGGTGTACCCCTCCCCCACCAGACTCCCCGTATATGTCCTGTTCACCCTCCTGTTGTAGTTGAGCAATCAATGGGAGGGTTTTCCCCAAG
Organism: Nyctalus aviator; assembly: GCA_036971965.1. Lineage (NCBI taxonomy): Eukaryota > Metazoa > Chordata > Mammalia > Chiroptera > Vespertilionidae > Nyctalus > Nyctalus aviator. Next base: position 693,559 of record CM072934.1, on the reverse strand, counting down.
GCCAATCACTTGCAAGGACTGGCTGTGACCACCATGGAGGGCCCACCCACAAAGCAGGTCTTTCTTCAGCAGAGCTCTGGTGTCTGCTGAGTCTTCCGCTTTAGTGTGACCTTGTGGAGGTGATGGGAGGTACTTGGATGTGGTCTGAAGCCGTCCACAGGTGTGCTGGCTCTGGGGCCTCCTGGGAGGTGCAGGCCCAGGTCAGACACTGACTGTGCTCTGCCCAGGGCACCGGCATGAGCTACAGAGCCACTTGCAGATGGCTGCTACTTGTGTTGGACTTGGAGGTGTGTAGGTAAGGCCAAGCTGCAAACCAAGGCCAGCTGCCACTAGTGCTAGGTCTTGGGCCCCTTACTGAGAAGTATGGGGCAGCCAAGGCCAGATGCTGCTTGTTTCAGAGAATTTAGGAAAGTGTGAAGCCTGGGCCAAGACTGGCTGTTTGCATGAAAACCCACTGGAAAAAGCTGGGTGGGCTTGCAAGGTGGGTCACCATCTCCCTTTTTTTAAAAACAAATTTAATTTGGTTTTTTAAAATTATTTTTCAAGTAGAGTTGACATATAATTTTGTAATAGTTTCAGGTGTATAAGGTCCTGGTTAGACACTTATATACTTTACAAAATGATCACCCTGAGAAGTCTAGTACCTACCTGGAAGCATATATAGTCACTAGAGGCCCGGTGCATGAAATTCATGCCCCGAGTAAGGGAAGCCTCAGCCAGCCTGTGCCCTTTCACAGTCCAGGAGCCCTCAGGGGATGTCCTTCCACAGCCACGGAGGTGGGCCTCTGTGCTTGCCCTCTGCTGGTCAGTGCGCATCATAGTGAATGGTCATTCCCCATTCGGTTGATTTGAGTATTACCCTTTTATTATATAGGATACAAAATTATTTCACAATAATTTCTTTTCTATTTTTTTTTCCAAAAAGCATTTGAGGTGGCCACTGTTTGAGGTGCCTACCTGAAACTTTCCACTGGAGTAGATGTTAAAGTTTGCAGGTAGAGGGATCAAGATAGCTGCTAAAGAGACACATTATTTGAGATGGGAGGTTACAGTCCATCATCCCATCATCCCATTGAACTGAACCCTTTTCTTTCAGACTCCTCTTCTTAAGCTTCTCATTTCTTCCTCTACTGTCTCTTTGTCCTGGCTCGGCCTTTTTAAAATTTCTCTTGCACACATTCTCTATTAAAAAAAAAAAAGTATTTTCTTTTCTGCTCTCCTTTTAAACTTCTTTTTCTCTTTCCCTTTTCCCTCACTCTTGTTACTCTTCCCTCTCCTTCCCTTCTCCACTCTATTCCATCCCATCCCTTCTCTTTTTTTTTAATATTTTATTGATTTTTTACAGAGAGGAAGGGAGAGGGACAGAGAGCTAGAAACATCAAAGAGAGAGTAACATCAACCAGCTGCCCCCTGCACACAACCCACTGGGGATGTGCCCGTAACTGAGGTACATACCCTTGACCAGAATCGAACCTGGGACCTTTCAGTCCTCAGACCAACGCTCTATCCACTGAGCCAAACTGGTTTTGGCTCATCCCTTCTTTTACTCTCTATTTACTGACCAATTTTAACATTTTTCGTTTCTTCTCTTTCCTTTTTAAATTCCCTACTTTTACTATTTAAGGTTTCTCCTTTTTCAAATCAGTTCTATCTACCTGTGCATGTATCTATCTATTCATCCACATGCCTACCTAGCTATCTTTCTTATATTTTTCATTAACTTTTAAAAAACCCTATCCCCTTCACACACAATTGTATTTGACTTCCATATTGACTTCTCCCTCTCACACAATTTTTCTCTCTATGTAACACTTTTTCCTACTGACTCATCATTTATAAACTTTTCTTTATTCCTTATTTCCTACTTCTGTTCCATCAATCTTCTTCCCATCTTTCTCCTACCCTCCATCCCTCCCTCCCCACATTCCTTCTTTCCTTTATCTTTAACCCTCTCCTCCCTCCCCTTTTCCTTCCTTCCCACCTTAACTTTTTTTTCCACTTCCTCCCTCGGACCTGCTTTGTTCCCTCCCCCATTTCTTCCTTCTTCCTATTCTCCTTTTAAGCTCTACCGACTCCCCTTTAAACTTTTCTCTTTTTTATTATGTTTTAATATATATATTTCTTTATTGATTTCAGAGAGGAAGGGAGAGGGGGAGAGAGAGAGAGAGAGAGAGAGAGAGAGAGAGAGAGAGAGATCAATGATAAGAATCATTGATAGGCTGCCTCCAGCAAGACCCCTACAGGGGATAGCACCTGCAACCCAGGCATGTGCCCTCGGTCGGAATCGAACCTGGGACCCTTCAGTTCGCAGGCCAATGCTCTATCCACTGAGCCAAACCAGCTAGGGCTAAACTTTTCTTCCCTCCCTCTTTCTCTCTCATCCTTCCTTTCCCATAAACTCTTCTCTACTTACTTCCACTGTTTTAATATCTATCCATCTCTCTGCCTAATTATTCACTATTATTTATCTTTTTTGTTTTCTGACTCCAGCTTTTAAAATCTGTCCCCAGTACACAACTATACTTGATTTTCATTACAGCTCCTACAGTTCACTCACACATCCTTTTTCCTTCTTTAACTGTCTCTTCCCACTCCTTTATAAAGTTCTTCCCTCCTCCTTTCTTATCCTCCCCTTCCTCCCTCACTCCTTCACTTTTTATACAAGCTAATTTAAAACTTTCCTCTCCCCTCTCCTCTCCCCTCCCCTCCCTTACGCTCCCCTCTCTTCCCCTCCTCTCGCCTCCCCTCCTCTCCCCGAGGCTTGAGTTTTTGGAAGAACAATTTGCCAGGGTGCTTCTCCCTAAGAAGTGGGGAAATTTGTATAAAATAATGACTATTTATCAAAGAATTGTAGGTGCCCTAAGACCAGACTCAGATCAGCAGGGTCAACAAAAAGAGGTCTAGATTTAGGCACATTCCTGGACCCCTTGTCTCCCAGATGGAAGCCCTTGTCAATCACCTCTTGCTCCCACTCTCCCTTCCCTTGACATAAGTGATGCCTAAGTTCTGGGTTCCCTTAAGATGGATTTGAGGAACATCTAAAGCTCCCATCTTCTCAAATGGGCACCTTTTCAATCAATAAACCTTTCCTTGTTCCAAAATTTGACATTTTGAATATTGGCTTTTTAAAGCAGTTGGCGACACGAACTTTGAACAGGTGACATCAGAATGCAGCCCTGATCTTGGCTCTGAGTAGTGCTGACAATTTGGGAGGACAGGGACTTCATTCCCATCTGTTAGAATTAAGGTGAGCCCCCCAAATCAGGGGTCCTGGTAGAATACAAAACATTCGGGAGCCAGGCAGCAAGGCAAACATATTTACTTCTATATAGAAGGAGGCACACACATGGTCTAGAAGTGCGTGCACACCAACCAAGCAGGCGGGCTTGCTTGGGTTTATAATCCCTTACTCACATGACCTGTCCTTTGCTCTTGATTGGAGCTCAGGTGCAGTCTTTTGCGATTGGCTAATTCAAAGAGAGGGGTTGGCCTTTGCAATTTCAAGATGGTGGCCCCCAGGAGAGCTGCAAGCCATCTGGCCAACATGGCGGCTACCAGGTCACACAGTCCAAAATGGCGGCTGTATGAACTGTTTTTTGACAGAAAAGATGACTTGTTTATTCTCACATATCCCAGGGAAAGTGAACCGAGGGCTCTGCTCAGAGCTTCTGACCCACTGACACTCCATCCCAGAGGGAACCATTTCCCGTTGACAAGTAGTTTCTCCCTCTGGCATCGTTTACTTTTGTTGAAATCTCCCAGACTTTTGTTGAAATCTCCCTTCTGTGTGTCCTGCAGCTGCAGACAGGGACTTGAGACACAACTCACAGTTGCTTTTTTAAAAATATATTTTATTGATTTTTCACAGAGAGGAAGAGAATGGAATAGAGAGTTAGAAACATTGATGAGAGAGAATCATCGATCAGCAGCTTCCTGCACTCCTCCTACTGGGGATGTGCCTGCAAGCAAGGTACATGCCCTTGACCGGAATCGAACCTGGGACCTTCCAGTCCTCAGGCCAAAGCTCCTTCCACTGAGCCAAACTGGTTTCGGCTCAAACTCCCATCTTCTGCACCTCGAACCTTACAAGTCCCACAGAGTTCTTTCCCCCCATAGCTTATATAGGCTGAAGATCCTGGTGCCTTCATATCCCCTCTGATTGGTCAATAATCCCCTTCAAGTTGGTTACTATAGTAACTCCTGGGCTCAAAGGTCGAACCTCACATGGCATATATAACATCCCCCCCTCCTCATTGTTTCCCTATTCCCTTTGGGCTTTCTTCCTCTCCTTCTGAACGAAGGGCTTCCTTCTCTTTATCTTATAAACAGGCCTTTCCTGGCTACTTCCAGTTCCCCCGTCTAATATAAATATACTGTGCTGCCTCCTGTCTTATGGAGATGTAACTGCACCTAGCTTCCTTGTGTTATGGAGATGTACCTTCTCTCCTGATCTTCTGCCACATGCTTCTCCATGGACCCCAATTCTAAAAGATCCCTAAGCCTGCCTATTGAAATATAGTGGCAACCATACTTTGGTAAAAACTGCTGTTTGAATTTTAACCCTGCTAAGTCTGGCTCCTGCCTGATTAAACACAGAATACTTACCTCAGCTTCCAGATGGAGATCTGGAGGCTAAGGCAGTTTTCCCTTGCCTGGGACCAGGACCACAGAGATTGATTCCCACTGACTCAGTAGCTTCAGGGATAGAAACTGTAGATAACCTTTAGAGACTAACTGCTGAGCTCTGCTCCTGTGTTATCGCTATCACAAGATAGGGCACATTCCAATGTCCAGCAGGATGTGACTGGGAACCAACCCTGAGGGCTGTCCCCAATCTTTAGAATTTAGTCTTTAGGATTTAGGAACAAAAGGAAAATTCTTGTGGTTTAAACCTTTAAAAGGAATTGCCTACCCCTGAAACGGTGCAGTCCTGTGAGACCACCTGCGTATGGTGCTCTCCTGGCTGCCCTGGCCAGTTCAATAAATCCTTGCCTGCTTTTTTAAATTAATTAATCAGTCTCCGGTGGTCTTATTTTGAACCCAGGGTTGGACACCACACGCCTATGTTCCCCCAAAATTCCTGCTTCACCAGCAAGGAACCCTCTGATGCATTGGGAAGCCCGTGTGGCTCCTGTCTCCTGGGCCCCGCCTCTCCATGACCCTCTGCACCCAGTCCTATGCTGAGGCTCCCCCTCTGATCCCCCTCTGAGGGTCCAGGCTGCAAGATGAAGCCAGGCAGCAAGTCTGTCCCGTGCAGCCCAGAGGGGAGCAGCCAACAAAAGGAACGCGCCCTCCTTCCCACGCTGCATTGAGTTATGGTGCGAACCTGAGCTGTGAGCTTCCTTGCTGGGAATCGCACCTGGGTAGCCAAGGAAGGAGGAGGCACCGGAAACCTTGTCTCCTGGATCCTGGAGCCTGCCCAAGCCGCTCTGCACAGAGCTCAGACTCTTGGTGTGGGCAGAGGAACAGGACAAAGGGAGCAGAGGGATGGCCCTGCGCCCAGCAGCCCTGCCCTCTGTCGCATCTGATGAGCTACAGTCATGGCAGGAAGGGCCTTTCAAACCTGGCACCCGTGCAAAGAGACGGGTGGCAGTGACAGTGGGGCATTTGGTGTGGACGCTGTGTCCCGGGAGCTGGGCTGGGTGTGAGAACAAACAAGCCACCCTCCTGTTGTTGCAGGAGACCCAAGAAAACCAAGGACGTTTCAAAGAAGAGGAAGGACACTGTGCAGTACACCGGTGGACTCGGGGAACAGCCTCCAAATCTGAGCCAAGGATGGGCCCTCCCTTATATCTCCCTCCCTGTGGTCTGTCCTGCAAACATGGATTATGTTTCTGGTCCTTTTCGAGGGCCTTGCAAGAAGGCCCCAGGTGTTGGGGGTCTCCAGGCCATATCTGAGGGCCTGGCCTGGCGCCCGCGTTAATAACACCCCTCTCGGGCAGGCACTGTCCACAGTGACAGGCTCTGCAGGACCAGTGTCTGAGAAGGAGAGAGGGACTTAATTACAGGCTATCAGGAATGTGCACTGAGCTTGCTGCGTGGATTCAGATCACTAGCCCCGAATATCAGGGTTGCATTGGAATTAGCCCTTTTTAGCCTTCTCACTGTGAAGAACTTATTTTTTAATTTATTTGAGCCAAGATGTTGACAATTGCTGGTGTTAGAAATGCCCTTCCACGGTGTCGCAGGAATGAGACAAGCACTCGAGGGGATCGTGAGGCAGAACCCTGCCCCGCAGGAGTGTGCGACGCCCAGCAGCAGGGCGGCAAGCGCACAGGAAGGGCTCCCTCCTGCCATCGCCCCCCTCCCACCGCCCCTGATGGGCTGAGGGGCTGCTGTCTGGCGCAAAGACTCTGAGAAAAGCAGCCAATCAGGAGGAGACTGGCCGGCTGCTGGGGAGGGGACTGCCACCCCTCTGGATGCTGCCGGCCTGGCTGCCTTGGAGTGTTTGCTGCCTGCCAAGAGATGCCAGGAATTGATATCTAAACTTCAACTTGGATAGAAAAGGCTCCTTAACTCAGACACTGGGAAGCAGGCTCTCAATGGATGAGGTAATGCTCTGGAGAAGGCAGTTTGCACCTTGTTTTATACATTAAATCAAAAGAGGAGACGCAGGGGTCCCAGGAAACCCCTGGTGACGGATTAGGGACGCAGGACAAAGCAGTGGGGAAGCCTCTGGGACTGGATACAAAGTAAAATGATAGACACAAGCCTCTTTTACAGGCGAGTGCGGGGCAGCCAGCCCTCAGCAGCTCCTCATGACAAGAAGAGGCTGTGGTCTCCGCAGGGCACCTGGCTTTGGGGTCGGGAAAGGGAACATGACTCTGACTTACAAGGACATGTTACTGTGGATGCAAAAGGAATGGACAAGCTCAGTGATGGGAAAGGCTGACCTTGGTCAGGGAAGGTGCCTGCCTAGGGCGTGACTACCCACCAGCACCTGCTTTTAGTTGAAAAGTTTTAATTTCCCACCATCCTTTGTGGTGGCTTTAGTCTCTGAGTTTGCAAGGCCGCCTCCGCAGGCCTCCCCGGAGTCTGGCAGGGAGCATGGCCCCTTTCCGTCCACACAGCGATCAGACCCAATCAGTGAACATCAAAAGCAAACAGCAACAATCTCAGGAAAAACTAAAGACTCTAGCTGACACTGAAAGACTCTAGCTTTCCTTTTTTCTAATTTTTGGATCATTTTTCTTAAGAGCTCCTCTGCATGGCCCAGTCCCACAGGAATGCTGCATGCGACCCGGCGATCAGGGGAAGGTGACAGCCCATCACACCTCTGCTGCTGCCACTGCAGCAGCACAAGCCTTGGCCAGCCCTGATTACCTGAGCCTCGGGTGGCCCTGGTTACCTGAGCCTCGGGTGGCCCTGGTTACCTGAGCCTTGGGTGGCCCTGGGCAACTGGGCAGCTGCCATCTGAGGCTTGCCTGTGCTTCTGTCTGGCTCTGGGTGGCTGAGGGGACTGGGGGACTCCTGAGGCAGGTGCGCAGAGCAGCCTGACCTGCCTGGTGGTAGGCCTGGCTGTGCTGTGCTCCTGCCACCCCAGTGGGCCTGAAGGGACTGGGCACCACCATCTTGTGTGTTGGAGACAGGATGTAAGCTGACAAGGTCTTTGCATTTGAGGGGGCTAGCAAGGCTGGCCCCCTACTCACACAGTTTTCCTAGACTTCTTTGGATGCCTACTATCAGTAAAATGAGAGCAACTATTTACTGAGATTTGCTGTACCAAGAATTTGTCCTTCTGCTCTGTCTCTCCCTTAGAGATTAAGAGGAACAAAGAATACATTCCTCTTGACAGACCTCCTATTCTGCATTTTGTGTATAAAAAGCATTGTGCAGTTAATAAACTGACTATAGTTCTCCCGACCCCACTTTCCTGTCTTTCTTTCTTTTCTCATTTCCCACTTCCCTACCTCAGCCCGGTTCAACCATCAGGCTGGCCCTGGCACTTGTGGCTGTGGGCATCACCGTATTAGAGGGTATTGCAGTCAATCAGCATATTCCCTCCTTATTGGCTATGGGTGCTGCCATCTTTGTGAGGGCTTGACAGTCAATTTACATATTCCCTCTTTATTAGATAGTATTGCTTTCTGAGAGTTTGAGAAAGAATCTATGCATATAAATGAGCTGAATTCATTCAGCCCCAAAGATAAAGGGTCATATCCTCCCTCCAGTCTGATTCTGGGGAGTTCTTAGGTGACTAAGAACCTTTGTGGAGGTGTCAGGAATGCAGGAGCCCCATAGGGAAGTCCCAACTTAACTGTAATTAAATGTCTCATCTAAGGGGCCACTATAAGGCTTGGCACCCACTACATAACATGTCTAAACAATTCGCTCAGACTACAGATATCCAAAAATAAAAAAATTATAAGATAGACACCACAGAATGGCCTTCAGGGCTCCCAAGCCCTAGCCCTCATTTAGTAGAAAGCCTTTACTTGCAAGTACTTTATAGAAATGGGAAGATTTAACTAGAAAATATCAACTTAGAAATGGCCAAAATGGAGTTGTTTGGGTATCTAATTAATATTTTGCATGAAGAAATTAGAAAAAGTGCCAGCTCTGAAATTAAATTGAATGACTATATGGAAGGCATATCTTGATTTGGAAATTAGAAGCTTCTAAGGAAAAGCATTAAAAAAAAATTCTCCCAAAAAAGTTGGAAATAAATTTCAGAGACTGTCTCAGAACTATTCTGGAGTTAATAAATGCCTACACCCAGTTTCCCCCCTGTAGGAAGCATGCTGATTTATCTCCATAGAAAAGAAACAGCATGTGGCCAGCCATGACTGAATTCCCCAGAGCAAACAGGATGTGGGGTGTGGAGAAGGAGGTGAGGAGTACATGTGGCGATGGCACAGGTCCTGGGATGTTTCCCCTAGACCAGTGGTCAGCAAACTGTGGTTCATGAGCCACAGGTGACTTGCGAGCCGCGGTTTGCCGCTCTGCTGACTAATGAGTTTGCAGACCACTGCCTTAGGGGAAAACACTGGTGTGCTTTTGTTTATTTCTCAACAGCATTCTGTGGGGTCTGTGGGCTGTGAACACTTGCAAATATTGATGTTTTGTGTCTTGTTTGTATCGACCTGTTTAAAAATGGGTGATAACGATAATACCACGTCCCGCTTTGCTGGGGGCCCAGTTGCTTGTGGGCAGGCCCATCACGTGGCAGGGACTGCAGGAATGGGAAGGCATCTTTGCCAGCTGAGCGTGCTCCCCACTGTTTTATGAACATGGAACCCTCTGTCTCTGTGCTGTGTGGACTGGTGCCGCTCAGAAGCAAAAGTCATGCTGCTGTGCTGGGTTAACACGTTAAGCCCCATGTCAATCATCAGTGACGGACACTATACTTTCCATCTGGAAGACAATACAGGCTGAGTGCTCAACATGTTAAGGTTCTAAGGCTAATGTTCCTGTCCATCCTTTGGAGAGCACTGGTTATTTACCGTAGGGTGAGTTTTTTTGTTTGTTTACCAGCTCTGCAGGCTGCAGAAATGGTAAGCGGGTGGAGGACACTCCCATTTTGTAAAGAATAAGCTTGTGAATTTTCAGTTTTAAAAATTAAGAAAAATGGGGGGGTGTCAATATAATGCTTTGGGTAATAATTTGCTTTAAAATTGCAAAGTTGATAAGATTAGAATAAATAGATGTAACTAAAATGAAGGGTTTATGATAGCTTTTCAGTGATAATTATAAATATGTTAATGATAAAAGTCCAGTCACTCAAGAGGAGACTGACTCTGCTCTCTGTTGGAGGAAGGGGCCAGTTGTCCTTCTCCCGATAAAAGTAGAGCATATTCCCTCTTTAAAAATAACAAGGAGTTAAAACCTCTGCTGGAAGACCCCCGTGGCTTAGCTGACCAGCTAGACCCATTTTTGGGGCCCACAAGTGTATACGTTGACCGAGTTAATGTCTATCTTGGGAATACTATTCTCAGGAGAAGAAGTCAGCTGTAGCTGTCTGGGGAAGGGAGCACCTGGCTGCCTGGTGTGCTTCCAGCAGGTGTGACATTTCAAAACCCGGAGCCCCAGTGGGACCTTACCAGCAAGGCCCATAGGGGACACGAGAGCTCTCAGGGAATAATAATCAAAGGGGTTAGGGGAGCAGTTCCCCGTCTCGGAACCTAAACAAAGCCTTCAATACTCAGCAGGGCAAAGAAGAAGGGTCTTCTGAATTTACCAAGACTAAAAGATCAAATGAGAAAGTGTTCTGGGCCGGACCTTTATTGGACAAGGAACAGTAACATTACATGTCGTCACCAAGAGTTGTTACAAATAGTAACATTACCTGTCATCTCAAGAAAACTGCGAAAGTTAGAGAAGCAGAAGGACAGCCGTGGAGAAGGGCTGTTCAAAGAGGCTCAGGAAGTCTATAAAGAGATGGGCGAGGCAGAGACAGAAAGCTAACAATGCTCACAACTGTAGAACAAGTGGCCCGGGGAAGGGCTGGCCTGAGGGCCAGGAACAGAAGCCATAACAACCTGGGCATCCCAAAGGAGAGGTCCCACAGAAAAAGGGACCCCTCACAGAGCCTTTAGATCCCAAGGCCAGCATTCTCACCCCCTCTCCAAAGAGCAGTTTCTTTCCTTAATAGTCCTGATGCCCTCAGAAGCTGAGCTCACTATCACCCAAACCTTAACACGTTATCCCTAAGGAAAAATGTGGCAGTTGTAAATCCAAGCCGCTGGGGGCCTGGGAACTGCAGTCCTAGAAGCTGCAGGGCCTGCTCCCTTTCCCCTTCATCTAACCCTCATATTCCTAGTTGGTAACTTAAAAGCTTTGGAGCATTGCTGGGTTAAATAGTAAAAAAGTAATCTTATATAATAAAAGCTTAATACGCAAATCTACTGAATGGCAGAATGACTGGTTGCTATTACATACACCTACCACCAGGGGGCAAATGCTCAACGCAGGAGTTGCCCCTAGCCCACAGGCCTCAACCAGCAGTGGCGAGGGATGGGGCCAATGAGCAGGCAGTGCCAGCCAATGTGGTCCTAGCCACTGAGACCACTTCACCTGCACTGGTCAGTACCACCCAAGGTTGGCACACCCGCACCAGTCAGTACTCACGCAGCGAAGTGCTTTATTGTCCTTGAGGGTTCTGTAACTTGGGTCCAAATATACCCTGACCAGTGCAGGGGTTTTACTATCTTAGCCTATATGATAAGAGCCTAATATGCTAAATGTACAACTGTTCAGCCAGTCACTATGATGCACACTGGCCACCAGGGGGAAGACACCAACTGGTACGTTAGCTTGCAGCTGGGGTCTGGACAATCAGGACTGGGTGAGATGGCCCTGACTGACCTCAATTGGGACTGGGTGAAACAGGATGGACATGCTTTGGAGCCCTCTCTGGTCCCAATCATGCACCGGTGGAGTCCCTCAGCCTGGCCAGCACCCTCTCACAATTTGGGACCCTTTGGGGGATATTGGAGAGCCAATTCCGGTCTGATCCCTTCTGAGGGACCCCACCGGCGCATGAATCCTCTAGTGCACCAGGCCTCTAGTGTTAACATAAAACATTGAAACTCGTAAAGCATTTTTGAGTTTACTTCAGCCAAACTGTTGACAATTGCTGGGAAGCAGAACCTCCTCAATGGATTAAGATAATGCTCCAGAGAATGGCAGATTATATCTACCGTGTTTCCCCCAAAATAAGACCTAGTTACAGGTTTCCTTCTGAGTAAAATATAAGGCATCCCCCCCAAAATAAGCCCCACCCCCCAAGCTAAACATGAGAGATTTGGTCCACTGATTCTGAAATGGAGTCACAAGAAATTCACCAGGAAATTCAGGAATTGGATTGTTATGATGTTCCAGATGATGATGACATGATTGTCATTGAATAAATGAGTAAATTCTTGATACTGTAGGATTCAGTTTGTCTGGTTTGTGTTGACAACTACCATACTACCGTACCGTATACAGGTAATAAATTTCCTTTATTTTCATTTAACAATAAATGTGTACCATATTCTTCATGGAAAAATAAGACATCCCCTGAAAATAAGACCTAGCACATCTTTGGGAGCAAAAATTAATAGAAGACACTGTCTTATTTTCAGGGAAATAGGGTATTTTTATACAGTGCAATCAAAGGAGGGGATGTAGGTGGGTTACATGAAATCCACTGGTGATAGACTAGAGAGGCAGGAGAAAGCAAAGCAGAGAAACCGGTGTGATTGGATAAGAAGTAAAATGATAGACACATACTTAGGTGGGTACAGGAACAATTAACTAACATGATAACAATGAAGGAATTTGTGGTCTCTGTCTTGGCGCCCAGGCACATTAGGTTGTGCCCCAAAGGCCTCTGGAAAAAGGGAAATTACAAGTTACCCAGACATTTCAAGGGTGTGCTATCATAGATGCAAAAAGACAGATAGGCTCAGGTAAAGATTGACCTTGTCGGTGAAGATACTGGCATAGGAGGTGACTACCCACCATAGCTGCTTTTAAATTTAATTTCAGGACAATCTTTGCAGTTACTTTAGGTCTCTGAGTTTGCAGGACTGCCATGCAGGCCTCCCCTGAGCTTGTCAGGTTAGCAGGTGGCTCCTTTGGTCTACACATCTCCCTTTGGGTCATTAATCAATCCAAAGAATGCATTGATGACCAACCTTTTGGTTGGATAATGGAGTCCGGAGTCCCATGGTGCTAGGAAGGCTCATTCCTGGGATGTCTCACTGTCAGCATTTGTCTTGCTGAACAGGGTGGACCACAGAGGATGGGGCAAGACCATAACCTTAGATGGCATTTAAGGTGAAATTATTATTAATTTAAAAAAAGAGTATGTAAATGGGAGGCAGTCAGATCCTTTATATCCTTAAAAAATATTTTGGATCATTTATAATTTTTGGGCCACCATGATACAAGTCTTTTTGCTATTTGTCAAGTTTTATTTTTTTTTGCATCTAGTATAACATTTGTGAACATATAGTGAACAAAAAATAACAGTAATAAACCAGTAATATTGATTAGGAACAGAAAATGTCTAATATTAGACAAGGAAAAGTCTGAGGGAAAATAATTATCTGCTATTAACCAGAAGTTCCAATTTTTCTTCTGGGCAGTTAATTTCATCCATTCCTAAATTTAGACAATATTCATATAAAATTCTCATCCAGATTATATCTATATATAATTCTGCCAGGGGAATTATAGGGAGGTTTTCTTGGAGAGGTTTGTCCACAGTAGGTCCTTTATAATAAAATAATGGCCCTGTGCATGAATCTGTGTGCAAGCAGCTTGCTGCCACTTGCCTCAGCTGGCTGTCCTGCCCACTGCCGCTGTAGCTTTCTACAGCTCATAGCATGTTGCCTCACCCTCCTGGTGATTGGTCGTTACGTGTCAAGGCGTAATGGCCATTTGCATATTACCTCTTTATAATATAGGATTATTATATAGGATACTAGAGGCCCGGTGCATGAAATTCATGCACTGGAGGGTGGGGGGCGTGAGTCCCTCAGTCTGATCTGCCCCTTCTCAGAGTCTGGGATCCCTCAGGGGATGTCCTCCTGATGGCTTAGGCCCACTCTTATGCAGGAGGTGACTGGCTGATCAGGTGAAGGCACTGCCCCTTCTGCAGGAAGTGATCCTGTGACCAGGAGAAGGCAACGCCCCCATCACGCCTCTGCTGCTGCCACTAACGGCCACGAGGTTCCCTGAGCCTCGGCCATCGCAGGATTATGGCTTGCCACAGCCTTACCCAGACCTCATTGCCTGAGCCTTGGGCCCTGAAGCAGCAGCAGCCATTGGTGGCTTGACAGAGCCCTGAGCAGATCCTGGGCAAGCAGCAGTAGCCATTGGGAATGCTTACAGCCGCCACCGCCATGTGGGGAGCACAGGCTGCCCTCCACTGGGTCCCACCTCCCCCACCCATCCCCAACATTGCAAGTCTCTGCCCACCTGTCCCTACTGCACATGCAGACTACTAATCGGTCGTTACATGACGGGTATCCCAACCAATTTACATATTACCCTATTATTAGATAGCCTGAAAAAATGTTCCAAAGCTTATATTGATAGTAGGAGACCATCAATGTGTGGCCAACAAAACTTCATTATCAGAGCTGATAGTCAGATGCCCAAGTTAAATTTTTCACATCAGATAGGTAAAGGGATCTAGGGAGAGAGATGTTGTTTTCACTAGGAATCCATAAGGAGGATAATAACAATATAAAAATTATTTCATATACATTCACTCAGTAACAAGTGGGTGATATAAGAACAAAGTCTGAGCAGCAGCAATATGTGAGCACACAGGCCTTGTTGCCGTCTTGGGATGGCCGTCTACCTCCTCTGTAGTCAGCGGCTCCTCATCCTTGAGATGAAGGCGAGTGTCAGAGACAGGGCCAAATGTCCATTCACGGTTAGGCACCTGCTAAGGTGAGGCCCTTTAACACTGTTGGAGAGTTTCTTTCATGAATGTATTTCCCGAAGGACAAAAATCTCCGGGTTGTCGTAGTCTTTGAGTCTTTGTCTCCTGTGAAATGAATGTTACTAATTTGTCAGTCCCTACAATGCTGTTGAGTCTTCCTTATATTTGGAAAACAAAAGATTTAAAACATCAACAATATTTTAAACATAGTCATAAGAATAATTATTCTCAATTCATTTAGTCCCATAGTTATTTTTGTTTATCCTGGTTATTCTCCAGTTGTTTTTTTAATTCCTTGAATTTCTATAAATCTTCACTGCAAGTTAGAGTAGGTCAGAGTCCGTTTCATGGATTTTTCTAAAGACATAATCTACCTGCAAATTCATCAGAGTAAAGCAACAGCCGCCCATGAATAACTAAATTCAAAAGTGGCATGGTTATACATTTGATTAAAAAAAAAAAAAAGAAAAAAGAGAAAAAAATTTGTTTATCTGTAAAATATAACATTCCAATTTCTTGGTAAATAATAATTACTGTAAAATGACAGAGAATAATATAAAATTTGTATACTTTTAGATTCACTATAAAATGGGGCACGTGTTTATTGAGCACTGAAAATAATGCATAAGCACCCAATATGCAAATACCCAGAGCATCACTGGCAGATGCCCCACTGAAAATCATCACTCTTGGCTTGCCTGGTGTCCCTGCCCTGAGACATGTCCCCCCTGAAAGTTTCCTGTTTGAACTTGGATCTGAATCTTTACAAGTTCCTTTCTGAAGCAATCTGAAATTTCTATAACATTCATTTTAACAAAATATATGTATATAAAGAAAAGTTATTAATTTTTATTTGACAAAGCTTCCCATGTTAATTTAAAGTATATTAAATCAGCCTAATTTAGTTCAAAAATATTTCTTTTAAGAAGAGAGAATAAATTCTTGAGTAATTCCAGGGCCCATTGGAATGACTCAAAGTCATCTCCTGGCTCAAGTTTTAACATTTTAACTTTTGGAAAAATTGTCAAATATACTTAACCAAATGATTACATAATAAACTCTTTGTAAATCTAGGAAAAAACATATATTTTTATGGTAATAACTGTAAAAGACATTAATCAAATTTAAATCAGTTTTAATATTAAAAATTTTGTTCAGACCACAGAATTCTGCTTAATTTATAAGTATTTAATATTTTTTTAATCTGGCCAATAAAATATTATATCCTAGTAATGCCATTCGAAAACTGAAAATTTACCACACATAATACACAAACACATACCACAAGACCATACATATAAAGACTACAATGTAATTTGAACTACTATTTTTTCCAGCGAAAAAGCAGTATTTTCCTCAAAAATTAATTTCCATACTTTATGTATTCTATTATTAACATAACCATACTGTATAATTTATCCCAACTTAATTTGAACTTGTAACTTTTAGATGCCTCAAATTTTAGGTGGCAAGTGTTACTTAATGTTTCTCAGATTAGTAATACATTCACATTTTTAACAATATATTTCAAATAAAATACAAGACATATTCAATTAATAAGATTCAAATCTATCCTGTTGATTCTCCATATGAGGCAAACTCAGATTGTTTTAGTATCCTGTTATTTCAAAATACCTAGATATTAAAAATTATTATTATTACTAGAGGCCCAGTGTACAAAATTCATGCACGGGTAGGGTCCCTGTGCCTGGCTGGTGATCAGGGCCGATCTATGTTTGGGGCGGGGTGGTGGGGGAGCCCGAGAAGAGTCTTGGCCACGTTCTGATCATGCTGCTGGTGTTCAGGAGTTTACACACATGCCAAATGGCAGTCACCCCAACTAGCCTGTTAAGACAACTGGAATTTATATTGGGAATACAAATACTCTCAACCTGCACAACCCAAAGTAAAGTATCAGAGCCTTTCTTGAAATAAAAATGCTACTGAGATTAATGCATATCACTTCCCCCTCACCCCCAAAGCAAACTGGTTTATTTAACTCATTCCACAGATATTTATAGGGAATAACAAGCACATGGGCATTGATGATTTAGCGGTAACAAACCATTACCACACATAATACACAAACACATGCCACATGAAGACTACAACATAATTCAAACTACTAATTTTTGACCCAGACCCACTCCCTATGAGCTGACACTCAAATGAGAAAATATTAACGGACATCTACGCTTCCAATCAGGATGGAGTAACAGGGACCAGATTTACTCTCCCACCTAAATAACCAAAAAACAAAAACAGAAATAAAACACAAACCAATGGACATCAGGCAACAAAAGGCAGTGATTCTGTGGGGTGGAAAACAAACTCGGTGAGGCTCACCCACTGCCCTGGGGGCTGTCCAGGCTGCACAGAGAGGGGCAGCCAGACAGAAGAGAAGCAGTGGCTCGGGTGCAGGGGTCAGAGGCGAGGGCTCAGGGAGAGCAAGGCAGCGGGAACTGGCAGGTCTGAGTACCGAGAGGAGACAGTGCAGAGCACTGCAGAAGGACTTCTCCGGACACTGGCCTGGAGTTGGGAGAGGGCCCTGGACATGGAGAGAATACCTGCTGATAAGCACGCAGTGAGGCTGGAGCAGCACTCAGCACTCACACAGGCACCTGCTCCCACCAGCTAGACTGGAAAACTTAATTCATTGGGCACGGGAAACGCTTTCCTTAGTCCTGTGACATAGTTTTCCCATGCTGAGCCCTCTTCCAGGCCTGCCTAAAAAATTACAAAAGCAAGACCCATAAAGATCAAACTGTTTCCAAGTAACTTAACTGCATCCCCAAACCAAAGTACAGAATATTTGTAATACATACTCAGTACCCAATGAGATAAAATTCATGTCTGCATTCTAATAGAAAATTTCACCAAAGATATGTGAATGACAAGTACACAAATGAAAAAATGCTCAACATTATGTCTTAAAATAGGCAAATTAAAACCACAATGGGATACAGCTTCACACCTACTAAAATGGTAAATATTTAAAAAGCTGACCATACCAAGTAATGACAAGAATATGGAAGAACTATAACTCTTATACACAGCTGGGGGAATGTAAAATGGAACAGCCACTTAGAAAAGCAGTTTAGCAGTTGTTTACATTGTTAAACACACACTGACCCTGACCGTCCCGTCATTCCGCTCCCAGGAGAATAAGCACACGCCCACACAAAGGCTTGCACAGAAACATTCACGACAGCTTTACTTGGAGGCAGTGGGGAGGGCGCCAGGAAGACACTGGGAGATGATGTAAGTACAGTCTCTTGATCGCAAAGAGGACTGGTGTGGTGCATGTGTCATCAACATGGATGGCATCATACATGTGAAGTGTGTGCAGCTTCCTGCGTGCCCAGTGGATCTGGGTAAAGCTATTAGAATATCAATGGGCTCCCCACTCTCGGGGTTCTCGCACAACCATTGCTTTCCTCTTCGGATGTTAATTATGCTTTGGTAAAAGTACTCCAGAACTTTCAAGGAGCATGAAGGATGCTCACTGGAGACATGCTGTATACACTGAGGAAGAGTACAAGTAAAAGCGAAAAAAATCCTCAGTCAGTAGCTAACCCAAGCCTCGTGTGCTCGTCTGCCAGTGAAGCCTTCCCCGCCCGTCCCGGGAGGGCGCTGCCGGCCTGTGCCCTGCGGGGCCCAGCGGAGACTTGGGGCTCCTAGAGTCGAACCACAGCCTCCAGCTGTTCTCCGAGCTCCTGGATCAGAGGCCCCGCTCTACCTGGGGCCTGCGCGAAGGCTGGCAGCGCCCCCGGGCGGACAGCAGCCCCGGGGATGGGAGAGGGGCTGCACAGCCTGTGGCCATCAGCACGCAGGGCGCTGCTTTCCTCCAGAACCGGGCCTTGTAAGGACCCTCCTCCAGCGGCTCCCCTGCCTGCCAGCCCCTCTGGCTCGGAGTCTGGGTCTGTGGTCCGGGCTGAGGAGGCACTGCCGTCGGAGGCCTCGGAGCCGTCGGAGGCCTCGGAGCTGGGGGCCTGCGAGGCGGGGCGGGCGGCCTCTTCCTCGCGGACCAGAAGGGCGGCCGCCTCCAGCTCATTCACTTCCAGGCCCAGCTGCGCCTTGGTCAGGGGCGCTTCCTTCAAGGCTTCTGCCAGGGCTGCCAGCCTGGAGGACCTGTAAGAAGAAAGGAAGGTAATGGAAACCAGTTAAGAAGGAAGAGGAAGGTGTTCACTAGCCGGCCTGTGGACAGAGAGGCAATGCTTTCAGCGGGATGCTCCCTTCACATGACACCCCGGACATGCCCCGCAGCCACTGACATGGAGCGGTCACGCATGACCCGAGGCCAGGAGCTTTCCTTTATGCTCCCAGGATGAGGAAGGGGATTCTAGCCAGGACTCAAAACCCAGAAGCCACAAAAGAAAAGCAAAGATGGCTAACTTCACCTACAGAGACCAACAGCGCCTGTAGGCAAACACCAGCGCTGTCATCCCTGAAGCCGAGGCTGATGTGGAACAGAAACAGCCGCCGCTCAGCACAGCACAGCCTGGCGCCCAGCTCCACCCGGAACGTGGATGAGAGATATAAGCGGACCAGAAGGAATATATAAAAAGGTATCTAACTTCAGTCAAATGAGCGAAATACAAACTGAAGTCACACTGAGATATTTTCACTTAAACTGGAGGAGATCCAAGCATTTGCTCACCTGCCCAGCTGTGGGAGGGGCCTCCACTCGCTGGTGTAAGAGGAAAAGGCACAGCTCCACGAAGGTGCAGTTGGCCACGGCTTTCACGGCCCTGACCAGCAGAACCGCTGTGGAAATTAACACGTGCCACACACACAGGCCGGGCATTTTGTGCTCCAGGGGGAGCCACTGCCCTCCCCTGCTGGCCCAGTCACACCCAATTACCCTCCCCTGCAGGCCCAGTCCCCCCAAACTGCCCTCCTCTACCAGCCCAGTCACACCTAACTGCCCTCCCTGCTTGCCTGATCACACACAACTGCCCTCCCCTGAAGGCCTGGTCCCCCCTAACTGCCTCCCATGCAGGCCTGGTCCCCCCAACAGCCTTCCCTGCTGGCCTGGTCCCCAACAACTGCCCTCCCATGCAGGCCTGGTCCTCCACAACTGCCCTCCCCTACAGGCCTGGTCCCCCACAACTGCCCTCCACTGCAGGCCTGGTCCCTCACAACTGCCCTCCCATGCAGGCCTGGTCCTCCCAACTGTCCTCCCTTGCTGGCCTGGTCTCCCCCAACTGCCCTCCTCTGCTGGCCTGGTCACCCCTAACTGTCCACAACTGCCATCCTCTGCTGGCCACCTTGTGGCTGCCATCTTGTCTTGAAGTGACGGTCAATTGCATATTACTCTTTTATTAGATAGGATACGGTACCAAGTTTAGGGTAAAAAAAGAAGGATCCACAGCCTTACAAAACAGCCAAAACCAAGTGAAAACAGCCCAAAATGCAGAAAAAGAAAACGGAGTATTAATAGGAAGCATACATCTGTTTCTTGCTGTAGTTTTGTCTCAATCAACTTAAGGACTACCATAAATTTTGTGTAACTGACTAGGTTTCATTTTCCCTGCCCAAACCTGCAAACCTTCCAGGCATAAGAGATTTGACACTAGAGCCGCAGTGGATAATGTGGCACCAGTGACGCGGTTAAAGAGACATTTCCTACTGGTGATGGGATACGCAGGCTTGGCCTTTTGGTTTCAAAGGACACACACACACACACACACACACTCAGGTTCCATCTGGGAACAAACAGCTCATCTTTCTTTTTAAAGAGAATTGATGAAATGACATATAATTCCTCTCCACTGAAAAGAACCAATTCCGAACTCCAAAGCCGCCTGCCCAAAGCACACAAAGAAGCTGATCTAAAGGCAATGCCCTAGCTGTAAGTAGAGGCTGCGAGCGCCCTCTAGCTGCCGGGGACGGAGCTGCTTGCCGAAGCAGGGGAGCCCGGACAGCCGGCCCTCCCTGTAACTGGGAGCACCACTTCCTGCGCAGTCTTTCCAGGAACAACTTCTACCAACAATCAAGTACTGATTCAATAGAGAAAACATTGCAAGTTCCTCCAACCATACTGAGTTTGGGCCAATGAAATAACTTTTCACCCTATTTCCAACTTGCCTATGAAAAATAACATCTAGTTCACAAATCAAAAGAATGATATTCTGAATACTCCCGTATTAGTTTCCTAGGGCTGCATGAAAAACTACCACAACCTGGTGGCTTAAAGCAACTGATGATTATTCTCTCACAGTCCAAAGGCTAAAAGTCAACAATCAAGGAGTCCCAGGTTTCTCTCTCAGTTTCGGGTGTTGTCACAATCAGCCAGCTCTGGCTCTGCCAGGACATGGCCTTCTTTCCTCCAGGCGTGCCTTACAACAACCCTATTTCCAAAGCAGGTCACATTCTGAGATTCTGGGAAGGACATAAATTTGAAGGGGACACTCTCCAACACAGAAAACCTCCTGAAGTTAAGTAGATAGTAAAGAGGCTCATTCATGGAGCATAATCAAAGCCATAAAGTAGAATCCAAAATATAATAGTAAACAGTGATTAAAAAGTTAAGATTTCACTTTGGGGGGGAAATTACAAACTACACAAATCTATAATAATAAAAGTGTGATATTCTAATTAGACCGGATAGCCAAACAACCTTCGGACATCATTCCAGACATCCTTCCGGATGAAGCTGTGGTAGCGAGGCCAAGGCAGAGGTGGATAGGGGCGATAAGGCAGGCAAGTGAGGAGTTGGGACAATCAGTCAGGCAGAATGGCTAGGTCAGTTGTTCTCAACCTTCCTAATGCCTCAATCCTTTAATACAGTTCCTCATGTTGTGGTGACGCCAACCATAAAATTATTTTTGTTGCTACTTCATAACTGTAATTTTGCTACTGTTATGAATCGTTATGTAAATATCTGTTTTCCGATCGTCTTAGGCGACCCCTGTGAAAGGAGTCGCGACCCACAGGTTGAAAACCACTGTCAGGGGTCGCCTAAGACGATCGGAAAACAGATATTTACATAACGATTCATAACAGTAGCAAAATTACAGTTATAAAGTAGCAACGAAAATAATTTTATGGTTGTGGTCACCACAACATGAGGAACTGTATTAAAGGGTCATGGTATTAGGAAGGTTGAGAACCACTGGGTTGGGCGCAATCAGGAAGGCTGGCAGGCAAACCTCCTGGATTGTGAGATGGTGCAAGCAGGGCTAAAGGACTGCCTCCTCCATGTATGAATTTCACGCACCAGGGCTCTATTAAGTTTATAAAATACTTGACAAAGTTAATATATACGTTATAACAGCAACTATGCACTAATTCTCAAGATAAACAAAGAATGAACCAAATATTAATGTATTTGTAACTGTGATTGCTACAACAAAATTAAGCTATTGCAGTATATGACACTCATCACTTGGGCTGGTCTTTTACAGAGACTACCACCCAGAACATCATCAGTTCTTGCAAGCATCTCAATCATGTGAGACTCAAGTCAGCCTTTGATCTTCAAAATAAAGACTTCCCACTAACCCACTAACATCACTCTGCTGTAGAGATTCTCCTTCACTATTAACCAGCCCCTGTGAACCTCCCTGTCAGTGTTTCTGTGGTGAGTACAGCTCCCACAGTCCTTTCACTGCCTTGTGCAATCCTTGACCTTTTGCTCAATTTGCAATTTATTTGCACTGACAATACAAACACTCAACAAGGGTCAGACAGCAAAAGCCTGGCAGGATGGGTGAAAAGATGCTAAGAAGAAAGTTATAAGTTAGAATTGAGACTAAACTTATTATGTAGTTTGCTCATTAGTGAGTTTGTTTATGTTTTGACTATTACCATTTCTCTTTGTAACTTTCTAAGTACAGAAACTCAAGTAATGAATATTCAGAAATAAGGACACCTTCCCTTCCTGAGAGGTGGCTATAACAGATCCTTTAAAAGTTTATTTTTGCAGGGAGCATACACATCAGCTATTCCAATCATTCCATTTTATAAGTGAAGCTGATATGGTTGTCTGGATGCAGCTTCTAAGTTTGAGGAACTTATATAGGAAGAGCTGCGACTATATCTTAATCCCAAAGTTCCCAATTTTGAAGGGCTATACTCTTTCAATTGCTTACAACAGTGATTATGACAATAGAAATTATTTAATCTTTGAAAAAGATACTTGAAAATGTTAATGCTACTTAATTCCTATTGAGAAATCAATTTGACTGTGATATAATAGGTTTAGGAAAACACTGTGAGGTGAGTAAAGCTAGAAAATAATTAGTATCAAACCATTCTTTAAGGATGTATTGACTATTTCCCAGAAGTCTCCAGCAGAAAATAATTTTATATTCTCATGGGACTATAACTACTCATGCCTCTGGCTCACTCCCTTTTAAATAAATTATCAATTTCCTCAAATAAAATATCTACCAAAAAACAAACCAAAAAACTCTAAATTCTACTTAAGGTCACTAATGCCTTATCTCTAACCCTTGTTCCTAGAGTTTAAAAATTCCAATTGTTCTGCATTTGAGAGAGGTAATTCCGAATATATATTATTACATATACTAGAGGCCCAGTGGGGTGTGTGTGTGTGTGTGTGTGTGTGTGTCCGTTAGCCCAGCCTGCACCCTCTCCAATCTGGGGCCCCTCATGGGATGTCTGACTGCCCCTTTAAACAGGCAGTCTAAACAGCAGTCAGACATCCCTCCCTATCACAATCCAAGACTGCTGGTCCCCAACCACTCGCCTGCCTGCCTGCCTGCCCCTAATTACTCCCCTACCAGCCTGATTGATGACTAACTGCTCTCCTGCCATCCTGATTTGCCCCTAACTGCTCTTCCCTGCAGGCCTGTTCCCCTCAACTGTCCTCCCCTGTAGGCCTGGTCCTCCCACTGACCTCCTCTGCAGGCCTGGTCCCCCACAACTGCCCTTCCTTGCATGCCTGGTCCCCCCAACTGCCCTCTCCTGCAGGCCTGGGTCTTCCCCCCCCCCCAACTGTCCCCTCCTGCAGGCCTGGTCCCCTCCCCCTCATTGACCTCCCTTGCAGGCCTGGTCCCCCACAACTACCCTCCCCTGGTGGCCATCTTGTGTCCACATGGGGATGGCCATCTTGTATTGGAGTGATGATCATTTGCATATTACTCTTTTATTAGATAGGATTACCCAATACCCCCAGTAGCAACCTGTAATCAAATACATGAATATACTAATATTTCTGTAGCAAAAATGTACCATTAGTCACTTCCAGTGGGAAAAATAAAGATTAAAAACAGTCTCATGTCACCAGATGAGTTCAGGTCAGTCAGTCAGGCTTTGCTACCAATTGCTCTGAAAATTCTTGTGCTTTTAAAGCTCTCTGGGTTCCAGCACTGTGGACAGCGGTTATGGACCAGACTGAGCTGCTGGCTCACAGATCAAACCCCAGGTCTAAGGTCAGTCTTCTGACAAGATGCACTGCTTACCCGCCACATGGCGGATCTGCTGTGCACAATGGTGACCAGACAATCTCCAACCAGTAAGGAACACTCTGCCACACCAACCAAGCACATCTAGGCCACCAGTCAGCACAGGCTCCCGGCACAGCAGCTCTGGAAGCCCTGAACTCCGAGGAAGTTGTCTTCTCCCCACTTAATGTGACAGAAAAACCATTTTGTGCCTCAAAACGAGGGCCAGAAGAACACCAAGCCCTAATTCTGCACAGGTTGACATTTCAAATGATGCATAGTCCGTCTACAATGTAAAGTCGATCCTCATTATTCGTGGATCCCACATTTGTGAATTCGTCTACTTGCCAAAATTGATTTGTAACCTCAAAATCAATACTCTTCCACATTTTTGTGGTCACTCACAGACATGCACACACCAGTAACACTGTCTTGTCAGCCAGCACGCACACTCCCGCCGAGATCCAGCAGAGGGCATGCTGTGTCTGGCCTCTATTCTCATTTCGTACACGGGGTCCTCTCAGGGTCAGTTCAGGGACATGGTTTTGCATCTGCAGGCATTGTTCTTATTAATCCTCACTCGAGGATATTTTTCCATTACTTTTTAGAATGAAAGGAGGGGAAAGACAGAGAGAAACACTGATAAGAGAGAGATACATCAAATGGTTGCCTCCCACATGTGCCTTGACCAGGGTCAGGGATCAAGCCTGCAACCAAGGTACAAGCCCTTGACTGAAATTGAACCCGTGACCCTTCAGTCTGAGGACCGACCTCTATTTGCTGAACCAAGTGTGGCTAGGGCTAAAGTGACACTTTCCTAAGGCCCATGAAGAAGTGCCAAGGGGAGAGGAGTAGGAAGGTTCAGTGATACGGAAGCTGCAGCATCACAGTGTAAACAAGCAGCACTGCTCGGCCCATGGCAACCTCCTTGGAGGCAGGACAGAGTGGCTGCATTCCACGGAACTAAGTGTTTCACCTGGGAATGTGGCACACAACCATCTATCTATCTATATAAAAGACTAATATGCAAAGTGTCTCCACAGGAGTTGGACCAGCAGTTCTATCACTCGCTATGATGTGCGCTGACCACCAGGGGGCGGCACAGAACGAAGGGATGTCCTGGCTGGCAGCTGGCAGCCAGGGAAGGGAGGCCCAGCTGGCAGCTGGAAGGCCCCGATTGGCCTGTCTGCCAGCCAGGCCTAGGAGCCTACCTATGCACAATTTCGTGCCTCAGGCCTCTAGTCTATTTATAAGAGACCTTGACTATTAGAACACAAATTCCCTTTCCCCCATTCAATCTCCAGGACAGGAATTTTCTAAAAGTACGGTGAGCCTGCAGAGTGTTGGGTGCTGCTGGCTTCCCCGCACCCCAAGAACAGTCCAGGCCCCGATAAGACCAGTTTGGTTAACGGCTCAGCACATAGCAAACCTCACTGGGCACAAGTAACCTCTCGTAAGGAATTAATGTGAAAAGTCCACTAAGGCTTGCAGTGTTTGACGATGGCCCCAGGAGCCTTTGGAATCGAAGGCCAGACTAAATCCAAATGGGAAAGGCCCGTTTTCGAAATGCTTGCTTATGTGCTCTGAAAAACTCTCTCAACTAAAATAAAAAGCATTCTTAAATGACAAACAGGTAAGAATGCTTGTGCTCACAGAACTCACACTCCTGTGTAGGAAAAGGCAGACAATGAACAAATACCCAGTAGATGTAGCTGCTCAGCACTGCGGGGAAGTACGGGAAAAGGGCCCGTGAGGCAGAAGGAGGAGCGCTCAGTGCTTCTGATGTGTCAGGATGGTGGTGAGACTAGGATCAAATAACATTTGACTTCTACACTGAAGCCTCATTTTATTCTTGCTTTTAACTTATTTCATTTCTTCCCAGATTGAATCTCCAGTCTTTTAACCCGAGTACAACACTCACAGCCACCCCTACACCCAGTCCTACAGGCGCCTGGATATCCACTCCCACTTCCCGCACGTCCTGCACCCAGGCCCCGACCTGGCCCGCGCTGACTCACGTTCATGGGAAAGGACAGCTGGTTACCTTCTTTCTGAAAAGGAAGACCAGAGGTTCAGGAAAATAGAACAATTCTAGTTTGGCAGAATTTTATATTATAAATATAAGCGAGATGAAACTATTTGAAAGCTGCAGAAAGTATCATCCTATAATAACCTCTCTCTTCTAGGAAACTGATCAGGAAAGACACCATAGGAAGACCTCATGCCCAGTCACCAGGAAGACAAGGAACAAAGATTTCTGCACATCACGTCCCTGGAATGGGTAATGGGTGGCGTTAAAGCCAAATTAACCCTTTTTTTTAGGACTGAGCAAGGCACCTTGTTGAAATCTACACAATCATAGACTGGAACAAGCCTGAGACTGGGTCCAGGGCCATCAGCAAGCTTTGCCCTGATGGGTACCTTCAGTCTATTCGATGCAGCAGCCACAAACTACATGTGACTACTGAGTACTTGAAATGTCACCGCATGATTGGAAAGTGAAATCTGACATTTAATTAATTAATTAATTAATTTTTATATTTTATTGATATTTTACAGAGAGGAAGGAAGGGAGAGAGATAGAGAGCTAGAAACGTCAATGAGAGAGAAACATCGACCAGCTGCCTCTTGCACACCCCCAGGGATGTGCCCACAACCAATGTACATGCCCTTGACTGAAATCGAACCCGGGACCTTTCAGTCCGCAGACCGACACTACCGCTGAGCCAAACCGGTTTCGGCTTAATTTAATTTTAATTAATTTAAATTTAAAAAGCTTCATGTGGCTATGAGTACACAATTAGACCAGGCAGATGTAATCTAAGCCCTAATTTTCTGTGATGAAGATGAGGCCTAGACATAGGTAAGACACAGGCCCAGCCACAACCTGGTACTGGTACTCCGCACTGGTGTCAGCATGAGCCCATCTGACCCTTTCCCAGCCACATCAGCTAAGCAGGTGTAAATGCTCTCCACATTTCACCCATGCTCACAGGGAAACAGCTGCCTATTGCCAGAGGGAAGACCAGAGCTTCTGATGTGCAGACCCACTATGTGCTGGCTCACACTGAACAGTGACACCATCTGGGGAATCAGTGAATGAACAAAGCAGTGGTCAGCAAACTCATTAGTCAACAGAGCCAAATATCAACACTACAGCGATTGTAATTTCTTCTGAGAGCCAAATTTTTTAAACTTAAACTTCTTCTAATGCCACTTCTTCAAAATAGACTTGCCGAGGCTGAGGTATTTTGCGGAAGAGCCACATTCAAGGGGCCAAAGAGCCACATGTGGCTCGCGAACTGCAGTTTGCCAACCACGGAACTAGAGAAAGCAAGACCCTGGAGAATGAGACCTGCCAGCGGAGCCACTAAAAAGCCCTCTGTGTTGTGGAACCCGACCCCTGACACATCGGTGCAGTTTCCTAAGGCAGTTTATCAGGGTGGGGGACTACAATTTAATCCGTATTTTAAGGTAGGAACTGTAACTCTCAAAAATTAGGACTCAATTTCCTAGACATCTCTTTAAAATCCCACATCTACTTTATCATTAAGTTATACAAGCAAAAAGTCTCTATAACTAGAACGGAGGAGCTGCCGTAATGTCTCAATCAGACCCCAATCACTACATATGGAAAGTGCTGATTACTGAAACTGAGAATGAAAAAGTGGCTCAAAACAGAATGTGACTAAGAATAGGAACACGCCCTCAGAACCACGCCTGCCGGCTGAGCGGCTTTCTGCTTTACAGGAACTGGATGCAAAAAGCCAGTTAGAGGCAGATTCCAATGCTGCCATTAAAACACTTTCTTCACAGGAGGAGAGCAATAGTGCTTTCTCCTTCCGTCCCTCATCCAAGTATCTGTCCGGGAGGCTTTCCATGCAGCCCCCTTACTCTACAGACATGCCCGCCCCCCAAGAAGCGGCTTACAAGAACGGGACTGCGTGTGCTCAGGCGCGTAGCAGCTTTGGTCCCAGGACAGCTCCACTGCTCACCAAGCAGCACAGGGACTCCCTCAGCCAGCACCAGACCAGCTGGCAGGGCAGCACCATAAGCTGCACCCCGCTCGCCCTGCTTTCCAGGGCCGGAGCCTGAGGGGCAGTAGTGCGGCTCTCTGCTCTCTGGTGTCAAGGACAAGGGGCACTCGAGAGGCTTGGAGAGAACACCAAGTGCAGAGGGAAGGACAGAAAGAAGCCACCAATCTCCCCACGCACTGCCCACCCTGTTGCTTGTGTGTGTCTGAGAAAGCGCAGGGCAGCTCTCCATGGTGGGCGGTGGGGCGGGACCAGCAATGCATGGCCATCAGCTTTTCCCAACACAGACTGTTCTCCGCTCTATCAGCCATCTCATTCCTGCTCCCTGGCACCCACATTTTGCCTTAAACAGAGAGCTTGTCTCCTGAGGCTGGCCATGCTAGAGGCTTCTGCAGCTTTGGAAAGGACCCTGCCAGCATGCAGTCACTACTGCCGCCAGGTGCACCCTGACCCGGGTCCGGATGCCTACCGAGCCCTCTGCCCGCCTGGCAGAAGCTGCGCACAAAGCAGGGTCCCACGGGCCTGGGGCCTGTGGTCTGGCAGGAGGAAAGTCCGCATCTTCTCACCCATGAAGCCAAGGCCACAACCCCTGCTGCTTCACAGGCTGGGCTGACAGTCTAGGGGAGGGAAAGGGAGGGCCTGTGAGAGTGGAAGGTATTCGTCCTGCATATTGGAGACAGCTGGTCTCACTCTAGCCAATGGTTCCCATGTGGGGATGTGGGCCCAACAACTGCCAGAACTTCCCTTATTTCAAAAGCTGCTGTAAATCCAAATTTTTACATAAAATCTTCCAAATTTTTAGTGCTGATAACCAAAGTTTTTGAAAACTTATAAGTCTCAAATGTGACCCAAGGGCCACTGGCTTGCGACTGTCACCATCTGCAGAATTAGTTCCATCTCCCCACTTTCCTAACATGGTTCACACCCCAACGCAAACGTGCTTTACCAGAGCAACCACTTCTCGCAGCTCCCACCTCAGCTGGCTCCGCCTCCCACATCTCTGCCCTTTGTTTCTATACCTGGTCATATCCCACCATCCTTAGCTTCAAGTACAAGACAGCTACCGCACGCCGCGGCTGATGGCCCTGTGCCCCTTCTCTGATCACTGTGTGTATTACTGGCGATGGGCAGAGGCCACGCCACGGTCCTCTAACTCTGCCGTCTGCATTCTTCTCTCACCAACCAGACTAAGTGCAGTAATGGAAACCACGCTGGAACTTCATCAACAGAGCGTGCAGTGTTATGGGGGGAGGGGCAATGTGCTACAGAAAATGACGGGGGACTGACTGACCACAGCAAGGGAGCTAGGACTCAGGCTCTGCAAACAGGCCTGGGTTACTTCTCTCTCTGCGTTTCCATACTTGCAACCTGAGGCATTAATGAAACAGGACATATCCCAACTTCTACGGAGCCTGTGAGGCTGAGAGAGATGATTAATGTCAAGCACATACCACAATGCCCCTCATTTTCTTAGGGACCAAGTGCCTGGTTCAGCCAAGGTCAGTGTTAAGCACTGCATCACCTGAGCTTTGCTGCCTGCAAACCATTTACTGACTCCTGACTATGTCAACATGCTCTAACACACTGTGTGGCCAGCTCACCCACCTCGCCTCATGCTCCCCTTTGCTGAATCAACAGCTCTGCACAGAGTGTAAATGGCTTGTCAGCTTCCACACTCTCAACGTGACCCTCAATGGTCTCTACATTTCTAACGGCAAGGGACAAGGTTCTACCTCAATGTTTTCCAATCAAAAGCAGGATCCGACACTGGACAAGGCTCAAGATGACAGGACGAGGGGGCCCATGGGCCAAAGTGCAACTCAGAAGTTCTAAGAATGTTGCTTCTGCCAGTCTGACCGAGGCTGCACTTTGTTCCCCTGAGGATGCTGAGGAAAAGAGAAAAATGCACATGAAGTGCCATAAAATTATAGCTATTATTATGGAAGGCAAAAACTGACACAGATTGATACTAAGAAAAAGCATTTTTCTGATCACAAAAATAAATAAGTAACTGGACAGAGAATCAGAACAATGTTTCTAGTTTCCAAAAACAATTACTGATTGATTTCAGAAGTTTATTAACAGCTTTGCAAAGATGAAAAGGTCAGGAAGTAGCTGGGATGACATATTCAAGTTCCAAAAAATATTAAAACAGGTGTCCGAACCCCTAATGTGAACACGAACAGGGAGGACAGACACAGTGTTCTTTATCACAGAAGAGCGACTGCAGTTACAGGACACCCGAGACAACTGCTTCAGGGCTGTGGCGAACAGCACACCCAGGGCAACGAGTGTGCTGAGGTTTCCAATGGCAGATGAGCTCCGTGACCACACGCACACGGCAGCCTCACTGCTCACTCCGAACAGAGCCAACCTGGAGGGTCATCTTAACCTGAAGAACAGTTAACAGGGCACGGAGCCAAAGGGGGAAGGGAAGATGGAAGCGCTGACAAGCAGCATTTGCCTAAAAAGGGACTAGGAGGAAAGGAAAAGAAGGGGAAGTGTGAACCTACAAGAATACTTTAAAGCAGAACAAGTCGATCTGGAAGGCTCGGAAAGAATGTAACAATAATTCTCTACATAGTTCAAAACAGATATGTGAAGAGAGAATGTATTGAACTATGTGGACTTAAAATGAAAATTAATGTGACCAAAGTAGATTTCAATCCAATTGAAA
Source organism: Nyctalus aviator (assembly GCA_036971965.1). NCBI lineage: Eukaryota > Metazoa > Chordata > Mammalia > Chiroptera > Vespertilionidae > Nyctalus > Nyctalus aviator. Next base: position 663,055 of record CM072934.1, on the reverse strand, counting down.
GGGGAACTTTCAAAGAAGATGCTTCCGAGTAGCACAGGCCCCTCCTCCATTACCCAGCTTCTGACTGGGGTCAGCAAGCACAGTGCTGGCTGGGCACAGGGATGATCCACGCAGTCAAGACTCACAAAGCTGCGTTTGCCACACATTTTAATTCTTTGACTGACTTTACAGATGATCAGCACCGTTTTAAAGAAAACAGATGCCAGTGTTAGCTTGAAGCCTTATAATAGACTAGAGGCCTGGTGCACCACATTCATGCACTGAAGCGGGGGGTGGGGGGGAGGAGGAAGGGTCTCCTTCAGCCCAGTCTGCATCCTCTTGCAGTCCAGGACCCCCAGCAGTCAGACATCCCTCTCGTAGTCCGGGGCTCTTGCAGTCCGGGATCCCTTGCTCCTTACCGCCCACGATGGGGGGGGGGGGGGGGGGAGAGGCTACCACTACCACCACTGCACTCACCAGCCATGAGCCTGGCTTCTGGCTGAGTGGTGCTCTCCCTGTGGGAGCATACTGAGCATCTGCCTCCTGGTGATCAGTGCACATCATAGCGACAGGTCATTCTGCTATTCGGTCAATTTGCATATCAGGGTTTTATTATATAGGATTAATGGCTTTGCTGAGGTCAGTGAAGAAGGCTTCAGCAAAATTTAACACTTCTGAGTAGAGAAAATGCAATCTGCAGAGGCAAAGAAAAGCTGAAGTTCATGGCAAATTTGGGAAATTGTGAGCATATCCGTTTGTCAAGAGCAGGGATGCAGAGTAAAAGATGAGGAAGAGTGAAGAGAGTCTTGAACCCAGTGAGGCAATTAGGCCTTTATCCCATTGGCAAAGGGAAGTCATTGAGAACTTGTGGGCAGGACAACGATGGTCAAAATGACATTTCAGAATAATCAGACAAGTACGTGTAGAAAAAAAAAACAGGAAGACTGAGGCTCTGGTGGCAAGGAAGATAGGACACTATGGCAGGAGGACAGGCCAAATTAAAGGGACTGTAGTGAGATCAAAAAGAGAAATTTAAATAGGAAAGGTTATGTGGGAAAATGAAAAGGATTTGTGGTTGAACAGTACAGAGTGGGGAATCAAAGACAGACCACAGAATCAGGGAATGCAGATATGTCAACCTGCAGAACAGTAAGACCAACCCCCCAAACATCTAAATAAGTAATCCCCAATTTGCTGATTCATTACAGTTTTAGATCATATGTTCATAGCATATTTTCCACATACAAAAAATGATAGTTATCTTTGAATTTGAAACCAGTCAGCAAAAGTTTACTGAAGTAATGTTCACATAATTTAACTCCTCCAAGGATAGAAAGAAGGCACACCAGGCAAACATCAATCACAAGGAAACAAGGGTCTCTGCATTTATTTTATTTATTTTTATTGATATTTTACAGAGAGGAAGAGAGAGGGATAGAGAGTCAGAAACATCGATGAGAGAGAATCATTGATTAGCTGCCTCCTGCACACTCCCTACCGGGGATGTGCTCGCAACCAAGGTACATGCCCTTGACCGGAATCGAACCCGGGACCTTTCAGTCAGGCCAACGCTCTATCCACTGAGCCAAACCGGTCTCGGCGGTCTCTACATTTATATCAAAGCAGATGTGAGGAAAAAGCATTATTAGTGATAAAGAAGGTTGCTGCATAACAGACACTGCAATTTGCCAGAGAAATATAACAATCTTAAACTAAAACACTACATAATATGCCCTAAAATATAAAATGAAAATTGATACAGGTCTAAAGGAAGAGACTAACAAGATAACCAATGTTTTAGAGATTTTCTCAAACCTTTTGAATCTAAAAAGGTTTGAAACAGCCAAATCAGTGGGCGTATAAAAAGCTTAAATAAATCAATTGACAAGTTTCATCCAATGGAAAGACATAAAACACAGCAGAGCTAACAATGAAAGAATACAGATTACTTCTGAGTTTTAAAATTTAAGAAAAGAACACATGCTAGGCACAAAATTAATATAAAAATTAAATTCTTTGATAGAAATGCAATGATCAATAAGAAAGATATCACAATGAAAATTTTAAAAAAAGAAACAAAAAAGAAAAGCACAAATATAAGACATTATAGATGCCCTACAGACGAAAAGAGGTAAGAGGAAATAAGAACAACTTTATGCTAGAAACTTTTGAAAATTTATATGAAATGGACAAATTTCTAGAGAAACATAACCTACTAAAACTGACTCAAGGAGAAATAAAAAACAAAACAAAACACAAACTAGAATAGTCCTATAACAATCAAAATTTGTGAATGAAGAGTTTAAAAATATTCTCACAGATAAAAAAGTCAAGATGGCTTTTTGGTGAATTTTACTGATGAGATCAATTCCATTTTAAACTATTTCAGAGAGTATAAAAGGCCCCCTCCCCCATCCCTAAGTCACTTGGTCACCTGGCACACCTGATGACAAACCTAGAAAAAGGTGACGAAAACGCAGACCATAGTCAGCTCCTCCCGTCCATCCCTTCTGTCTGTCTGTCTCTCTTTCCTGAACTGTGTGATGCACACACATCCCAAACCAAAGCCAGCATTATATGTGCATCACAGCTCATAACCCCAGGAACACAAGGTCTACTTAAGTCAGAATTTTATAAATGCCATTCATTACATTAACAGATTAAAGGAGAAAACCCTTAAAAATCATCTCAAAAGATGAAGAAACATATTAAGCCGAAACCGGTTTGGCTCAGTGGATAGAGCATCTGCCTGCGGATTGAAAGGTCCCAGGTTCGATTCCGGTCAAGGGCATGTACCTTGGTTGTGGGCACATCCCCAGTAGGGGTGTGCAAGAACAGCTGATCGATGATTCTCAACGATGTTTCTAGCTCTCTATTCCTCTCTCTTCCTCTCTGTAAAAAAATCAATAAAATATATTTTAAAAAAAGAAAAGAAACATTAAATAAAATTCAATGACCATTTGGGATAAAAACTCTTTGCAAACTAAAAATAATGGCAAGCTTTCTTTTTTTCTTTTTAATTTTTTCTTTTGGTTAATCCTCATCCGAGGATATTTTCCCACTGATTCTTAGAGAGTGGAAGGGATGAGGAGAGACAGAGAGACATGGATGTGAGAGAGACACATCAACTGGTTGCCTCCTGCGTGTGCTCCAACCAGGCCTGCATCCAGGTAGGTGCCACGTGCCCTTGACTGGAATCGAACCCAAGGGCCGATGCTCTGTCTACTGTGAGAAGAAACAAATAATCTTTTCTGTCAAATAACAGTTTAGGCAGCTGCCATGTTAGACTGCGTAACTTGGCAGCTGCCATGTTGGCCTAATGGCTTGCAGCTCCCTGGGGGCTGCCATCTTGAAACAGCAAAAGCCAACCCCTCTCTTTGAATTAGCCAACTGGGAAAGACTGTGAGCCTGAGCTTCAATCAGGAGTGAGAGACAGGTCACAATTATCAAGGATTATAAAGCCGAGCAGACCACCTGCTTGGTGTGCGCACCCTTCTGCTACCTGGCTCCTTTGTGATCTACCAGGACCCTGAATTGGGGGCTCCCCTTATTTATAACACTCTTTTTTTTTTTTTTTTTTTTTAATTTATAAAATCACTAGTTTTATTTTATTTATTTTTTTAAATCAATCTTTATTGTTCATAATATTACAAAGGTTCCTCATTTCTTCCCCCCTCCACCAGGTTCCCACCCCACCCTCCACCCCCTCCCCATCCCCCATTGTCCTCATCCATAGGTGCACAGTTTATGTTCAGTCTCTTCCTCCCTCCCTTTCCTCGATAGTAAATCCCTTTTCAGATAGTAAATCAGTTACTTAGCATTTTCTCATATCAATAATACCTCCACATGCCCAATGATACACTTCAGACAAAAGACATTTCCAAATAGGTCAACCAACCTCATCCAGGCCCCACCCAAGGCGCTTACAGATCAACACCCCAGCGCTATATAACTCAACACATCCAGATCTAAGCCTTCATCACTTGATTCAGCAGACCCTCAAGTTCCCGCAAAAGTTTCCAGCCATGTCTGAGAGGCAGCCTTGGGGCAGGGGCAGGCGAGGAGCGAGCTATTTAAGGCCTGGCTGCACCGGGCCTGGCCTCTGTTGCTCTCGTTCGTACCACAACCAGCTGCTCCGGGTCTGGCCACTGCCGCTCCGGACCTAGTTGCTCTGGACTTGGCTGCTGTTGCTCCGGGCCTGGTCACACCCGACCCGGCTGCTCTGGGCCCGGCCGCTCCGGGCCCGGCCACTCCGGGCCTGGCCGCTCCCAGCCTGGTAGCTGCTGCTACGAGCCTGGCTGCTCCCAGTCTGGCAGCCGCTGCTCTGGGCCTGGCCGCACCCGACCCGGCTATTCCGGGCATGGCTGCTCCCAGCCTGGCAGCCGCTGCTCCGGGCATGGCTGCTCCCAGCCTGGCAGCCGCTGTTCCGGGCCTGGCCGCACCTGACCCGGCTGCTCCGGGCCTGGCCGCTCCCAGCCTGGCAGCCGCTGCTCCGGGCCTGGCCGCACCCGACCCGGCTGCTCTGGGCCCGGTTGCTCCGGGCCGGGCCACTCTGAGCCTGGCCGCTCCCGGCCTGGATGCTCCGATCTTGGCTACTGCTGTTCTGAGCCTGGCTGCTCCCGACCCAGCTGCTTCTCCGGGCCCGGCCACTCCGGGTCTTGGTGTTACTGGACTGGCCACCCTGGGCTTGGCCGCCTCCGCCTCAGGCCTGGCTGCCACTGCCCCAGGTCTGGCTGCTCCAGTGCTGGCTGTTGCTGCTCTGGTTCTGGCTGCTGCTGCTCTCAGGCCTGGCTGTTGCTGCTCCAGGCCCGGCTGCCACTGCCTTGTGCCTGGCCACTCTAGGCCTGGCTGCCACTGTTCCAACATTCTGTCTTTTTGTTTTTTTTAAAAAAAATGCATTTATGTTGCAATGTTGGCTGGTGAGTTGAGTTCTGACTTAGTCTTTGATTTTTCAAGATCTTCTTTGTATTCTTTCTTAAGTAATTTTACTGTCTTTTGCTCTCACTTGATTTCTTCACATTGAGAACTTCTTTGGTTTCTTCCTCCTTGTCCTGGAAGCTCAGCAGGTTAGCCTCTGGCACCCCTTTGTTCTCCGCGGGCTCCTGCGCTGCTTCAGCCTCTTGCCGGGGTCGGCGCCACCCAGGAAGCAGCCACCAGCCTCGGCTCCATTGCCCGCGCTCAGCGGTCAAAGGCTCAGGCGCACACCCCCCCTAGGGGCCCCGTTGCCCGGCTGGCCGGTGTCCGGCAGGGGCTCCTGCTCCTTGTCGCATTCCTCCAGTCTGGAGCTTTTTTTCCCCTTCCCGCTAGGGGAGTCTAGCATCAAAGTCAACAGACTGTCCTCTGCGCGCAATGTGTGCGACTCTGGGGGCTCTGCTTTTCGCCGCTCCCCCAGGACTCCACCTCACAGCCCCGTCTCTCCCTGCTTAAGCCTAGGTCCCCAGGGATTGGCCTACAATGGTGAAAGTCCGGACTGGGGCTCAGCGCCACCAGAGGCTTTGTTTCTTCCCGCTAGGGCAATCCAGCATCAGAGTCAACATTCAGTCCTCTGCTCGCAGTGTGCGCGCGACTCCGGGGGCCTTGCTTTTCGCCGCTCCCCTGGGATTCCGCCTCACAGCCCCGTTTCCCCCTGCCCGAGCCTGGGTCCCCAGGGTCTGGCCCATAACTGGGGCTCAGCGCTGCTGGTTTGGGGGTTCATCCCAGGCCGGGGGTTTCATTTCCTTTCTGCTAAGGAATGCCGGGCAGACCCCCAGCCTTCTCCTCCTCTCTGGCTGCGACCTCTCCGTGCGCAGGCGGGCGCGCAGCATGTCTCCGTACCTTAGGCTTTTTTTCAGCTCCTCTGATGGTTTTCTCTTTCCTTCTTGTTGTAGCATTTTCAGTCAGTCGACTACCTGTAGCTCTGGGCAATGTCCACTCTACATTTTAGTTGTATTCCATTGAAATTGTTGTGTGCTGCTGCGGTTAGGTGTCTACCCGAGCAGCCATCTTGGATCTCTCCTCTATTTATAACACTCTTGAGCCAAACTGACTAAGGTAAAGGTTTTCTTAATTTGATAAAGGCCATCTACAAAAGCCTGTAGTAAACATCATATTTAATGGTAGACTGTTAAGAGCACTTTCTAAAGACAAAGAGCAGGGTAAGGAAATACAATACCACCACATCTATTCAGCATTGTTTGGAAAATCTAGCTAGTACAATAAAATAAAGACGAATAAAGAAAAAGAAGAAACCAAACTGTTATTATTTGCACTATTACTACATATATAGAAAGCCAGAGAGAGTTTATACATAAGAGTTCATAATAAAGGTGTAGCAAGAAAGCTATAGATAAAAAAAATCAATACAAAAAAAGCAAATTACATTTCTATATACCTTAAATAGTTTTTCTTTTCAATGCTATTTACAATAGTAACACAAAATACAAAACAAATCTAACAAAAGATGTACACAATTTTTTTGAGAAATACTATAAATTTTTACTGAAAGACATTGAAGAAAACCTAAACAGAGAGTTACTGAAAAGATAATAAATATTTTAGCCTCCCCAAATTAATTAATAATAGATTCAAAGCAATTCTAATCAGAATGTTTGCCATGGGACTTGACAGGCTGAGTCTATGATAAAATGCTACCATAATGAAGAAAGTATGGTATTGACAGACAATAGACAAGTAGGTCTGTGCAACTGGATACCCAGACCAGAACCAGACACACAGGTTAACCTTGAGGAGACAGAGGAGCATGGTTAAGCTGGATGAGGTTATACATACGGGAAAAATAGAACTGGTTCCTCTAGCTCATAAAATACACAAAGATCAGTTCCAGGTGAACTAAAGACTTTAGGTGCTTAACACAAAAATTTTTTAGAAGATACTACGTGAGAATATTTTTATGACATCTAAATGAAAAATCTTTCTTAATAAGAAACAACCCCCCCATACTCATAAAGAAACATATTGACAATTTTTACAACATTAAAATGAAAAACTTCTGTTTATGAAGACATTGCAGGAAACTGAAAGATAAATCTGCAAACTGGGAAAGAATGTTTGCAATATACTTAACCAATAAAGGACTAGTCTCTAGAATACCAAAAAAGTCCTAAAAAGAAAAAAGAAAAAATACATTCATAATAAAAAAATAGGCAATACAACAGACAGGAGTTCTAGAGAAGAGGGAACACGAATGACTCATAAATTTATGAGCCATTCATTAGTTATCAAAAAAATGAGAGTGAAAATTATACTTTCACACCTTACAGATTGTCAAATCTTAAAATGAAAACAAATGTTGGCATGAAGGCTGAACCAGGAAAATTATCATACACTGCTAGTGGGATTATAAGCTCCAATAAATTGGTAGACTTATTGAAAACAGTTTGGCCTTACTCACTAAAGTCTAATCTACAGCCATCCCCCAAGTTCTAGCAATTCTATTCCTAGGTATAGATCCCTTAGTCAAAAAGTTGCACAAAAGTGCACCATGAAACATGAACACAAATGTTTAGAGCAGCATTTTCCTAATAACAAAAAGTGGAAACTACTTATCAATAATACATCTATAGAACAGAAACACCTCTGCATCATCCTACATACTAAAAGGCTAATATACAAATTGTCCCCTCCGGAGTTCAACAGGCATACTGGGAGTTTGCTCACTCACTATGACATGTGTTGACAGCCAGGGGGCGGTGCGGAACATAGTGGGACATGACACAGGAGGATCAAAAGGGGTTACTAAAATGGTAATCCCCGATTCTCCTGTGCCATTTTGATTCCTCCCTCTAATCCCCCGTGTCGTTTTAAGTGATCCCCTTCCCCTCACCTTGATACCCCAATTCCTTTTTTTTACCCCTAGAAATGAGCGCAAAAAGAAAAAGCTACTCCGTGGAGTACAATAAAGGAATTGTGGAAGACTCTTGGGTCCAAAATCTTACTGCTTTCTGCAAAGAGAAGATGTTGAGTATCCGATAGGTCCGAAAATGTCGAGCAGAGTATGATAATCTCATTGAACAAGTGGACAAGAGAAATGCTAAAAAGCACAAGTGTGGATCAGGTCGGCAACCATTATTTTACGAACTGGAAGACCTGATCTGTGAATGGGTTGTTGACAGGAGAGCAAAGGCTTTGGTTGTGAATAGGGCTCAGATTCAAGAATTTGCCCTTGCAATGGCACCTCAGTTTGACATAGCCCCTGAACACTTCAAAGCATCACAACACTGGCTGGATAATTTCCTTCAGCGAAGTGAACTGTCTTTAAGAAGATCTACTGGTACAACACTGTTTAGGTTGGAAGATACTCAAGTTATTAAGCGAGCACTTGCATTCAAGTCCTTTATTGATGATGCTGACTTCTCTAAATACAATCTTTCCAACATGATTGCTATGGATGAAACTGCAGTGTTTATGGGCCAATCATCTCAAACAACAATTGAACAGCGGTGTCTCCTTAGTGTACATTCCCTCCAATGCTTACGAAAGTGCACGTGTTTCCTGTATTTTGGCAATTCGTCTGTATGGCATTAAAATCCAACCTTTAATCATTTCTAAGGGCAAGAAAGAAAAGATTGAACGTGCTTTGGGCGTTTTCTTTTTCTTTTTTTCTTTTCTTTTTTTGGTGGCCTGCGAGTCGCAGCCGGGAAAGCCAGCGTGGAGAGTGTCCGCTGCGTCACAAAGACCATCAGGGCGTGAACACCACCGAGGTCGGGCCAGGTTCTGCACCCCTTCCCCTTCCACACACTGCCACCAGGCAGGAGGGTAAGAGGCGAGGGGCCCACGGGCAGAGCGAGAAGAGCAGTCCCATTCGCCAAGGAATGTCCGTAGCTCTTCTGGCACGGCTTAGGCCCGGCCTGGGAGAGCGCGACGTCACCACATCGATCAAGTGGTTTATTCTTGAAACTGAAAAAGCCTGGGCCACACAAGCAGTTATAAGGAAGTGGGTTGATTTAATGCTGCCGCTTGGTATGCGAGGGAGCCAAAGAGGTCTGCTAGTGTGGGATGCAGCCAGCACTTACTGCGCTAAAGAAATGACATTTCTTCACGAAAGAAAAATAGATCAGATAATGATTCCCACAGCAATGACGGCCTATCTCCAGACTCTTGATATTGCAATAAACAAGCCATTCAAAGACAATTTGCGCATGGAAATTAATGACTATATTGAAAATAGAATGGAGAGAAATCAGTGTGAAAACTTTGTGAAACTTAAACTGCAAGAAGTTGTGACTTGGGTGAAGAATTCATGGGAGAAAATCACTGACAGTTGCATTGCAATTGCACCGCGAGTAGGCTACCTTGACAAGAAGTACTCACTTAAAGACAATACTATTGCTAAACATGAGAAATTTGGTCCACTGATTCTGAAAGAAATGGAGTCACAAGAAATTCACCAGCCGAAACCGGTTTGGCTCAGTGGATAGAGCGTCGGCCTGCGGACTGAAAGGTCCCGGCCCGGGTTCGATTCAGGGGCATGTACCTTGGCTGCGGGCAAATCCCCAGTAGGGGATGTGCAAGAGGCAGCTAATCGATGATTCTCTCTCATCGATGTTTCTAACTCTCTGAAAAATCAATACAATACATTAAAAAAAAAAAAAAAAAGGAATTCACCAGGAAATTCAGGAATTGGATTGTTATGTTGATGTTCCAGAAGATGATGACATGATTGTCATTTAATAAATGAGATAATTCTTGATACTGTAGGATTCATAGTTTATCTGGTTTGTGTTGACAACTACCGTACTACCGTAATAAATTTCCTTTATTTTCATTTAACAATAAATGTGTACCATATTCTTCTTCATGGAAAAATAAGACATCCCCTGAAAATAAGACCTAGTGCATCTTTGGAAGCAAAAATTAATATAAGACATTGTCTTATTTTCGGGGAAACAGGGTAGATGGCAAAACCATAAGGAAAAGCAAAGTAATGATTAACACAAAACTCAGAGTTGTTGCTATGGGCCAGGGAAGGGGCAGGCACAATTGGGACTGCTCTAGGAAACTGGCAATGTTGTTTTTCATAAGATTGGTTGTAGGTACATGCATGTCCAGTTTATTAATATTCCTTGAACTGTACAACTATTTTATATATTCTGTATTTTATAATGAAATAACTGAACTCAATAAACATACAAAAAAGGCAATCTTCAATAGATAACTGAGCCCAATATTTCATTTAAATAATAAAGAAAGCAATAACAGAGGAACAGAAAGAAAATAACCCAGAATTATGAACTAAAGTAAAAACGATCCAAAAGAGATAAATTATGTAGACAGAAGAATTTCTTTTACAAAAGCCAAGAGCCCAAGAATCATTTTTCCCAAATGAGTCTCTTCATTCATCCAGCCACAAACCAGGCTTCATGCTCCATATTGCTCCCTCCTTTCTCTTCAAATCCATTGTAGTCCCCTGAGCAGGCTACTCACCATCATGAGCAAGAGAACCTTTCTAACTGGCTCACAAGTTTGCACACGACAACACCGGGGCTGTTCGCCCATCTTATGCTTAACACTCTCCACTGGCTTCCCGTTGCTCTTTACGAAAAGTCCAAAACTCATGTTTCTTAGAAGGTACCATAGCCTGGGCTGTGCCTAAATCACCAGCCAAATCTTGACCTCTCTTCAACCCCTTTTCCTCATGCCTAGCTACCCTGGCCTTCTTTCAAATCCCCTCCTGCCAGAGCTCTGCACATGGTGGGCCTGCTCCATATTCCTGACCCCAAGCTCTCCCAAGTTAAGTCCACGTGTGGTTCAGTCCTCAGAGCCAGCAGCTTCCAGAGCAGCCCTGACACCCTCTCCAACCCCATCCCCTCACTAGGTCAGCCAGCACATGCTGTTACAGCAGCATGAATCTTTCGTTTGCAGTACCTTCAAAGATTTTAATTTCACTCTCTGTGTATTTGATTAATCTCTCCCATCAGATCACAAGTTCCATGAGGACAGGGCCATGCCTGGCTGTTGTTAGTCATCAGTCTAAGAACCTTCGCACAGAGTGTTTGTTGCACAGCATAGGAACTCACGACTATTTGTTGAATGATTGGATGGATGGAAAACAAATATTCAAGCCTGAAGCAGTTGCAACTTAGAAGGAGAGGACCCAAAAGGTGTGAAATGAAGGAGATACCCAGCATCACCTCTCACGCCCATCTACGCTGTCAGACAATGTTTTCCAAGTCTGACCAACGGAAATGTTGTACTGTCCAACACAGGTGATGAGAGGATCTTTGTGGCTTTTGTTTAAAAAACAAAAGCAAAACTGCTCTCACACAAACTGAGGCTTATTTAACTTTTTCTGACAAACAGGTTAGGTAAGCCTATTATTTGCCATATAAAAATTTTAGATTTTCAATTTCCATCTGAAATCATAATTATAGTAATACCAATGTGTAGTACTGCTGTGTTCAGAACGCTAGTTTCACAACTTCTTGAGTTCTGAAAGCTTAGTCTTTATAAGTAATCCAGTATATATATATATATATATATTTTTTTTTTTTAATAAATCTTTATTGTTGAGATTATTACAAATGTGTTCCTCCTTTTTTCCCCCACCTCAATTGCTCCCCTCCACCAGGTTCCAACCCCACCCTCTGCCCTTTCCCCACCCCACATTGTCCTCATCCATAGGTGCACAGTTTTTAGTCAGTCTCTTCCCGCACCCCCACTCCCCTTTTCCGCAAAAATTGTCAGTCCACTCCCCTTCCATACCTCTGATTCTATTATATTCAACAGTTAATATTGTTCAGCAGATTTTTTAATTCCCTTGGTTTTTAGATTCACTTGTTGATAGTTACATATTTGTTCATAATTTTTATCTTTATCTTCTTCCTCTTCCTAAAGAACCCTCGTCAGCAATTCATATAATTCTGGTTTGGCAGTGATGAACTCCTTTAGCTTTTTTTTATTTGTGAAGCTCTTTATCTGGCCTTCGATTCTGAGTGGTAGCTTTGCTGAGTAGAGTATTTTTGGCTGTAGGTTCTTGTTATTCATGACCTTGAATATTTCTTGCCATTCTCGTCTGGCCTGCATGGTTTCTGTTGAGAAATCAGCTGACAATCGTATGGGTGCTCCTTTATAGGTAACTATCTGCTTTTCTCTTGCTGCTTTTAATATTCTCTGTCTTTGCTCTTGGTGTGGTGTGTCTTGGTGTGGTCCTCTTTGAATTCCTTTTGTTAGGGGTTCCATGAGCTTCCTGGACTTGTAAGTCTATTTCTTTCCCCAGGTGGGGGAAGTTTTCTGTCACTATTTCTTCCAGTATGTTTTCGGTATCTTGCTCTCTCTCTTCTTCTGGGACCCCCATAATTCTGATGTTGGTTCGCTTGAAATTGTCCCAGAGGTTTCTTACACTATCTTCAATTTTCTGGAATCTCTTATCTTCTTGCTTCTGCAGAGGAGTATCCTCTGGCTCTTTGTGTTCTAAATCTTTGTCTTGATTCTTGCTATCTTCCAGTCTGTTTTTAGGACTCTGTGTAATATTTTTTATTTCAGACGTTTTCTTTATTTCTACTTGATCCCTTTTCATATCCTCATAGGTCTCATTTATTTTATCAGCCTTTTTAAGGATATTCTTGAAAAGCCTTATAACTGTAGTGTTAAATTCAATGTCCATTCTGTTCTTTTCCTCCATCTCCTTCCTTTTTGTCCTTCCTCTTGTCTGCATTTTAGTTGTTCCCCTGATTTGATGGAATACTTTTGAGTGCTAGGTGTTCTGGTAGAGCCCGGTAGCACAGCCTTCCCAGTTACCTGCGGTGGGCAGTCTTGGTGTAGCCCTTTTTGGGATGTGTGTACAGTCTTGTTGTTAAGCCTTGCTTATTGTTGGTATCACTGGGAAGCATTGATCTCCAAGCCAATTGGCTGTGAGGACCAGCAGAGTCTCAGCTAAGAGGGCTTCTGTACTCTGCTTGGATGGGACAGAGTCTCGGGGTGGCACAGACAATCTTTGGTTCCCTGTCAGTCTCGCCTTAGGAAAGTCCTGTTCGCGGTGAGCCTCGCAAGACTGGTTGCAGGCGTGTGCACCTTTCTGGTAAAGGTGCAGACAAGCTTTGGATTCTGGCCAGTCCCTCCTTAGAGAAAGCCAGCCTCTGGGAGAGCTTCTGTGCTCAGCTTGGATGGGGCAGAGTCTCTGGCTGGTATAGACAGGCTCTGTTTTCCCATCGGCTCCTCCCCAAGTCTCGCAGTAATGGCCACCAGCTTCACACACCTCCGAGAGATCTCTGCCCGCTGCCTGACCATCTGGCCTCTCCCTGACTGGGGCCGTCTATCAGAGCAATAGGGTGATTCTGTTTTCCTTTCAAACAAGAAAGCCAACTGCCTGTTAGCTGTCCGCTCTCTCTACAGGATTAAGCCAGCGCCTTTTCGCGCACACAGTTCTCTGTACTTTTCACAGTTTTTGAGGGTCAGCACGCCTTCTCTTCCCTTCTTAGATGGCAGAGCCTCCTCTCAGCTAGCCGTCCGGTGCTTCAGGGCAATGCCTCCCCTGTTTTCCAGTTCTAAATTCAAATTTGTTGTAGTAGGCTGCATTCAGGTGTCTACCCTATACCACGATCTTGGTTTCTCGTAATCCAGTATTTAATACAGTAGCAATCCTTTGCCAATAGTTTTATTCACTTGGCTTCAGCTTATACAGCAGAAGTGAAATCCTTTTAGCAATTATGTCCATTATAACATCTACAGGGCATATGCTAACAACAATAATTTTAAACATCAAGTTGAAAATGAAGCTTATATTGTCCAGTAAGAACTAAACCCCAATTTTTCTGAAGTATTAAGATATTCTAAGGAAGGAGCCGAAACCGGTTTGGCTCAGTGGTAGAGTGTCTGTCTGCAGACTGAAAGGTCCCAGGTTCGATCTGGTCAAGGGCATTTACCTTGGTTGCAGGCACATCCCCGGTAAGGGGTGTGCAAGAGGGAGCTGGTCGATGTTTCTCTCTCATTGATGTTTCTAACTCTCTATCCCTCTCTCTTCCTCTCTGTAAAAAATCAATAAAATATATATATTTTTAAAAAGATATTCTATGGAAGGAGAGAAATGAAATCTAAATTGGCTACACTCTTGCTTAGTACTTAATGGCACAAGGTTCTTAATACCAGACACAAAATGGAATTTTACTCTTTTCTCAATACATTGTCTTTGGATTCTAGTAAGGGATCAAAAATGGCATCCCCAGAGAACAACTCTGGGTGTATATGTGGCCTGGGTTATGCAGCAAGAAAAAGCGGGAGAAAACCAACTCATCAGAGTGACACGCCTCGCACCTCACTGCCATCTAAAGCACTCCACCTCACCATGACCAGGTGCTGATGGCGCACCCACAACAAGCACCCCCAGCTGCTCCGCTGCACAAGAGCAGAACTGTCCTGACACCGAAGGCGCAGATATCACTTGATGTGTTGTGAAACTCGGGGGGCACATGCATAGTGGACTTCTAATGACATGTTATCTTTTGTCTGCTATGTAATTTTATATGCTAAGTTCATATTTGAGAAATCTCAAACAAGCCCTGATAAATTATCTAATTACTAGAGGCCTGGTGCAGGAAATTCATGCCCTGGGGAATGGGGGTCAGTACCCTCAGCCTGGCCTGTGCCCCCCTAGGGGGGATGTCCGACTGCTGGCTTAGGCACACTCAAGCCAGCAGTTGGACATCCTTAGCATTGCTGCGGAGATGGGAGAGGCTCCCACCACTGCTGCGCTTGCCAACCATGAGCCCGGCTTCTGCTGAGTGGCACACCCCTGTGGGAGCACACTGACCACCAAGGAGCAGCTCCTGCATTGAGCGTCTGCCCCCTGGTGGTCAGTGTGCGTCATAGAAACCAGTTGTTCTGCTGTTAGGTCTATTTGCATATTAGCCTTTTATTATTTAGGACTATGTTTAACCCATTTCATTCAGGGATAAAAGCTTTCTTTTCCCATTCATTTATTTAATTGGTTGGACTGTGAGTATAGACCACCATACTTTTTACTTTATTCAGTTCTGTAATATTGTAACTTGAGGGGAAAAAATTACAACAATGTATATATACCACTCTTGTAATTTCTTAAAATGCATTAAGAAAAAAGACATGTTCACTAGAAAACATACAAAACTTAAGTATAAAATAGAAAAGCTGCTCAAGGACCTACAAACCAGAAATAACTGTTATGAATATAATATACTCCCTTCTAGGACTTTTATGTGAATATTAGAGGCCCAGTGCACAAAATTCGTGCATGGGGGAGGGTGTCCCTCAGCCCAACCTGCACCCTCTCCAATCTGGGACCCCTCAAGGAATGTCCGACTGCATGTTTAGGCCCAATACCTCTTATAATCCAGGACTTCTGGCTCCCAACTGGCTCGCCTGCCTGCCTTCCTGATTGCCCCTAACCACTTCTGCCTGCCAGCCTGATTAAACCCTAACCACACCCCTATCAGCCTGATTGGTGTCTTAACTGCTTCCCTGCCAGCCTGTTTGCCCCTAACACCCTCCCCTACAGGCCTTGTCACCTCTTACTGCCTTCCCCTGCAGGCCTGGTCACCTCCATCCCCCAAACTGGTCTTCCCCGCAGGCCTGGGTTTCCCCCAATTGGTCTTCCCTACAGGCCTGGCCATCCCCAATTTCCCTCCTCTGCCAGCCTGGTCACCTCTAAATGCCCTCCCCTGCAGGCTTGATAGCCCACAAATGCCCTCCTTTCCCTCCCAACTACCCTCCCCTGCTGGCCATCTTGTGGTGGCCATCTTGTGTCCACATGGGGGGCAGTCATCTTTGACCACATGAGGGCAGCCATCTTGTGTGTTGGAGTGATAGCCAATTTGCAAATTATTCTTTTGTTGGATAGGATTAGATAGGATAGAGGCCTGGTGCACAGGTGGGGCTTCCCTTGGGATGTGGGGCCACCTGGGCAAGGAGCCGGTAGTGGTTTGCAGGCCAGCCAGGCCCCCCAGTGACCCAAGCGGAGGCCCTGGGATCTGGGATTTATTTATCTTTTATAATTGAAACTTTGTAACCTTGAACGGAGCCAAGCCACCTGCTTGCTCTGTGGCTACAGCCATTTTTGTTGGGATTTATTTGTCTTCTATAATTGAAACTTTGTAGCGGAGGCCAAGGCAGGCCAGGGCTGCAGGAGCTTGGCTTTCTCCATCACCAGGGGAAACCCAAGCATCCTGCTCTTTCCAGCTCCATGGTTGCTGCCATTTTTGTTAGGATTTATTTATCTTCTATAATTGAAACCTTGTAGCCTTAAGTGGAGGCCAAGGCAGGCCAGGGAAGACAGAAAGCTTGGCTTCCTCCATTGCCAGGGAAACCCAAGCCTCCTACTCTCTCCCTGGCCACAGCCATCTTGGTTGGGTTAATTTGCATGCTCATTCCTGATTGGCTGGTGGGCATGGCTTGTGCGTTTAGCAGAGGCCCCGGCAATTTGCATATCTCTTTTATTAGATAGGGCTAGTGACATGGTTCACAAAATTCATGCACGTTAAAATATAATTAGAGGAAGTATTTTAATATTTTTATTTGCCCTTTCTCTATAATAGAAGTGTCAGAGATGAAAGAAAATTAGTAAAATGTATATGAAAATCTCCCTCTTGTCAGAGTCAAGTCCCCACCCATCACCCACATGCTTCGAAAACGCAGGAGGCCAGGACCTGGCCCGTCCCATCCCTGTCAAACCCCTCTGGGTAAGGGACACAGCTTAGGTCCCTGTCAAGACCCACAGGGGCAGAGGAGGGCGTAGCCTCAGGTCCCCGCTAATTACTCATGAAGGCTCCTTATGGGAACTTAGCCTCAGCTGTGGGTACAGCCAGCTTTGTGATGGAGTGATGGTCAATTTTCATATTTCCTCTCTATTATATAGGATAGTTTTCATGTGATTGAGCCTCTGTAGCATATACAGCTTTACATAGGCTGCTTTTTTCTATGGGCTTCCCAGCTATGGTTTTTCGTGACAGTATGGCATTGTTGCCTCCTAAACACTTCCCAATGAACCTTCCTAGAGAGTGAGCTCCTTCAAACAAAACTTGTACTTTGATCTTATCTGCAGCACTGAGTAAGATGCTGGCAGGCTGCAGCAGGTGCTTGATAAACTTCGGCTTCAATTAGACTGAATTTACTTAAACACATAAACCATGAAGAACAGAAATATTTATAAGTAACTATATTTAGTAATTATAATTACAAACTTATGAATACAATTATAAATATTTCCAATAAATGTGGTTTGATTTTAGAAGCTGTTATTCACAGGTATCTCTCTAGGTAGCAAACCAGTTTGACTGAAGAGCTACCACAATATCCTTCAGTATGCTGGTGCATAATTTGGAGAAGGTCCAGGAATTAAAGGTTAGAGCACCCTTTTCCTTCTCAACCGGCTCACATTCTCCACCTCTAGACATGGGGACAGAACACAGGTGGAGACTCTGGGGTAGTCAAGTATTGGGCCTGATTCCTTGGGGAGCTACAAGCATTCCAACACTACATTCTCTGAGCCAACGTTGCTCAACAATAAAAAGTTGAGATGCAAGTGATCTGAACCTCCATTCACCTGACCTTCCAAACATCCACACACTATGGACTCTGTCTCTCTGGCACACCTCCAACCAATTTGACTTTCCCAGGCCTAACTAAAGCACTGGCAGAAAGTTATGTTTCCTCTGTCATTTATGTGATTATATAACATCTGTAGGTGAATGCATAAGTACTTATTTTGAGACTATGACATAAAAAGGAGGACAGACACTGAAGGTCCTAGAAGAAATAGTTTTAGTATTGTGTAAAGTGAGAGTAAAACTACTTGTTTTCATTGAAGCTTTAAACTGAATTAGAAAATTTTCAATTCTATGAGCATTTAGCAGGAGCCATTAAAAAGTGTCTAACATTGCCCAACCAGTGTGGCTCAGTGGTTGAACATCGAACTATAAACCAGGAGGTCATGGGTTCACTTTCTGGTCAGGGCACATGCCAGGGTTTCGGGCTCAGTGCTTGGTTGGGGGGTTTGCAGGAGGGAGCCGATCAATTATTCTCTCTTATTACTGATATTTCTCTTTCTCTCTCTCTCTCTCTCTCTCTCTTTCTCTCTTCCCCTGAAATCAATACAAATACATATTTTAAAGTGTCTGACATTTTTTTTTAGGTTCCAGGGCACCAAGTTCACCTTTAGAACATTCACAGTCCAAATTTCTATTTTTTTTTCTTCCTTTTTTTAAAAAAATATATTTTATTTATTTATTTTTAATAAAATATATTTTATTGATTTTTTACAGAAAGGGAGAGGGATGGATAGCTAGAAACATCAATGAGAGAGAAACATCGACCAGCTGCCTCTTGCACACCCCCCACCGGGATGTGCCCGCAACTAATGTACATGCCCCTGACCGGAATTGAACCCGGACCCTTCAGTCCGCAGGCCGATGCTCTATCCACTGAGCCAAACAGGTTTTGGCCACAGTCTAAATTTCTTTGGATTCCTTTTCCTTGAATCACTAATTAACAGTGAAATCACAAAAATCATTACTCAAGTAATCATACATCTTGATATTAAACCTATGTCACTCCCACTGGGCTCTATAGCTCAGGGGTTAGAGCACTGGTCTTGTAAACCTATGTCACTCCCAACCCCAGATATGATTATCCATTTCAAATTTCTTTTTTTCTTAAAATAATAGTTGGCTTTTCTTTAGTATTTATTTATTTATTTAAAGATATTTTATTGATTTTTTCAGAGAGGAGGAGAGAGGGATAGAGAGCTAGAAACGTCAATGAGAGACCAGCTGCCTCTTGCACACCCCCTACCAGGGATGTGCCCGCAACCAATGTACATGCCCTTGACCAGAATCGAACCTGGGTCCAAGTCCCCGCTTCCCTGCGATCCAGCGCAGTAAACTATGATTGCTGTGCACATCTCTGCAAGAGTCGCCCTCACTTCGGACCAATGTCCGACAGACCAGCTTCTCCCCGTAGGTGTCCGGGCCCCCCACGTGACCCCAGCAACTGGATTCCAAAGTGATAGGGAGCTTGTTTCCTTGCAGGTTGAAAAGAAAAGCCGAGCGCCCAGTCGCACCACCAGCCTTATTTGCCACCAGCCCGATTTGCGAGTCTCCGTACCTAGGCTCCTCAGCTTTTCAGCACTTGCGCTCCTTTCTCTTTCAGCCAACCTTCCCGTGGTTCTGGATGATAGATGTCCTTTATATTGGTTTTAATTTTTAAATTGTTGTGGGAGCGGCAGACCAGTTGCTCACCTACGCTGCCATCTTGGTTTCTCCTCCACAATTTCTGTCTTTACCTTAGTTTAAGCAACAGGCAGAGACTGACTAGCTTTCCAACTCCAATTTCCTAGGCAGGGCAACCGGAACTCAGGCTTACAGAATAAATGTGTGTGCTTCTCTTTGGAAACAAAGGATGGTTGTTCCTCCAAACTTCTGATCAAATGTCCTATTACTTAAAAAAATGGTTGAGAAGAGACAGTCAGGCATGAGCAGAGCAGGGACGATGGGCCAGGTATAGAATGTCACCAGGGCAGAAAGTTCTGGGTTCCTAACAAGGGGCAAAACTAGAGAAAACAACCATGACAGGCCAGGACCTTACCTCTGGTGAGCTTTCCTCTCCTACTATGTGGTTGGGCATGCAGCTGGACCCCTGGCCTTACGGACTGCCAGGCACGCAAACCAGACACCCTAGATGAGGGGCCTGGAGAATAGCTTCCCAGGACTCGTGTACAAGCCCTGTGTGACTCCTCCCTACCAGTAAGCCCTCAGGACAACAAGGTTCTGATCAGATAAAACAATCTTAGTTTGAATAAAGCCTTGGGTCTGTTGATCATAGAGTCCGAGTTTTGGTCAAAGTAGAGATGACACTTAGGCCTCAGCTGTGTTTCCATCCAAACCTAGAAAAGCAACAAAACCAGATGGGGCGCCATGGCCAACATCTTAATTAGCTGCAATAACTAATGACATCCTGCCCTGGTGCCAGTCAATCAGTAGAGACCACAACCCTGAAAGAACACACCTAGAAAGACTGGTGAATCTTCTATGAGATCCTCCCGAGACCTCTTCTAAAATCCCCTCCTTTACAAACCAGTTAAAACCCCGAGGCAAGGGACCAGAACACCCTCCATACTCTCTTTTTCCCTCGGACATGTCATCCTTGCTTTTCCTGCCTGTGTTCTCAGAGCCCTACTTCTGCCACTTGAACTTATTTCCTGAGTCCACGCAGCCAGAGAGCTATGTTCTACTTTCCGTGACTTTCTAAAACCAAAGTCCCACTCTGCCACTAACAACCCCACATACTAAATACGAGTGAGGACTTATTTCTTTCTTAAGGAATAAACAGGTAGGTCTGTTATGTCTTCTTGGGCTGCAAAATGAAGGTTTTATGTGCTTTAGGTGGTAAGTGCTCTTCCCTTTGGAGGCCAGTGCAATAAAAGATTTAAATAGCCAAAACCAGTTTGGCTCAGTGGATAGAGATTCAGCTTGAAGACTGAAAGGTCCCAGATTCAATTCTGGTCAAGGGCATGTACCTTGGTTGCGGGCACATCCCCGGTGGGGGACATGCAGGAGGTGGCTGATAGATGTTTCTCTCTCATCGATGTTTCCATCTCTCTCTCTCTCTCTCTCTCTCTCTCTCTCTCTCTCTTTCTCTCTCTCTCTCTCTCCCTTCCTCTCTGTAAAAAATCAACAAAATATATTTTAAAAAAAGATTTAAATAATAAGTATCCTATCTAATAAAGATGGAATATGCAAATGGCTGTCAAACTGTCACAAAGAAGGCAGCGCCCACAGCGGAGGCGGGGTTTCTGTAACACACAATGGCTGCACCCACAGTGGAGGCCAAGTTCCCGTAAAGAGCCTCAAGGAGCAATCGATAGGGACCTGAGTTTGTGCCCCCCACCCAATGGGGCTTGATAGGGGACCTCAGGCTGAAACCCCCACCTTAGGCTGCAGCTTGACGGGGGACCTCAGGCGGTGCCCCACCAACCCCTCGGGCAGGGCCTGATGGTGGACCTCAAGATGTGCCCCCCTCCCCCCTCCCGGTGCTGAGCCAGGCGACCTGAGGCCATGCCCCCCACCCAGCGGGACTTGACAGGGGACCTCAAGGTGGGTCCTCACCTGGCACTGGGCTGGAGGACTTGAGGCTGTGCCCCCCTCTTCCCCCCAGCACCGGGGAACCTGAAGCACCTGGCCAGGGGACCTGAGGCTGCACCCCTCACTCAGCAGGGCTTGTCAGGGCCCAAGGCTGCGCCACCCGCCCCCCCCCTCTCCCCCCCCCCCCCCGCCCCGCCCGGCAGGCCTTGATGGAGGACCTTAGTCTGCGCCACCTTCCCAGACCTGAGGATGTGCTCCCCGCCAGGTGGGGCTTCACAGGGGACCTCAAGGCACTCCCAGCCCCGCCCAGCACTGGGCCAGGGGACCTCAGGCCGTGTTCCCCACCCCAGCACTCGACCAGGAGACATCAGGCTGCATCCCCCACCCTGAGGGGCTTGACAGAGGCCCTGAGGTTGCGCACCCGACCTGGCAGGACTTGATGGCAGTGGGGCCTCATTCCAATGGGAATGAGGCTGGATGGGTCTAGGTCTCATGGGATTTTGAGGTGCTGCGGGGGCACGGAGACTTGACTCTGGGTCCCGAGGCATGCCCCAGACTCGGACAGGAAGAAGATTTTCATACATTTTACTTATTTTCTTTCATCTCTGACACTTCTATTATAGAGAAAGGGCAAATAGCAATATTAAAGTATTTCCTCGAATTAATTTCCTTTTAACGTGCACAAATTCCTTGCACCGGGCGATTGGTCTATGATAAAAGCATAATATGCTAGTTAGAGTGGACATCCTTCTGGACAAAACTGTGGCAGCAGGGGCCAAGCCCCTTGCATGAATTTCGTGTATTGGGCCTCTAGTTTTATTAACGTAAATGTAATTAAGATGCCCAAAGTACATGCAGAAGTAAACATAAATTATGTTTCCAAATTTCTAAAAATTCTCAAACTAACCAAACCTATTTTCCCCCCAAAGTTTGGATTCACAATGATTAGGATGTATATCCTACCTAATAAAAGAGTAATATGCAAATTAACCATCACTTCACTACACCCACCAGCCAATCAGAGCGAGTATGCAAGTAAACCAAACCAAGATGGCTACCAGAAGGGAGGCTTGGGTTTCCACAGCAACAGAGAAAGCCAAGCTTTCCACACACTCTGGCAGGCCCAGACCTCCACTCAAGGATACAAAGTTTCAATTATAGAAGGTAAACAAATCCAAACAGAAATGGCTGCAGCCATGGAGTGAGCAGGAGGCTTGACTCGGCTCCAGGCTACAAAGTTTTAATTGTAGAAGGTAAATAAATTCCAGATACCAGGGCCTCCTGCTTGGGTCACCAGGGGTTGTGGCCGGCCTACAAACCACCATAGGCCCCTCGCCCAGGACACCCCACACCCCAAGGGAACTTCCACCCTGATCCAGATACCCTTCAGGGAAAACTAGCCGGCCCCCACCGATGCACCAGGCCTCTATCCTACCTAATAAAAGAGTAATATGCAGATTGACCATCATTCCAACACACAAGATCAAGATATCTGTCCCTATGTGGTCAAAGATCCTGCCCCCATGTGGACACAAGATGGCCACCACAAGATGGCCAGCAGGGGAAGGAGGGTCCAGGCCTGCAGGGGAGGGCAGTTGAGAGGGACCAGGCCTACAAGGGAGGGCAGTTGGAAGCAATCAACTCTGCAGGGGAGGGCAGTTAGGGGGGACCAGGCCAGCAGAGGAGGGAAGTTGGGGGCAAACAGGCTAACAGAGAAGCAGTTAGACATCAACCAGGCTCCCATGGGAGTGGTTAGGGAGTAATCAGGCTGGCAGGCAGAAGCGATTGGGGGAAATTAGGAAGGCAGGCGAGCAGTTGGGAGCCAGCAGTCCTGGATTGTAAGAGGGATCCCAGATTGGAGAGGGTGCAAACTGGGCTGAAGGACAACACCCCCCCCCCCAACCGCCCCCATACACAAATTTCGTGCACCGGGCCTCTAGTGTATTAATAAGCCTTTCAGGTATCTTAATATCCCATATTATTTCACTACCTCCCAATAGCATTCACATTCCTGGGTAATCAAAATGTGCATTTGAGTTTCAGTTCTTAGTAAAAGCAGCACTAAACATATCATGGATTAGGAAAGAACATTAGGTAAGAACTAGGACAATCTAAAGAAACTATGACCTTCAATCAATAATGTATTAGCAATAATGAACAAACATACCATACAAATAAGATGTTGGGAATAAGGGAGACTGGGTGTGGGGGATATCTGGGAACTCTACCATCTTCAGATTTTTAAAAAATCTAAAACTATTCTAAAATACAAAGTTTACTTTAAGAAAAAGTAGGATTGAAATTACAAATTAAAAAAAAAAAAACACTAACAAAAACACCAATAAAAAAAGAACACAAAACTTTAACATTCAGATATATAAACTTTGGCTAATTTCTTTATATGCAGTTCCAGGCAGCACTCCTATCTTCACAAAGGGTTATTTTCATCTGAAATCTATGGAAACCCTCATATCCCTTAAGAGTTGCAGGCACATTTCTTGAGAGAAAAGTCTAATGAAGAGCTGTAGTCCCAACAGGCATGCTGGACTCCCGGTGGTCGGTAAAGCATGAAGTAAGTACTTGTACACGGAACCACGCGGAAGGGATCAAGTGAGTGGGTATTGGCATGTGCTAACTTTTTCTTAGAGTGATAAACCCCCTTCCATCCAGAATGAATTTGTGGATTAAATTAAAACAGTAAAAATAAAGAGTAGCCCAACATGTCAGAACAAGCATTTTACCAAAAACGACTTCAATTCACAGGAGGCTTAACTTGCTTGAAATTATGTACAATTGTTTCTTGAAATTTCTGTATGCTAAGCATTAGCAGCCAATGTAACCTGACATTTTACCATTCCTCAGAGGGTTTCCCATTGGACAGTACAAGCACCTGGAGAGAATGATGGCACCTGGCCACCTAACATAGCGGAGCCAAGTCACCGGTGCCGGGTCTTACAAAAACCCCAGTGATCTCCCTCAGCTCTGGTTCAAACAGTGCCCAGACACACTCCTTAGGGTGTCTGCATGCTCTACCTGCACTCTTCTTTGAGAAATGCCACTCACTAGTGACAAAGTGGGCCCGGGGTCATGTATATACCACTTTGGGGACCCCCCCACCTCAAGCTCACTGAGACCACTGCAACAGGGCCAGGAAAAGACACTGCATGAAGGACAGGGGAGTAGAGTCCATCTCTCCTGAATCTAGGACATGCCAACGGAGGGCTGTGGAATGCCAGTGTCCAGGCCTCAGAGACACAAGCAGCAGACTCTGCAGAAAGCGGCACACGAGAGACCACGTTACAGGGTAAGCACTGTCACGCTTCATGTGAGCTTCCGGGGCCTGACTTAAGATGACCTGCAGACTCCTAATAAGCTCCTCATTTTTACTAAAAAGTCTGAGTGAGTTTCTCCCATGTGGCCAACTGACTTGTAAGGCAAGAATACGGACAGCACCCAGGATATGGAATTCAGGGGTAAGGCTTGCCTAGCTGGCCTGTGACCCAGGCTAACTAGGGACTCTCCCACCTCACAATACAGGACAACACAGGGGGGGAAACTGACCCAAGGGCAGAGACGCCGCCCCGCCTTGAACACCACAGTCACAGCCCCGGGAAGTCTGGGCGCCGTGTCCTCCCTTCCACTCGCCGTCCCCTCTGGTGATGCCACTCCCTCAGCCAGGGATGCCGCACACCCGGTTATTATGATGTTCAATGTGTAACTATGCAGCCAGATACCGTTTCTCATGTTTTTCTATTAATTCATATGCCTTCTTTGTCCAAACTCTCATCCATATATCTTTTCCAGCTGTGATCCATATGTTCCTATTTCTTTATGGATATTCGTCAGAGATCTCAAATTGACATTTCTAACCCTGATCTCCACATCTTCCCTCCCTCTCACTACTCTTCCAACCTGTCTCCAATATTACTTAATTTTAGCAAATGCACCTCCAACAGCCCATTAACTGGCCAAGTAAATGTCTGGATCTCACCTTTTGAGTCCTTCTTCTTCTCACTTCCCCCACACCTACATCCAATCAATTACCAAGTCCTATCTCATCACTCTCTCAAATCCGACCACGAGGCTCCTTCCCTACTATCACTACCCTCCCTCAGATCACAACTGCCCATTGCCTGGATCACCAGTCTCCTAACTAGCCTTCCAGCCTTGAGTCTGATCTCTGCCCATACCAATGCAGCCTAATCTCATTGCGTGACTCATGCAAATACTCTGCAATTTAAACTCTTCAACTGCTTCATAACCCTCCCAGGACAGAGTACTCACATGAAATTCTGGCCTCATTTCTTTCCTCCCATTCCTGTACTATGATCCATCCATCCTAAGCTTCTGAGTTCCTACCCCACCCCCACCTCCACCTCCCAAACTCCCCCGTCTCTCTCTCTCCAGAGCCAGGGATTGAGCCTGCAACCAAAGTACATGCTGTTGACCAGAATTGAAAATTGAACCTAAGACCCTTCAGTCCCCGGACCAACTATCCATTGAGCCAAACTGGCTAGGGCTTTTAAGCTCTTTCAAAGGGTCATATTCTTCTGTTCCTATTGTCTGAAATATTCTTCACTTGACTTCCCACCTGCATCTGACCATCTCTTACTGATCTCTAAGTTCTCAGCTTCAACTCTTCCTCTGGAGGCTGTTTCCTATATTAAGAGGGGGAGTGACTTCCATGGTGCTCCCACAGCACCCACACTTCCCCACTGCAGTGGCTGTCAAGCCCCCATAAGATCAGCTCTTACTCACCAGAGTAGCCCCATCACCTATGTCACTCAGTGCCTGCCACACTGCAGGGCTCAATGACTAGTGGTTGAAAAAGTAAGTAATTCCTTTTTCATATTCAATACCGATTTTTTACCTCCTAATGTGATTCACGACTACTCCCATGACATTGGCAGGTAAACCAGAAATAAGAGCAAGCTGAGTGGAGGAGACCGTGCTTGCTCAGGGCACAGCCCTCTCCTCGACTAAAGCACGTGCACAGGGGAAGCAGCAGAGAGCAGCCAGGCCCCATGTTTTCTAAAAGCTTAAGATTTCGTTACTGAAACGGCTTAGTGTTGTTTACAACTGAGGAAGCTGATCAGGGCTGACCAGAAGAGAGAAAACTCTCCGGTGATGAAATGGTTTCCATCTGCAAAGTTCCCACATTAGTGAAATGGTCACAAAACAAGATTTCACTATTAGAGGGAGAGTGTGCTAAAAAGCAGTGAAAACACACGGAACATGAGAATTAACCAAAGTTCAATGTAAAAAGCTTCAGTATTGCAAAGACTTTTTTCTCCCCACCCTCACCCCAACAACTACCTTAAAAAATTATACTGGAATGAAAAAAACAGCTGAAATTTTAGATTTTAATTTTGTTTAGAAGGGAAAAAAGCAAAAAAACCAAAACAAAAAAACTTTCCATGTAGCAGAAAACAAATAATACCCTATATGATCTCTTGATCTTTTAAAATACACCATGCATTAAAACCATTTAGCACAGTCGAAACCGGTTTGGCCTGTGGACTGAAAGGTCCCAGATTTGATTCCAGTCAAAGGAATCAAATGTACCTTGATTGCGGGCATATACCTGGTGGAGGTGTGCAGAAGGCAGCTGATTGATGTTTCTAACTATCTCTATCCCTTATTCTCTGTAAAAAACCAATAAAATATATTAAAACAAACAAACAAAAAACAAACAAACAGCACAGTGTTTTCTTCCATGGGCATATACTCCTTTCCTAACTAGGAAAAAATTAGCTTTTTAAAAAACACAACACAACACTAAAGGACCAGAGTGAGCGAGAGGGTAAGTGTACAGACACGTGTGGGTGTGACTGTGAGGGGCAGTCCAATCCCGCACAGGAGACAGGGGAGAAGGCTGGGGAAGACTTCCCCTGGCCCAGGCCCAAACCCACCCAAGTGCACCACCCCGGACCCCAAGTGCCCGCCAAGGACAAGGCCCCAACCCTACAGGCCCATCTCAGACCCTACATGGACCACCCACCAAAGCAGACACCAGTGGGACTCCATGCACCTGGAGAGGACACTGGCAGGACTTTCTCCTGGTTCCCCTGCAGTTTTCCGAGAATACAATTATCGTAACTAATGCTGCTGCCAACACTTTAACCTCATTTCCTTTTCTAAACAATGTTAATTTAAAGAAAAAGACAAAATACAATACTTTAAAAAGAACTGTAAGCACACTGCACCAAATGTGTATTTATAACTGTCTTTTTTTTTTAAACATTTATTTTCTAAGCAGTGACATTTTTATTTATTTATTTTTTAAAGTAAATTAGCTTTTCAACATCTGCATTTCTTCCCTAAGCAAATTCACCAAGCTACCCGTGTTGATCCACTTCTTAAAATGTTTGGTAAATGAGGCTTCTCTTTCATTAAAATTTATCTCCCAGGTTATTTAATTTTCTTCCTTGGGGTATTCCAGAAATGGGAACATACAAAAGTCATATGTAATTCAAACTTACTTGGCTTTCTGAATCCATACACAGTAGTCTGAGATATAGAGATCGTTTAGAATGTACGCTGGGTCACTTTCCTGAAAAATTTTGTGAATATCCAGTAGACACTTTAAAACTGCACTTTTACCTAAAAGAAATTTAAAAAAATAAAATTATCCTTAAGAAAATATATCTGACTTTTTTAAACTGAGAATTTCAGACACTAAGAGGTAATATATAGCAGCTCAGAGTTTTAGATTGTTCTTTAAAATATTTTTCATATTCCTTTGTTGCATAAATTTATATCATACTATTAGGTCCAAAGCTCATTATATTTTCTTTAAGAATTATGAGAAAGCTGCATAAGTTATTGCTATAGCTAATTACTGTGATTACCAAAAAAAAAAAAAAAAAAAAAAAAAGTACTATGAACACAACTAGATACATTAAATACAAAGAAGCAACCTAGATTAAATGAATATTTACATGCACCATAACTTTAATTAGATAATGTTCTTTTAATCAAACGTTCAAAACACCATTGGGAATTATATTTCAGTTTTCAACTTCTTTATTTATGTCAATATTTTTTGTCAAGGAATTATCTAGTACTAACTTACATTTTTTTTACCTTAAAAAACTGAAGAAAAGCCAGACTGGAAACAATAACATCATAGCACTGCTTCAAACACAAAGCGACAAAACCACTTGGGAAAAGCCATCAAATACTATCTTCTTGTTCTTCAAATTACTTTCTCCTGCTTATTAATGAACCTAATTTTAATCCAGCCAAAATCTACAAAAAACCTTTCACAACAGTTTCCTAGGTGTTCTAAATTTCATGACTTTCCCTGAAATTTATTAACTATCAGGCAAATTACTAAACTTATAGTACTACCACTTAGTTTGATCTGAAAAATATAGAATTTTCAGTTTAACTGTTTCACTCTTATCATTATGGTCCTAAAACACAGCACACTGATTTCATAAAGACACTAGATGTGCTGCCATTAACATTTTCCACTTGACCTTTACACCCAATAAAAGCTGTCACTAAATTTTTAACACAGTTACCATTAGAAAGGAAGCTTCAAATGAACAGGGATGAGGATCCAAAATGGCAGATTAAGTGGAAGTTATACTGACCTTCGCCCAGGACCAAACTGGAATTACAACTAAAATGTAGAAAAACCATCCTGAAAAACCAACTGAAGACTAGCTGGAGAGAACCCTGATACCTAAGGACATAAAGCAGAGACCACATGGATGAGGGGTGAGGAACGTCTGGACCATGGGCCAAATGAGACCTGCAAAATCATTTGGTCTGGCCTTGCCAAGAAATTAGAGATGAGAAATGAAATGTTTGACCAAATATAGTAGGCTAAGTTTTAAGTGGATAATTTTGTATGGCCTGCAAATGATGTTCTATATATCCAAATAGTCCTTGGCAAAAAAAAAAAAAAGGTTCCCACCCCTGACACAGAGACTGGTATGAGGTGTGGAGGTGCAGGAGGGCTGGCTGGGCTACCACAGAGAGCAGCTAGAGTCTCGGAGGAATATCTCAGGGGAACGGGGGGCATGGATTTCCCACTGAGAACTCTGGTCTAAACCCAATCTGGGCTCCCCAACCAAGAGCACAAGGTTCCCACTAACATCTGGCTGTGAAAAGAAGTGGATTTTTGATCTCGGGTTCTTTTTGTTTGTTTGTTTTGTGTGTGTGTGTGTGTGTGTGTGTGTGTGTCTGCCAGTTGAGACACCAGAAAATGCAGGCACCTTCTTAAAGGGCCAATGAACAAAATTTCACGTGCAGCTACCCTCTGCCTTGAGTGCTGACAGAGGGAGGGCAGAATGGACTAGATCTGTATGAGAATCCAGGATTGGGGGCTTAAGGGTAAGAGTTTTGAAGGCAACCTCCCAGCCCTGTGTTTAGTCTTTCCCATACTGCAATGGATATCTTTCTCAGAGAGACATTTACAACACAGGCAGATTCTGTGCGGGGAGGAAGCAACTGCCCCACCTATTACAAAACCTCTCACCTCACCTAGTGGAGTTTATACCCTGAGGCTCATTAAGAGACTGAGAATAACAATCAGCCTACAGGCAAAGACTTGAGTCTTTGCCTGATCTCCTTCTGGGCCCAGAACTAGGAAAAGCAGACCCTGGTGCACATCTTGGTCCTTTCCAAAGGCACCCAGCCCAGCAGAGGAGCCACAATCTATAAATTTTGTGGTACTCAGGGATAGTCACATCACTGTCAGACACTGTTCTGCACCTGAGAACCTCCAAAAAGATTAGGAATTGTAGCAGATCTACCTTATACACAGAAACAAAACCAAACAGGAAGGCAAATGGGAGACAAAACCACAAGCCCCAAATGAAGAAGAGAATTCTCCAGAAGAGCTAAATGAAATGAGATAATATACACTGAGTGGCCAGCTTATTATGATCTCTGAACGCATAAAATCTGGCTACTCAGTGTGTGTATATATGTATGTGTGCATGAATCCGTGCATGGGTGTGGGTCCAGCCAGCCTGACCAGGGGGAGGGGACATGGGCAGTTGGCCAGCCTACCTACTGGTCAAACTCCTGGTCAAGGGGACAATTTGCATGTTAGCCTTTTATTATATAGGATATACAGTGAGTGGCCAGATTATTATGCATTCAGAAATCATACTAATCTGGCCACTCAGTGTATTTATCAGAAATAGAGTTCAGAATAATAATTACAATGATACGAAATAGCCTGAAAAAAGATATATAAACCATGAAAATGACTAATCACTAATTAAGAATGCCATCCTATATAATAAAAGGCTAATATGCAAATCAACCAAACAGCAGAACAACTAGTCGCTATAAGGCACACTGACCACCAGGGGGCAGATGCTGAATGCCATGGTCGGTGCATTCCCAAAGGGAGAGTACCACTCAGTCAGAAGCTGGGCTCATGACTGGTGAGTGCAGCAGCAGTGGTGGGAGCTTCTCCCACCTCTGAAGCAGCACTAAGGATGTCCGAATGCTGGACATCCCCCAAAAGGCTTCCAGACTGTGAGAGGGTGCAGGTCAGGCTGAAGGAATCCTTCCAAACCTTCCCGAGTGCACAAATTTCATGCACCAGGCTTCAGGTAGCACTAATAAAGAACACATTGGAAGGAATACACAGCAGATTAGGGGAAGCCAAGGATCAGATAAGTGAGTTATAAGACAGGGTAGAAAAAAATCACTCAATCAGAGAACCAAAAAGAAAAAAACAATTTAAAAAACAGGAGGACATCTAAAGGAAGCTGTGAGAAACCATAAAATGTAACAATATTTGCATCATAGGAGTACCAGGCAGTGAAGAAAGAGAGGAGTGAATAGGCAAACTCTTTGAAGTACTGGCAGAAAACCTCTCTAATCTGGTGAAGTAAAAAGGCACATGAATTCAGGAGACACACAGAGTGCCAAGCAAAATCTCAAACATAGAGACAGACACATTATAATTAAAATAACAAAAATTAAAGACAAAGAGAGAATCTTAAAGCCAGCAAGAGAACAACAATTTGTTATCTATAAAGAAGCTCTCATAAGGCTGTCAACTGATTTCTCATCAGAACCTCTACAGGCTGAGAGACTGGCATAGAGTACTAGAGGTAATGGAAAGCAAAGATCTGAAACCAAGATTATTATATACAGCAAGGCTATCATTAAAAAATGGACAGTGAAATAAGGAACTTCCCAAACATTAAAAAAAAAAAAAAAAAAAAAAAGCTAAAGGAGTTTATCACCATCAAATCAGCATGGCACAGAGAAAACATTCGACAAAATCTAACACCTAGTGTTGATAAAAACTCTCAGCAAAGTGGGAATAGAGGATCATACCTCAACATAATAAAGCCCACATATAACAAAATTACAGCCAACATCATACTCAATGGGCAAAAACTAAAACCATTTCCCCTAAGACAGGGATGCCCGCTTTCACCCCTCTTATGCAACATAGTATTGAAAGTCCTAGCTACAGCGATCAGACTAGAAGTAAAAGGCATAATGTCATTATTTGCAGACTCCACCCTGCTCTCTCTGTGCCCACAACCTTCTTGGTTGGGTTAATTTGCATATTACTCCTGACTGGCTGGTAGGCATGGCTTGTGGGTGTAGCTGGGTAATGGTTAATTTGCATGTTACTCTTTTACTGGATAGGATTAGTGTAGATTACCCTATACACCCTACAGGCCAATTTTAATTAAAAGGAGGTAATGTTGAAGGCAGAATTTTATGACAGGAGGAGGAAATATAGCAGGTTCTTAAATAACTTTTGTTCCACTTCATTTCATTGCAACTGTGTATGATCTGAACACTTGTCCATATCAAGTAACCTGTGGTAGAACTGGTTTTCTTCTGTTTTTCACTTCAAGTCACAGAGCCTACTGATTACATTAAGTGAGGACTCACAGAACAATCAAAACTCACGGAAGCAAGGAAACCAAATTAGCCATATTATCCAAATAGAAACATTCCCGGAAGAACTAACTAAACTAAAAAAAATTTTGAATAGTTTTAATTGTCATAAAGAAAAAATACAGGCAGAGGATATGCCAATCTCTCTCTCTTCTAGGAGGTGAGGTTCAGGGAAAGACGCTGATTTTTATAACTACCAACTTAACGTTTTAAAAGTCAACAATAAGCCTTTACCAAAAAACCCTAAAACTCTTCACCTGAAACTTGTCTAAGTGCCTCCACAGTGTGACACCCCGGATACTGCCTCTCGTGATCACACAGCTCTCTGACACTGCCAGGCTGCAGACAATGCAGGGTCTGACGCTGCAAATCATACAGTGCATGAAGAAAAGGTAGGTATGCCAGCCTGGTGGGCGGCATAGAAAGGAGTAGACGTGGACTTAAAATGGGGTAATTCAGAGAATAACAGGGGGGAAAAATTATTTACTTAGAGCAGATGGCTCCAGTAGGGAAATAGGGGAGTAAATAGGTGAGTTTGGTAGAAGTCAGACTGTGACAAGGAGACTAATGCAACCGAATAGTCCTGTGGTGAGAGGTCTAAATGAGGTGTCTGCAGTAGGAATAAAACACTATTCCAGAGATTTTAACAAGAAAGTTATGGAAGTAAGGCCACAAATGAAAATCCATAGCAACATCACCTAATAAAATTATATAGCTTCATTTAACAGTCATGACAAAAGCAAGGTTGCCTCCTTGCTAAGGGCTAACAGGCAAATTTATTATCACAAAAGAATAATAAAGGAAATGTCAAAAGTATTCCATATTATTAATTTAAAGAGAAGTTACATTGTATTTGCATATTTTTACCCCTATTTTGTTTTAAAAAGATAAATATATACGGGGGAAAAGTTTTAAATATGTATATAGACAATATATACATATATATTATATGTATATGTTTGTCTCTACAGACATTGAACAAATATGTAATGTGTGCTTGGCATTACTTTATATATGAGGAATACAGTTGTTTATTCTTCTTTGCATTTCTCCTATTTTCAAAATTCTCCACAATGAACATTTATTTGTTCAAAAAAACAGACTATATAACTAAACCTTAAAATACTGATAAAAAAAATGCTAAACATTTAAATTCATAATTGAACATTTTCTTTAACATGCATTTTTGAACAACTGAGAAGCAATATTTTGATCAAGTGTTTTAGAAAATTTACAAAAATTATGAAACAGTTTTGAAAAGGAAATTTATATACTCTTTAAAAACCTTGCTTTCATTTTAAGTCTTATTCATCCTATTTTCACAGAATGTGTACCTCGGTTTCAGGTTTGATCCTGCCCAGTTGGGGCTTGTGAAGGAGGCAATCAATACCACCCCCTCCTCTTTCTCTCTCTGTTTGTTCCTCCCTCCCTTATTCTAAGATCAATAGGGGAAAAAAGTTAACAATAAAAAACAGTCCTCAGAGTAGATGTGCTTTTCTTTGGAAGCCTTTCCTTATCTCCCAATTCTACGTCCCCTGCTTTTTCCTAATGAATCACTGTACTTCCCCAAGCAAAGTGCATTTCACTCTATTCTGAAATTGTTTATTATTTATCATCTGTCATCCAGGTAAAACTATAAACTTCATAGGCACAGGAAATTTATTTATTACTAGAGGCCTGGTGCATAAAAATTCATACACTAGATGGGGGTCCCTCAGCTTGGCCTGTCCCCTTCTTACAGTCTGAGAGCCCTCAGGGGCAGGTGGCAACCTGGCAATCCGGGGAAGGCAACACCCTTATCACACCTCTGCTGCTGCCACTGCTGGCAGCGCAAGCCTCAACAGGCCCTGGTTACCTGATCCTTGGGTGGCCCTGAGCAACTGGGCAGCCGCCATCCAAGGCTTGCTTGCTCTCAGACCAGCCTGGGTGGCTGGGGAGCTGAGGAAACTTGGGGACTCCGGGGGAGAAACCAAGATGGTAGCATAGGGTAGACACCTAAATGCAGCCTACCACAACAATTTTAAATTTACAACTGGAAATCAGAGGAAATATCACCCTGAAACACCAGACGGCTGGCTGAGCGGAAGCTCTACCATCTAGGAAGGGAAGAAAAGGGACGCTGAGCCTCAGGAAATGTGGAGGTGTGGAGACCTGTGCACGTGGAACAGGCAACCACCAAGTTCGCTGCTGGCTTACTCACAGCGTGTGGAGAGGGCTGGCAGCTAACATGCGGCTGGCTTTCTTGTTCAGGAAGAAAACAGAACCGCCCTATATCTCTGATAGACAGCCCCAGTCAGGGAGAGGCCGGACTGTCAGGCAGTGGGCAAAGCTCTCTCGGAGGTGCGTGTATCCAGCAGCCATAACTGCGGGACTTCCCAGTGATACCAACAACAAGCAAGGCTTAACAACAAGACTGCACACAAAGCCCACAAAGGGCTGCACCAAGACTGTCCACCTCAGGTAATAGGGAAGGCTGTGGTACTGGGCTCTACCAGAACACCTAGCACACAAAACTATTCCATCAAATCAGGGAAGCAGCTAAAGAGGTAGGACACAAAGAAAGGAAATGGAGAAAAGTAAAAGACTGACATTGAGTTCAAAATCACAGTTAGAGGTTTTTCAAGAATTTCATAGAAAAGGCCAATTAAATAAACGAGACCTATGAGGATATGAAAAGCTATCAACTAGAAATAAAGAATACATTGTCTGAAATAAAAAATATTATACAGAGTCCTAAAAACAGAATGGAAGATTGCAAAAATCAAGTCAAAGATTTGGAACACAAAGAGCCAGAGGACACTCCTCCACACAAGCAAGAAGAGAAGAGAATCCAGAAAGTTGAAGATAGTGTAAGAAACTTCTGGGACAACTTCAAGAGAACCAACATCAGAATTATGGGGGTCCCAAAAGAAGAGAGAGCAAGATACCGAAAACATATTGGAAGAAATAGTGACAGAAAACTTCCCCCACCTGGTGAAAGAATAAGACTTATAAGTCCAGGAAGTACATAGAACCCCAAACAAAAGGATTCCAAAGAGGACCACACCAAGACACATCATAATTAAAATTCCAAGAATCGAGGGCCAGATAAAGAGCTTCACTAATAAATAAATAAAAAAGTCTAAAGGAGTTCATCACTGCCAAACCAGAATTATATGAATTGCTGAAGGGGGTTCTTTCAGAAGAGAAAGAAAATAAAGATAAAAATCATGAACAACAAATACATAACTATCAACAAGTGAATCTAAAAACCAAGGGAATTTAAAAATCTGCTGAACAATATTAACTGGTGAATATAATAGAATCAGAGGTATGGAAGGGAAGTGAACTGACAATTCTTGGGAAAAAGGGGAGTGGGGGGTTCGGGAAGAGATTGAACAAAAACTGTGCACCTATGGATGAGGACAATGGGGGTGGGGAAAGGGCATAGGGTGGGGTGGGAACCTGGTGGAGGGGAGCAATGGAGGGGAAAAAAAGAGGAACATTTGTAATAATCTGAACAATAAAGATTTATTTTTTTTTAAAAAAGGAAAGTGGAAAAAAAAGAAACTTGGGGACTCTAGAAATAGGTGCATGGGATGGGCAGACCCACCTGGGGATGGACCCTGCCATGCCCTGAGCCTGCCGCCCCAGCAGGACTAAGGGGACTGGGTACTACCATCCTGCGGCTGTGGGTGCCACCATCTTTGTGAGGGCATGATGGTCAATGAGCATATTCCC
Organism: Nyctalus aviator; assembly: GCA_036971965.1. Classification (NCBI taxonomy): domain Eukaryota; kingdom Metazoa; phylum Chordata; class Mammalia; order Chiroptera; family Vespertilionidae; genus Nyctalus; species Nyctalus aviator. The sequence continues at coordinate 627,416 of CM072934.1, read as the reverse complement.
TGTTTATTAGATAGGCTTATACCTACAGTCCTAGCATAGTACCTAGAAATTGTAAACACCCAAGAAAAACTAAATGATGCAATCTACTAGAATACAAAGTGGTTTGGAATATGATGTGTACCTTCTTTATTTACCTTCCCACTCCTTTTATCTGATTTGTGTGATTATATATCTGGATAAAGAGACTATTACTTTACATATACCTGGGAGGAAAAGTGGTTGGATGAATCATTTTCATTATTTATATATAGAAAAAAAGAGTATTATTTCCTCAGACTAAAAACTTGTAATTTTTCATTCTCAATTCTGTAAGCACAATAATACCTCACCTAGTTGCAGTATCTTTATAGTGTCTCTGCAGGCTTTCGTCACCAGCTTGAAATGGCGGTAAAGTGGATAGCACAAAACTCTTCTTCCAAAAGACACCAGGATGTCATGAACATTAGTCCAAGTCTATGAAGTATCAGTTAAATAAGTAAACATTCCATATTACACAAACAAAAGTACATCATGAAATATTGTTCATTAAAAATTAAAAGTATGGCCCTAGCTGATCTGGCTTAGTGGATAGAGTGCCAACGAGTCCCAGGTTCAATTCCAGTCAAGGGCATCAAATTCGGGACCTTATTATTTATTATTATCCCCACAGTTCTAGCATAGTACCTAGAAATTATAGGCACCCATGAAAAACAAGATTACAAAGTGATTTAAATGTGGGACTTAGCTTGTTTTAAATATGGACCTCGGTTACAGGCTCCTCCGCAGCCTGGGGTCTGGTCAGGGCAAACACAGGAGGCAACCAATCTATGTATTTCTCGCACATTGATATTTCTCTCTGTCTTTCCCTCTCTCTTCTACTCGCACTCCCCGCCCCCCCCTTCCCCCCAAAAAAAGCAATGGAAAAATATCCACGGGTGAGGATTTTAAAAAAAATTGTTTTAGTTTGGATTATTGTGAAGCCAAGTAGAAGAGAAATATAAAACCATAAAGTGAGTTTTTTGTACACCTTGTAATAAATTAATCTTATTAGTCTTTGTAATTTCCGTATTTTATCAACATATCACAAAGGCTCTTTAAAAATCACATATGTAGTAGGAAAGCTTTTAAAAGTTTCTTAAGAATTACAAATGTGAATCTAAAACATATGGGACTAAACCAAACACACATGCACACAAAAGACCTTTCTCAATAATCTACATTTTATGCTTTTGTCTTTCAGGACCATCCCAGAGAGTAGAGATGAAAGGTTTAGAACTTTTTAGTGGTGTGTGTTCAGTCTCTCTCTTTTTCATTTTGGGCATGAATAATACAAAGTATTTATATTTACTTCAGCAATTTATTTTTAATCATCAAAGAGAAAACTAATAATTCCTGTTGAAAAAAGTGTTTTGTAAATAGTATTAAACTGATAACCATTAGCAATTGAAAACTTACTGAAATTACTAGACAAAGGTAATTTTTTACCAAACTGTTTTCAAGTTGAGGTGTTATTGTTTTTTTTGTTTTCATTGATTTCAGAGAGGAAGGGAGAGGGAGAGATAGAAATATCAATGATGAGAAAGAGTCACTGATCAGCCTCCTACATGCTCCTACCAAGGATTGAGGCCACAACTTGGAAATCAAACCATGACCTCCTGTTCATAGGCTGATGCTCAACCACTGAACTATACTGGCCGGGCTTAAAATGAGTTTTGATAAACAATGTTACCCATATATAAAACTTAAAATATAAAATTAACACTAAGGGAGCAGGATAATTTCCATGTATATTAACTTTAATAAATGGGAGACCTGATTAAGAATTTTGAGTATCTGACAAAGAATAGTTTGTATCTAAAAAGAGCTATGAACTTTTTTTTTTAAATATATATTTTCTTGATTTTTTACAGAGAGGAAAGGAAAGGGATAGAGAGCCAGAAACATTGATGAGAGAGAAACATAAACCAGCTGCCTCCTACACACTCCCCACTGGGGATGTGCCCGCAACCAAGGTGCATGCCCTTGACTGGAATCAAACCAGGGACCCTTCAGTCCGAAGGTTGAAGCTCTATCCACTGACCCAAACCGGTTAGGGCGAGCTATGAACTTTTTAAAAATTCTAGCAAAAAAATGAAATACTTATAAAAGTTTGACGGTTATTAACACATCTGATAATTTCAAATTTTCTAGACAAAGGTAATTTTTTACCAAACTGTTTTCAAGTTGAGGTGTTATTGTTTGTTTTGTTTTCATTGATTTCAGAGAGGAAGGGAGAGGGAGAGATAGAAATATCAATGATGAGAAAGAGTCACTGATCAGCCTCCTACATGCTCCTACCAAGGATTGAGGCCACAACTTGGAAATCAAACCATGGTTTGATTTCTAAACCATGGTTTGATTTCCAAAAACTAAAACTAAAAATTTCAAAATAAAATCACATATAGGTAATGTTATTCATGTAGATGTTAATAACCAAACTATAAAATTGATCACCAACTCCATAATGAATGCAATTATTACAAAACCAGTTTCTCCAATATATGCTAATGGCAATATGCAGAACCTAAATGAAGTCTAGTGAACAGCACTTCTCTATATTTAATCCTATATAATAAAAGCCTAATATGCTAAGTGTCCAGTCAACTGGTTGGTGAATCAACCAATCAAAGTATAATATGCTAATAATATGCTAAGGCCACTCAACAACTCCTTTTGACGTGCACTGACCACCAGGGGGAAGACACTCCAACAGGTAGGTTAGCTTGCTGCTAGAGTCCAGCTGATTGGGACTGACCAAGGTGGGCAGACATGCTGTGGAGTACTCCCGCAGTCCCTCCTCAGCTGGTCAACCTCCTGTGTCCTTCCCCGGCCCTGAGCATGCACCGATGAGGTCCCTCAGCCTGGCCTGCGCCCTCTCACAATCTGGGACCCCTAAAGGGATCTCAGAGAGGCGGTTTTGGCTCGATCCTGCAGGCCAGGCTGAGGGACCCCACTGGTACACAAATTTGTGCACCAGGCCTCTATTATACACATAAAATCCTGGAGATCTAGCTACAGATTCTGATTCAGTGCGTCTGGACTGATGTTATGTGCTGCTAGCAAGCTCCCAGCCAAGGATGCTGGTCAAGCTGTTGGTCCATGGACCAGTCTCGGAGCAGCAAGATTCTGTGATAAAGTAAGAGTTTCAGTTCCTGTTTACAACTTACCTTTTACTTTAATCAAATGATGCCATGAAACAACTTTGATTTTACAACTTAAAATGTACTATATGTGGGATTTTAACTGGGGGAAATTTAAATGGACACTTTTTAAAGCTTCTACTCTTTATTACAGATTGTCCAAAACAGGTAAATTTAAAGATATCACCCATTGGTATTTTCGATAAAACCTACACAACTTTTTTCTAGAAAATATATGTAAAAACAAGTATCACTATATTAAAAGACTTATCTGTTCTAACTACTAACTCTAGGACCTAAGAGAAGTTAGTTACACTACATGTGCTAAGTTTCCTGGTCTGTAAAAAGTAAATAGTACTTCTTACAGACTATGGGAAGGAGTTAGTGAGGGGATGCATGTACTAAGCTTCCACAGCTCCTGGTGGTCAGCGACAGCCAGTGGGAGGACCACTGGGTGTGATTCCCATCTTTGAGCTCTGAGCCCCAACATATTGCAACTCACAAACATGCCTCAACTCCACCCACAGTCTCCCCCAACAGACCACATACCCATTCTTTCTCCAAAGTGTGTTCTCCCTCTCCTGACTTCCAAAATACCCCACCTATTCATTAGTATACTATAATTAGAATAAGAGTAACAAATGGAATCAGAATTTTATTAAAAAGATGAAAAGTAAACTTGTACAATAAAGCTTCCGTTTTTACAAAGTCAAGGAATTGCTTGAATTACCCAAACTGAATTAATAACAATAAAAAAAAAAAACCACAAAAAAAACCCCCACATTTCTGGACAAACAAATCTAAATAAATGCAATTAAAAATCATACCTCAAACCAGCACAGTGTTGGACTCAGTTTTCTGATATTCCACGCAGATTCAACCTTTATTTGTTTTAGAGAAAAGAATACTGTCACATGAGAGATAAAGTAATATAAAAACAAATATCCATTTATCCAAATAGCATGTGAGTAGTGTTGACATACACATAAAAACTAAGAAGTGTCTATGATTGCAAAAAAAAAAAATAATAATAATAATAATTGCTTTACTAAATGCAGGTGCTATCAAAGACAACTTTCTGTCTATTTGGATTTTACAAAGCAAAGCTTTCCCACTGAGAAGAGTCCTAGAGCCCAGGAACAAATGAGCACAGTTTTGAAAGTAAAATTAAAGGAAAGTGATGCTTGCTCAAGTTCTGTCCTTTTCAGCTAAGTTACCACCTCCCAACCTGCTACCAATGGACGTAAAGATAATAGGAATGTGTGTCTGGCACACAGAAAAGCTGCTCAAGAACCTGGCCTTCAGAAAATGCTTGTGAGACTGAGTATATTCTAAAGGAGGGTTTAAAGTTCTAGACCTCATCATTTCAAATATGTAAATACAAGAATAAAGAATAGCCGAAACCTGTTTGGCTCAGTAGATAGAGCGTCAACCTACGGACTGAAAGGTCCCAGGTTTGATTCCGATTAAAGACATGTACCTTGGTTTCGGGCACATCCTCAGTGGGGGGTGTGCAGGAGGCAGCTGATCGATGTTTGTCTCTCATCAATGTTTCTAACTCTCTACCCCTCTCCCTTCCTCTCTGTAAAAAACCAATGAAGATATATATATATTTAAAAAGAATAAAGAATAAATTTATTGAGTAAAGTTAAACACTTACTTATCTTAAGCAATAATATAAATCACTTTTTTTGCCAAAGAAAACATTTTCTCCAATTGTAGTATCTTAAAAAGATGAGTGTAAACAAAAACCATTTTCAGTTATATTAGGCCCTGGATACAATCATTTATATTCATTTTGGAGTGAAATGAAAATCTCAAGAGTCTCTTTTGAAATTTTCAGAATTATGACAATATAAATAATCTTAGCACATATAAAATTATAAACCTAAAACTCTGATGTTAACTGAGACCAGCAGATTAAATAATGCATACATCACGGCCCAATATACACATACATGCAAACATACCTGAGCACAATGAAAGAGTGAAAGAAATACATCACCTTTTTACAGTGGCTTTTCCTGGGGCTCAGATTACAGGAAATTTTAATGATTTTTTCCCTTTACAATGATACATAGTACTTGTGTATTTAAATTTTTAAGAAAGCATGTGCACAGCTCAAGAAAAGCCCTTTGAGCAAGGATAAACAAAAATAGCTGTAGGGCAGATTAACCAGACTTTTTGTTTCCCAGATTTTTTTAAAAATAAATCTTTATTGTTCATATTATTTATTACAAATGTTCCTCATTTTGTCCCCCCTCCATTGCTCCCCTTCACCAGGTTCCCACCCCACCCTCTGCCCTTTCCCCACCCCCATTGTCCTCATCCTTAGGTGCAGTTTATGTTCACTCTCTTCCCGCACCCTCCACTCCCCTTTTCCCAGAGAATTGTCAGTCCACTCCCCTTCCATACCTCTGATTCTATTATATTCAACAGTTAATATTGTTCAGCAGATTTTTTAATTCCCTTGGTTTTTAGATTCACTTGTTGATAGTTACATATTTGTTGTTCATAATTTTTATCTTTATTTTCTTCCTCTTCCTAAAGAACCCCCTTCAGCAATTCATATAATTCTGGTTTGGCAGTGATGAACTCCTTTAGCTTCTTTTTTATTTGTGAAGCTCTTTATCTGGCCTTCGATTCTGAGTGATAGCTTTGCTGGGTAGATTATTTTTGGCTGTAGGTTCTTGCTATTCATCACCTTGAATATTTCTTGCTATTCCCGTCTGGCCTGCATGGTTTCTGTTGAGAAATAAGCTGACAATCGTATGGGTGCTCCTTTATAGGTAACTACCTGTTTCTCTCTTGATGCTTTTAATATTCTCTCTTTGTCTTTTGCTCTTGGAATTTTAATTATGATGTGTCTTGGTGTGGTCCTCTTTGGAATCCTTTTGTTTGGGGTTCTGTGTGCTTCCTGGACTTATAAGTCTAATTCTTTCCCCAGGTGGGGGAAGTTTTCTGTCACTATTTCTTCCAGTATGTTTTCGGTGTTCTGCTTCTCTCTTCTTCTTGGACCCCCATAATTCTGATATTGGTTCGCTTGAAGTTGTCCCAGAGGTTTCTTAAACTATCTTCAACTTTCTGGATTCTCTTGTCTTCTTGCTTCTGTGGAGGAGTGTCTTCTGGCTCTTTATGTTCCAAATCTTTGACTTCATTCTTGCAATCTTCCATTCGGTTTTTAGGACTCTGTATAATATTTTTTATTTCAGACAATGTTTTCTTTATTTCTAGTTGATCCCTTTTAATTCTAGTTGATCCCTTTATATTTCTAGTTGATCCCTTATCATATCCTCATAGGTCTTGTTTATTTTATCGGCCTTTTCTAGGAAATTCTTGAAAAACCTTATAAGCGTGGTTTTGAACTCTATATCCAGTCGCTTTTTGTCCTCCATTTCTTTCGTTTGTGATCTGTTTCTTTTCTTGGCATTTTCGCTGCTTCCCTGAGTAGGTAGGGTGGCTTTATGTGCTAAGGTGTCCTATATGGTTCAGTGGGTCAGTCTCCCAGTTACCTGAGGTGGCCACTCTTGGTGTGCCCCCTTTTATGGACTGTGTATACAGCCTTGTTGTACTTAAGTCTTGATTGTTGTTGGTATCAGTGGGAGGATACCAGGCCAATTGGCTGTGAGGATCGCTGTGTCTGCCAGGAGACAACCTTATTCTACTAGATTTGGAAAATTGTAAAAGCCTCTGTTCTCAGCTTGGATGGGGCAGAGTTTCAGGGTGGAACCTACAGCCTTGGCTTCTCATCAGCCCTGCCCTATGAGGTTCCTGAGTCTCAGTGTTCCTCAGTATCCTTCGGTACTCGCTGCAAGCACCTCTGAGAGAAAGGTGCCCTCAAGTTTCGCCTGCTACCAAATAGTCTAGGCTCTCCCTCAATGAGTCTGGAACTAGGGTTCAGTGCAGTTGGAAGGGGAGTTCAGAGCAATCTGGAGCTTTTGTCTCCTTCCCGCTAGGGCAATCCCGCGGCACAGTCAACACTCTGTTCTCTGTGTGTAATGTGCATGCCTCCAGGACTGCCTTTCACCGCTCCCCTGAGTTTCCGCCTTACAGCCCAGACTCCCTCCATATGAGCCTGGGTCCCCAGGGTCTCACCAGAACTGGGGTTCAGCGCTGTCGGAGCTGGGGTTCAGCACAGTCCAGAGCTTTTATCTCCTTTCCGTTAGGTAACACCAGCCAGGCACTCAGCCACCCCTCCTCTCTGGCTCCTTCCTCTCCCCACGCGCACCGTGTCTCTATACCTTAGGCTTTTACAGCTCCTCTGATTTTCCTTCTGGTTTTCTCTTTCCTTCTAGTTGTAGAATTTCCAGTCAGTCAACTTTCCTGTAGTTCTGGATAATTTCCAATTTATATTTTAGTTGTGTTTTTTGAAATTGTTGTGTGAGGTTGCAGTTAGGCGTTTACCTATGCCGCCATCTTGGTTTCTCCTCCTGTTTCCCAGATTTTTTAAAAGTAGAGGTGAGGTTCTGTGGATAGAATATGGGCCTGAGAACTGAAGGGTCCCAAGTTCAATTCTGGCAAGGGCATGTACATTGGTTGCAGGCACATCCCCAGTAGGGAGTGTGCAGGAGGCAGCTAATCAATGTTTCTCTCTCATCGATGTTTTTAACTCTCAATCCTGCTCCCTTCCTCTCTGTAAAAAATCACTAAAATATATTAAAAGAAAAAATAAGTAGAGGTGAGAAAAATGTTTGGCTCTTCATTTACAAACAAATGTGGTTTGAGGAGAGCTACAAAATCTACGTAATTTAAAAGAGTATAATTTAAGAATACTGATGTACTTCACAAAGGATTTACTTTTAGAACAGGACTAGAGGCCCTCCGCACAGAATTCATCCACTTGTGTGTGGGGGGTGTCCCTCACCCCAGCCTACACTCTCTCGCAGTTCAGGAGCCCTTGGGTATGTCCAACAGATGGCTTAGGCCGCTCTAGTAGGACATTGTTAGCACTCCTCGGAGGCAATAGGAGTTCCCACACATGCCAGCTGTGATCCCTGGCTTCTGGCTAAGCGGCACTGCCCCTGTGGGAGCACACTGATCACCAAGGGGCAGCTTCAGTGTTGAGTGTCATTCTGCCGTTCAGTCGATGTGCAATATTAGCCTTTTATATATAGGATTTCTTTAAAAGATTCCTATACTTTGCACCTGCTAATTAACAGCTCAGAGAAAGAATATAAACGGGTTGCTAGTTTGCCCCTTGCCAATATCAAGTGTCTTATTTGAGCAATTTATCTCCTAAAGATCCTTTTTCTTAACCTCAATTTTACTTCTCCTCTTTGCTATATGTGTAGACACTGATGCCAAGAGAGAGAAGAAAGACACCAAGTAAGCATTATGCTTCCATGTTGATACCCACCACCAATAAACACGTGCAACTTTGCCCCAAGCACCCCCTAAGTGGTGATCACCACAGGTCTTCCTCCATGAGAAGTGTGAAGTACTAATACAGCTTACTCAGTGCAGGAGTCTAGGCCAACAAGCACAGGCACACACGCACTTACGTTCTTCTCTCCTTCATTGACACGAGTGTCATAGCAATAGGCCAGAAGGATATCAATCAGACTGTAGTACACTTGACATTGGGCTCTTTTGTCCAGCAGATAAGACTTATGGACAAATTTTCGCAGCTGATATTTCTCTTCTTCAGAGAAAGATACTAGAAGAAAATGTATTTAAAAATTAGATGTTCCATACAGTTTTGTAGAGCCCCCCAATACTGAGATCTGTCAAAATTAGAACTTTGATTATAGAAACTGAAATAGACATTTAATTCTAGATACATAAACAATTTTTAAATTAGACTTCACTGTTTGTTTTTTATTTATTCTTTAAAATATATCATTATTGATTTCAGAGAGGAAGGGAGAAGAAAATAGATATAAACATCAATGATGAGAATCACTGATTGGCTGCCTCCTGCACGCCCTCTACTTGGCATCAAGCCCACAACCCAGGCATGTGCCCTTGACCAGAATCAAACCCGGGACCCTTCAGTCCAGTAGTTGCCGTCCTTTCAGACCTCACGGACCACCAGTGTCCACAGACCACTGTTTGCTTCAGTCCATAGGCTGACATTCTATCCACTGAGCCAAACCAGCGAGGGCTAGACTTCACCATGTTTTAATAGCTTTGTATTTGCTCAAATCCTATGGGGCTAAATAAAGCAGAAATGTCTACACAATACTTATTGCTATTACCAGATCTCTTACATCTCTTCTTGCTAAAGTATTCTGTATTCAAGGCATCTGAATGTCAGTTATTGATTTTAAAATTACCATAATATATTTTGACAACAGAAAGCATCTCTAATAATAAAAGCTTAATATGCTAATTAGACCAGATGACCTTCTGGACAAAGCCGGGACTATGAGGTGCCAGGTGCCGGCAGCCGGGGGAAGGAAGGCCTACTCCTGCATGAATTTCGTGCATCAGGCCTCTAGTATAATAAAGCTAAGTAAAGCACTCTTTAAATATTCACTATTCATTTTAAAAGTTCCATACAAAAAGTAGGAATATTCTCATATATTAGTCCATTTAAGAAGGAATTCGGAGCCAAGAGCCCCCTGCAGAATATTCTCTATAAATTCTTTATAATATTCTCTATAAAAAGAAACAAAATTATACATAAATACATAAGTGTGGCCATATCACACATGATACTTAGGAAAATAGGATGTTTCTTTTCAACAGTCCTTTCCTTTTTCTTGTTCTGCTTGGCACCCTCTTTTCATCTTCACCAACAGTCCCAAGTTAAAAATTTAGTATATATACTAATTATTACATATAGCATATACTAATTTTTCTTTCTTTTCTTTTTAATTTTATTGTTTAAGGCCGTGGTTGGCAAACTGCGGCTCGAGAGCCATATGCAGCTCTTTGGCCCATTGAATGTGGCTCTTCCACAAAATACCATGGCCTAGGCGAGTCTATTTTGAAGAAGTGGTGTTAGAAGAAGTTAAGTTTAAAAAATGTGGCTCTCAAAAGAAATTTCAATTGTTGTACTGTTGATATTTGGCCCTGTTGACTAATGAGTTTGCCAACCACTAGTTTAAGGTATTACAAATATTAGTACATATGTCTCTCCCCTTCTCCCCCACTGACCTCCCAACCCACCCAGTCTCTCCTACCCCTAGCACTTGCCCTCGTTCTCCTACCTCCAGTGTCTTGAGTCTGTTGGTTGAGCTTATGCGCATGTATACAAATCCTTCGGTTGATCTCTTACTTCCCTCAACCCTCCCCTACCTTCCCGCTGTAGTTTGACAGTCTGTTTGATGCTTCTTTGCCTCTGTCTATTTTTGTTCAACAGTTTACAATGTTCTTTATATCTATAAATGAGACACCTGACCTTTCACATGGCTGGTCCTGTGGCTTAGACCTCTGACCTTTCACATGGCTGGTCCTGTGGCTTAGACCCCTGACCTTTCACATGGCTGGTCCTGTGGCTTAGACCTCTGACCTTTCACATGGCTGGTCCTGTGGCTTAGACCCCTGACCTTGCACATGGCTGGTCCTGTGGTTTGGACCCTCCTCTCCCCGCCCCTCCCCTGGCATGTTGCTAGTCCTGTGAATAAGACCCTCTGCGGGAAGGAACAGGGGCTGGAGAATAGCCCTTCGGCATCAAGCCCCCAGGACAGAGGTTCTGACCGCATCAGATACATCCAGGCCCAGAAACAGCCAAAGCAGACAAGCAAGCCCATGGCTGCCCGGACCAGCTGCCCCAGGAAGGGCCTGAAAGACACACCTGGGAGCTGATGCATCTCGGGGACCCTCCCCGGAGGGCGCAGAGACACTCTCAGGACAGGACCAGTGCTGCTCTCTGGGAGCAGCCTGGCCTTGCCCGCCCCTCCCCCAGGGCATGTCCTGCTCCCGTGTCCTCAGCAGCCAGGGCCCTTCTTCCTCATCCGCTCTTGTTCCCGGAGCCATTTCTCTAGTAGCTCACTCCCACCCCGTGGCTTCCCCAGGGAACGCTCCTGCAGGGGGCTCTTGGCTCCAAATTCCTCTCAGCCAGGACTCGGGGACCAGGCTGCTGCACCGGGTCAGTTCTGAGCCCACTGGCCACCTGGACCGTCTCCCCACCCACAGCCCCGCCTGCGATCTGAGCAATGGGAACAGAAACAGGCCTGATACAGCTGTGAGGCAGGTCAGCGACGTGCTCCCCACGGGTCAGAGGTGGAGAGGCTGTCTGGCCACTGCTCTGGGGGGCTCTGCGCCACCGTTTCCGTGTCTGCCCTGGCCGCTCTCCCCGAGTCCCTACTCGGTGGCCCAGGGAGGCTGAGACCCTTGTCCTCCGGTTTCTGCCTGGACTCGACCATTCATCCCTTTCCGTCTTCCTCAAAGGTTGGCAGCTCCCTTCCAAGGCCACAGCGCCCGCCAGCTCACACGCGCCAGCCTCTGTTCAGCTCACATAGTTTTCCAAACTCACTCTGTCCTCTTGGACCAACCTGAAGTTCAGCCCGGCTCCTTTGGTTTTAAGGCTTCCTTCCAGCAGGTTTGCAAATCACAGGACCAATCTTAAGTACACTTACTGAAGTCATTAAAATACACAGCACCAAAAAAAGGTTTTACAATATATTTTATAATTAGTTTTTCCAACGTTTAAAAACAACAAAAAAATGTATTTGCACAAGCATTACTTTCATAAATGACAAATGACTAAGAATGCAGTTATTTAATTTGCTGGAAGCAACATAAAAATGCATATTTTTAAACTTTATACTGCAGGTGTCAGGTAAAGCATTCTTTAGGACACATTTAAAAACAAAATAAGGGCTCATATCAAGACCCCTTAATTTAAACAGAAGCTAATTAATCTGACTTAAGGAAATTGTAAAGAACACATTGCATGAAGAAAGTATGCCTGACAAAGCATTTTAAGACCCCCTGGTATTAAGCAAGAAGGTTTGAGACAGTTACTCCCTTAGGTATAACTTTTTAAAAATATATATATTTTATTGATTTTTTACCGAGAGAAAGAGAGAGGGATAGAGAGTTAGAAACATCGATGAGAGAGAATCATCAATCAGCTGCCTCTTGCACACCCCCTACTGGGGATGTGTCCGCAACCAATGTCGAACCTGAGACCTTTCAGTCCGCAAGCTGACGCTCTTATCCAAACCAGTTTCGGCTAGGTATAACTTTTGAGACATTCATTAATTTAGCTAACGTAGGAAAGTGCCAGGTGTACCCAATGATGCTAAATCAATAGGAAAAGCCTTTATATCTTAGTTGAGCAATAACGACTTCTTCCACATAATTCTGAATCACAAGGTAAGTGTATCCAAAACCATTAAATGATACATCAACTCATCACGTTACAAATAATCACACCTGTATATGTTTAATGATTTTTTCACGGTTGACCTGGGAACTGAAAGGTGTGATGTTACATTACCCACAAGTACTTGCACACATCATAGGTCACTTTCCATGACTCTATAAATAGGAAAAACCTACTCGAATGTGCTCTTCTGAATTTCTGTATTCTAGACAGCCCTTAGCCTTTCCTCAAAATATCTTTTCTGTCCTGGCTAGTTTGGCTCAGTGGATTGAGTGTCAACTTGTGGACTGAAGGGTCCCAGGTTCAATTCAGGTCAAGGTCTCATACTTCAGTTGCAGGCTCCTCCCCAGCTCGGGTCCCGGTCAAGGCTTGTGCAGGAGGCAACCAATCGATGTATTTCTCTCACATCAACATTTCTCTGTCTTTCCCTCTCTCTTCCACTCTCGCTAAAAAGCAATGAAAAAATATCCTCTGGTGAGGATTCAAAAATAAAAAAAACTTGTCTGAGATTTTCTGAATGTGTCAAGTTCCATTTTGGCCTAAGAACTTCATTAATAATATACAGACACATTTAAATTCTTAAATTCAAGAAAAGAAACCATAGGTGGTAAATAACAACAACAATAAACCAGAAAATCACTAGAGAAATCAAAAGTCTGAGCAACCCAAGACCTTTTTTTATTTTTTTTAAAATATATTTTATTGATTTTTTACAGAGAGTAAGGGAGAGAGATAGAGAGCTAGAAACGTCGATGAGAGAGAAACATCGACCAGCTGCCTCCTGCACATCCCCTACCGAGGATGTGCCCGCAACCAATGTACATGCCCTTAACTGGAATCGAACCAGGGACCCTTCAGTCCGCAGACCGACGCTCTACCACTGAGCCAAACCGGTTTCGGCCCAATACCTTTTTTTGTTAGAGCTGTAAATCATATCACCAAAGGAACAACCTGAGCAGCAGTGCTGGAAGTAAGTGCGGATGCAGTGCCAACAATACTTGGATGATTGCCTTCAGGAGTAACATTTGTCAAGCACTTGTATGACTTAGCTGCACTACAGAGCAACTGTGCATATAGTTCAGGACATTCCGATTAATTATACTTCTATGAATAAACTACAGGTGTATAAAGCCTGCTGAAAGCTCCAATCATTCCGGGTAGAAACTGGTTTCCTGGTATTGACGCAAATGGCCCAAACCCACCTCCTAGCATTAAAAATACCATTAATACATTTGATGACTGCAAAGAAGCTCCCCCCAAAATGCAAAATGACCTTACTTCATGTAAAACATTTTCTAGTTTAGTTACTTTTAAATCATCCCTTCTAAATACCCCAGCCCAAAATCTTTATATTCTGTGGGTCAACAACTAAATCATCCATGATCTGGCTCCTCTCACATGAATGCAAATCCATTACATGGTACACTTTCTGGGAACAGAGCAAGGGGACCAGAAAAAATCGTTACATTCAAACCCCTGGTCTAAATGGCTAGCCCTGCAGTGGCTACAACTTCCAGTTGAGACTCACAGCTCTACTTCCTTAAGGCTATCCCTTCTAGGAAGTTCACTGTCTATAAATGCAAAGTGTCATAACAAGCAGTCATATACCAGATTTTTTTTAATATATTTTATTGATTTTTTACAGAGAAGAAGAGAGAGGGACAGAGAGTTAGAAACATTGATCAGAGAGAATCATCCATCAGCTGCCTCTTGCACACCCCCTATTGGGGATGTGCCCACAACCAAAGTACATGCCCTTGACCGGAATCGAACCCGGGACCTTTCAGTCCACAGGCTGACGCTCTATCCACTGAGCCAAACTGGTTTCGGCATGTACCAGATTATTGATCTGAAGTTAACCAGTGAAAGACAACATGGGAAACATGGAAAATCCATCCTCATGAAACTGCAGCTTAGCAGAAGCATAGCATTTAACACTTGCAATTACAAGCATTTGGGGAGAAAGATCTGGACCATGACAAAACTGAAGAGATTAACGAAAGTATCTGCACTGTAACTCAGGGCTCTGAAGAAAATGACAAGAACCATAATGGAGGCAAAAGGCTTATCTGAAGCTGAAAACAACTATAGCACAATATTGTAAGATGCAGGAGGAGTCAAAGGCCCCCCACATTTGCACTGTTATATCTGTCTAGTAACACCTGACCAGGGAGCCTAAAGGAAGGAGGCCTGGAGGCGAAGGAAAGAGAGGAGAAGGAGGGAAAACTGGAGCAGCAGCATGCTCCTTGAGAACTTGAAGGTTTATTTCTTGGTTTACTTCTTTTCTCCCATTTTTATTCTGGCTTAGCACACTTCAATGTATTACTCCAATTCAAAAGGCCTCAAATATTTGAACACAGAAAAAAACTGAAAGAAAAATCTCACTAACAAAGAACTCCCTTTTAAAGCTTTGTAAATGCACAAAAATTGTAATTTCATAGAAAGCCATTCAATTCCTTGCTCTCCGGCCAGTGATTTTACTGTATAATAATAATAATATTTCTGATTGATTCCAAAATGGTGGCAGAGTAAGTGGAAGCTACACTAACATTCCTAGGACCAAACTGAAATACAGAAAAACCAATCTGGAAAATCAACTGAGGACTAGATGGAGAGTACCTGACAACCAAGGATGGAAAGGTGAGATCACATAGAAACTAGAAGGAATGCGAAGATGAGAAATGGTTAGCTGGGCTCCCACAGATGGAGGCTGAAGGTATGGGCAGTTTCCACTGAAAAGTCTGGGTTCTAAACCCCAAGCTGAGCACTAAAACTGAGAAAGGTACCCACAGAACAACTGGCTGTGAAAAGCAGCAGGACTGTTGTCTGCCAGGAGAGATGGCTGAAAATGCAGGCACCCTCTTAAAGGGCCAATGTACAAAATTTCGCGTAGCCACTCACCTGGGGTTCCAGCAGAGAGAGGACAGAGTAGACTGCAGCCCTGTGAGGAGATTCCCGGTTGGGGATCCTGGGATTGGAGCTCAGAGGGCAGCCACCCCAGTTTCCTGTGCTGAGTCCTTCCTTCACGCTGTGGACATCTTTTACCAGAGGATCTTTGCTGACCAGGAGGTTTTTGACTGGGGAAAAGGCAGTTGTCCCATGCAGTTGGAAGACCTCTTCCCCACCCAGTGGTCGGTAGCTTAAGGCTAATCAAGACTGAAAACAATCAGACTGCTGGCAGAGGAGGGAGGGTCTCTGGAGGTTTTGAGTCTTTGCCTGATCTCCTTCTGAGCCCAGGGCTAGAAAAAGCAGACCCTGGTGCATATCCTAGTCCTTTCTAAAGGCACCCAGACCCAGCAGATGAGCCACAGGCTGTGGATTGCTGTTAGCTCCAAACGGACTTGGGGTCAGTCACAAACAGCATCTGACATTGTCCTGCACTAGAGGTTGGAAGTCCTAGTAGATCTACTTAATACACAGACACAAATCCAAGCAGGCAGCCAAAATGGAGAGACAAAAAGACAAGCACCAGATGAAAGAACAGAGAATTACCTTAAAGAAGAGATAAATGAAATGGAGATAAGAAGCTTATCAGACATAGAGCTCAGAATAATGATGGCAAAGATAACCAACATGATGAGAAAAGACACGGTAACTATGAAGATTGACTATAGTAACTATAAAGAACACAGTGGAAGGAACACAAAGCAGATTGGAAAAAGCCAAGATTAGTGAATTAGAAAACGAGTAGAAAAAAATTCACTCAATCAGAAACCCAAATAGAAAAAATAATTTAAAAACAGGAGGGCAGCTTAAGGGAACTGTGAGAAACCATGAAACTTAACAACATTCACATTATTGGTGAGACAGAAGGAGGAGAAAGTGAGCAAGGAGTAAAGAATGGGTATGAAAAAAATAATGACAGCCAACTTCCCTAACCTGGTAATGGAAAAAGTCACACAAGTTCAGAAGACATAGAGTCTAAGAAAGAAGTACCCAAATATGCTCATGCCCAGACATTCCATAATTAAAATGCCAAAAAATAAAGACAAAGAATCTTAAAGGTAGCAAGAAAAAAAGCGATTTGTTATCTACAAAGGAGCTCCCATAAAGCTGTCAGCGGATTTCTTAGCAGAAATTCTATAAGCCAGAAGGAAATGGCATGAAGTATTCAAGGTAATGAAAAGCAAGGATCTGAAACCAAAGATTATTATATCCAGCAAGGCTATCAATCTAAATAGATGGTGAAATAAAGAGCTTCCCAGACAAAAAGGGCTAAAGGAGTTTATCACCACCAAACCAGTACTGTAAGAAATGCTAAAGGAACTGCTGTAATGAAAAGAAATAGAGAGAGAAAAACATAGGTATCCAGAATTAAAATGGTAATAAAGAAGTACTTTCAATAATAACAGTAAATGTCATTGATGAAATATCCCCCAAAAAAGACAAAGGACAACTGAATTGAATACAAACACATAATCCAATTATATGCTGTCTACAGGAGACCCACCTCAGAACAAAAGACTCACAAAGGATAAGATTGAAGGGATGGAAAATTTTTCCCATAAAAATTGAAATGAACCGAAACCAGTCTGGCTCAGTGGTAGAGCATCGGTCTGCAGACTGAAAGGTCCCAGGTTCGATTCCGGTCAAGGGCATGTACATTGGTTGCGGGCACATCCCTGGTAGGGGGTGTGCAAGAGGCAGCTGGTTGGTGTTTCTCTCTCATTGACGTTTCTAGCTCTCTATCTCTCTCCTTTCCTCTCTGTAAAATATCAATAAAATATATATATATTTTAAATTGAAATGAAATAAAAGCTGAGGTGGCAAGACTTGTATCTGACACAAGATTTCCAAATAAAGGCCATCACAAGAGACAATACAGAGAACTACTAAAGTGATCAATCCTTAAAGAGGATATAACTCTCGTAAACATATAAACACCCAAAATAGGAGCACCAAAATATAGAAGAAAATCTTTTGAAGGACTTTAAGGAGACATTGGCAACAATGTAGTCATAGAAGAATACTTTAACACTCTACTGACATGGGAGAGATCTTCCTAACAAGGAAACAGAGACTCTAAATAACACACTGGATCAGATGGATTTCATTGACATTTATAGAACATTTCACCTCAAAGAGGCAGAATATACAATCTTCTCAGGGCACATGGGTCATTCTCAAAGATAGACCACATGTTAGGACACAAAACAAGTCTCTACAAGTCCAAGAAGATTGAAATCATATCAAGCATCTTCTCAGATAGCAATAGCAAGAAATTAAAAATCAACTACAGTAAAAACACTCAAACATTAAAACATATGGAGGTTACATACATATTATTAAAGAATGGGATATCAATGAGACTCCAGGGAAAAAAATTTCCTGGAAACAAATATAAATACACAATAACAACTAGTATCTCTGGGACACAGCAAAAGCAGTCCTGAGAGGGAAGCTCATGGCACTACAAGCCTACCTCAAAAAACAACAAAAATCAGTAGTAAAATATTTAACCCTACACTTTAAAAGAATTAAAAAGAGAACAAAAAGCCATAGCTAGTTTGGCTCAGTGGATAGAGCATCAGTCTGCAAATTGAAAGGTCTCAGGTTCGATTCCAGTCAGAGGCACATGTCCGGGTTGTGGGGTCAATCTCCAGTGGGGTGTGCTGGAGGCAACCAATCCATGATTCTCTTTTATCATGGATGTTTCTATCTCTCTCCCTCTCTGAAATCAATAAAAATATATTTTTTTAAAATCCAGAGAAGTTGGTCCGAAGGTTGTGGGTTATTGTTAAGCTGATTAAAAATCCAGAGAAGACCAGAATAAGAAGAAGGAAGAAAATAATAAAAATTAGAGCAGAAATAAATGACACAGAGATTTAAAAAATACAAAAACAAAATCAATAAAACCAACAGCTGATTCTTTGAAAAGATAAACAAGATAGATGAACTGTTATCTAGACCCGTAGTCGGCAAACGGCAGCTTGCGAGCCACATTCGGCCCTTTGGCCCCTTGAGTGTGGCTCTCCCACAAATACCACGGCCTGGGCGAATCTATTCTGAAGAAATGGTGTTAGAAGAAGTTTAAGTTTAAAACATTTGGCTCTCCAAAGAAATTTCAATTGTTGTACTGTTGACATTAGGCTCTGTTGACTAATGAGTTTGCCAATCACTGATCTAGACTCATAAGAAACAAAAAGAGAGGAGCCAAATAATAAAATAAAAGCAGTGAAGTAACTACTGACACCACAGAAATACAGAGAGTTGTAAGAAAATACTATGAACAACTATCCAATCTAAGAAAGAAGGAATATGCTAATTGACCATCGCGCCTTCACAAAGATGGCGGCGCCCACAGCCACAAGAGAGCAGTACCCAGTCCCCTCAACTGCACCGGGGTGGCAGGTGTGACATGTGCAGGTATGACTCTGCAAGCCTGCCTCTGGAATCCCCAATCCACTCAGCCCCCCAGCTGCCCGGGCCAGCCCAAGGCCCAGGCAAGCCTCAGATGGCAGCTGCCCAGCTGACACCCGAAGCACATACAGGCCTCGGATGGCAGCTGTACAGCTGCCCAGGGCCAGCCCAAGGCTCAGGTAACCAGGGCTGGCGAGGCTTACACTGTTGGCAGTGGCAGCAGCAGAAGTGTGATGGGGCGTCACCTTCCTCTGATCGCCCCTGAAGGCTCCTGGACTGCAAGGGGGCAGTGCAGGCAGAGGGCCCCCTGCTCCAGTGCATGAGTTTTCATGCACTGGGCCTCTAGTCTATACATTTAAAACCCTAACATGCAAATAGACCAAAAGGCGGAACAACCGAACAACCAGACACTATCACATGCGCTGACCACCAGGTGGAGCGCACAGAACATGGCAGGCATCAGCAGCAGGCGGCAGAGCGGGGAATAGGAAGGACATTGGCCACAGCGGGACAGTGGAGCAGGTGAGCTGGGGCGCTAGACAAAGGCAGAGCACTGGTTACTGACATAGGGGCGAGCCTCTGGTAGTTACCGAAAATTCTTTGCTCCTGTGCTCACACCTGCTGCTGGCAATGGCTCACTCACACCCGCTGCCGGTGACAGAGCCTCCACTCGCACCAACTGCCAGCCCCCGGCGCAGGCCCTGATCACTCGGCATCAGCAGTGAGTTCGAGTGACAGCTGCCAGCCCCAATCGCCCCTCAGAGCTTCTTTACCTCCCCCTGCTCCTGAGGGGCGAATGGGGCTGGCAGTTCTCTCTCATACCCGCTGCTGGCGACAGCCCTGCTCACACCTGCTACTGTCTCTGGCCCCCGATCACACCTGCAGCCAGTGCTGGGGCCACTACTCGCACCCACTGCCGGCACCTGGTGCTGGTCCCGATTGCTCCACACCATTAACGGGTGCAAGGAGCAGCTGCCACTCTCAACCGCTGCTGGCGCCAGCCCCAGTGGCTCCCTGCCCTCAGCAGGTGTGAGCTGTGCCAGAGCCGTCAGAACATGGGAGCAGCGGTGGTGGGGCTGCTGGTAGACAGGGAACCAGGGGCTGTAGTAGGAGGGGCCAGGCACAGGGTGGGCTAAGACCTGCTCCTGTGCCCACTACAGCATCATGGCCAACAGTTCCTTTCAAGGTGCACGTATTCATACCCTGGGCCCCTAGTATGCCAATAAGCTAGGCAATGTGGATGAAATGGACAAATTCATAGAAAAATATAACCTCCCAAAACTGAATTGGGAAGAATCAGGAAATGAATAGGCCAAAAACAAAAGATGAAACAGAAGCAGTAATAAAAATACTCCTGGCAAAGAAAAACCCAGGTCCAGACAGCTTCACAGGAGAGTTTTAACAAACACTTAAAGAACAACTGTCTCCGATACTCCTAAATCTATTCCCAAAAAATCCAAGAAGAAGAAACACTCCAAGCTCACAATACCAGATTTCAAGTTATAGTACAAAGTCATTGTAACCAAAACAGCTTGGTACTGGCACAAGAATAAGCTTATAGATCAATAGAACACAACAAAGACCCCTGAGATCGACCTAAGACATTACACTCAATTAATATTTGACAAGGAGGCAAGAGCATACAGTGAAGTCAAGAGAGTCCCCTCAATAAAATGTATTGGGAAAATAGAGTACATACAAAAAAAAAAAAAAAAAGGAAACTAGACCACCAACTTACACCATACACAAGAATAAACTCAAAATGGATAAAAGACTTTAATGTAAAGACTTTTTAACCATAAAATTCCTATAAGAAACCATAGGCTGCAAAATCTCCGACATCTCTCATAGTGATGTTTACAGATACATCTCCTAGGGCAGTGGTCGGCAAACTCAGTCCACAGAGCCAAATATCAATGGTACAACGATTAAAATTTATTTGGAGAGCCAAATGTTTTAAACTTAAACTTCTTCTAACACCACTTCTTCAAAATAGACTCATCCAGGCCATAGTATTTTGTGGAAGAACCACACAAGGGGTCAAAGAGCCGAATGTGGCTCTTGAGCTGCAGTTTGCCGACCACGGTTCTAGGGCAAAGGGAATTAAGGAGAAAATAAACAAATGGAACTACATCAAAATAAAAAGCTTCTTCACAGCAAAAGAAACCAGCATTAAAATGAAAAGGGAGCCTACTGCATGGGAGAACATATTTGGCAATGATACATCTGTAGGTGACCGCGCTGGGTGGGACCGTGGCACAAGGGAGCAATGACAAAGGACTAATATCCAAAATATATAAGGAACTCACACAACTTAACAGAAGGAAGACAAACAATCCAATTAAAAAATGGGCCAAGGACGTAAATAGATAATTCTCCAAGGCATACATACAGAAGGCCAAGAGACATGAAAAAATGCACAAACTCACTCATCACCAGAGAGGTGCAAATTAAAACGGCAATGAAGTATCACTTCACACCTTTCAGAATAGCTACCATCAACAAATCAACAAATGACATTGCTGGCGAGGATGTAGAGAAAAGGGTGCCCTCATGCATTGCTGGTGGGAATGCAGACTGGTGCAGCCATTATGGAGAACAGTGTGGAGTTCCCTCAAAAATTAAATATGAAACTGCCATCTGACCCAGTGATTCCACTTCTACGAATATATCCTAAGAAATCTGAAAAACCATCAGAAATAACATATGCATCCCTATGTTCATAGCAGCACAATTTATAATAGTTAAGATCTGAAAACAGCCCAAGTGCCCATCAGTAGATGAGGGAATTAAAAAAAGCTGTGGTACATTTACACTATGGAATACTATGTAGCAGTAAAAAAAGAAGGATCTCTTACCCTCTGAGACAGCATGGAGGGGCCTGGAGAGTATTATGCTAAGTGAATAAGCCAGTCAGAGAAAGAGATGATCTCACTCATATGTGGAATCTAAAGAACAAAATAAACTGATGATCAAAGTAGATCCAGAGACATAGAACAGACTGTGCAATCTCAGAGGAAAGGTGGTGAACGAAGAGATCAATCAACCAAAGAACTTATATGGATATGCATAACCCACAGACACAGACAATAGGGTGGTGAAGGCCTGTGGCAGGGGCGGGCTAGAAGGGTTCAGTGGGTGGAAAAATGGGACATATGTAATCCTTCAACAACAAAGACTTAACTTAATAATAATAATAGTAATAACAACTTCTAACTACTACAATCTAGCAAGTATGTTAAACACATCATCTTATTCAATCCTCATGACAACTCTTAAGTGGTAGCTACAGGATTTCCACAGCAAGATCACACTGCCAGGCTGTCGTGGACCAAGGCGTTAAACCTCAAACCCTGTATTTGGCTTATGTTCAATCCTTAATCTTATACTTGACACATTTACAAGAGGCATTTTCTATACAACACAGCACTCGAGTTGTTCTAACTTAGATCAGAAGCTCCTGCTGTCTTTAAAAGTGATGTTTAGAACAAATCACAACACTAGCTTAGCAGATGGTACTTTTTCTTGAAGCATCAGACTGGATATATGCTGTGGGTCAGAAGAAGATGAAGGGTCAAGAGGGCAGTGGTTAAATACACAGCCCAGCTTAACATGTTAGAATTACACATAGAGAACTAACAGAACAGTCACCAATGATCAAAGTAGAGCAAATTAGCATTTAAATCAATGGCAAAAATACCTTCTCTTGATTTTTATAGAGCAACTAGCTCACCCTTGTGGATGGAAAACATAACTACACATCACCACCTCATTAAAACACTGTGCTAAAACTGAGGAAACTGATTCAAACCAGTGGATATCCTTAAGTTTGAGCTACAAGGCATATACAGTTACTATCTATATTGTGCTTAAACTCAAATATAAATCCAAGCATTTACTGAAAATAATATAACAAGAATCATTATTTAAAAATGAGTTTCTTTAAAAAAAAATATTTTATTGATTTTTTACAGAGAGGAAGGGAGAGGGATAGAGAGCTAGAAACATCGATGAGAGAGAAACATTGATCAGCTGCCTCCTGCACACCCCCCACTGGGGATGTGCCCGCAACCAAGGTAGATGCCCTTGACTGGAATCGAACCTGGGACTCTTCAGTCCACAGGCAGTCCACTGAGCCAAACTGGTTTTGGCTAAAAATGAGTTTCTTTATGCAGCAGAGTCAATTCTAAAAGATTAGAGTATTAATTTTCCAATCTGGTAGAAATCACCTAAACTCTAACAAAACCTAACTACAAAAAAAAAATTTCTGCAATATTTACTTTTTCTATAACTATTTACTAAGTATCTATTTTGTAACATGCATAAAGTTAGACACTAAATATAGGACATATAATGGGCAATTGCTTTTCTATGTAGAAAATCAAAATAAGACATGCAATAGAGACCCTATAGCTACTCTGACTTTAATAATCAAAGAAGACAACTCCAGAAACCTGGAAACAACCCAAAGTTCCATCAGTAGTCAACAGCACAAATGTCTACCAATCATGATGCAAATATATAACAGAATATTGGAGAGAGATGAAAAGTACCAGCTACAATTGTGCTAACTTAAAAGATATACAATGTATACCACAAACTTAAGACAAGGTAAGAAGAGAATATGAGTCTATGTATATAAATTTCTTAAAGCATTTATTTAGATGTGGGCATATCCATTAAAAATATAGCCATAGCTGGTCTGGCTCAGTGTTGGAGACTGTGGACTAGGGTTTTATTTGGGTCAAGGGCACATACCTCAATTGCAGGCTCAATCCCTGGCCTGGGTCGGGGCCTGAGCAGGAGGCAACCAATCGATGTCTCTCTCTCACATCGATGTTTCTATCTCTGTGTCTCTCCCTTTCCCTTCCACTCTCTCTAGAAATCAATGGAAAAAATATCCTTGGATGACGATTAAACATTAACAGTGATACTTTCAAAAGAGGAATTTTAAGTGGGAGATTCTATATTCTATTTAATGTGTATACATACATGATATATGAGTGTGTGTGTATTCCTTTAATTTAAACACTGAAATTTTATTTTTAATATACAAATAAAGCCAAATCAGTATGACAGGAAATATGGGCCTTCTACTCTTGATCTATCTAAAACTGTTATAATTCTAATTTACACTTAATATACCAACCTCTACTAGAGAAGGCAGTAATAAATTGAACACTTAAGAAAGGACACTGTGGATAATGTTTACTTAATGTTAAATATGGCATATGGCATAGCCATCTCCTGTGATTCATGACCCAACTCCAGTTCAGCTGTCAGTGGTAAAAACTGGTCCACCTGATGCAGGTATAAGGATAACTATTCCCACTTCTACTTAAATCCATTTAGAAAAAAACTGGGAGGACATATCAAATTCATGCAACAGACAAAGGGAATAAAAACCGGGTTTTCTCCCACCACTCTTAACACTCACATGACCTTCCCACAAAGGAATGTTCAGATCTCTCAAGCTGCTTCCTCAACTACAAATGTCCTATGTGCTAATTCTCCTAAGTTTACATTATTTTAAAAGGACTCTAATGATTCAGAAGTAAAACATACTCCAGGACAATTTAAACAAATAATCTAATGTTGAGTAGCATTTTCCAACCCACGCTGAGGACCCCGTTTCCAAAAGTAGCAAACCAAAAAAATACCTACTCACTCTATGAGGATGTAAAAAAAAAAAAAAAAAGCGCCCTATTTTTTTTAGTATCTTACCTAAAGCAGCATGATTTTCTTGCTCCTGACTCTTTCCCATAAAGGCCATCATCTCTGAATACATATCAGTCCACCAAGGGTTATACTGCAAAGCCTGTTCAACTGCCTCATCTTCAAAAAAGTCGGCTCTGGGGAAAAAAATGAATGTTAGGTGGGCTTCTGTACAGGCTTTGTCTGGGTTTAATGCTTTCTGATTTATAACTCATTACATTTGCATTAGAAATTCAGAGTACATTTCAAAGAAAGATGAGCACTACATTTAATTTACTTTAGTAATCATCATAAAATGAAAGCAAGCAACTAACTAAAAGGATAACTGACATTTATGAACTGACATGGAAGTACACAGTAGACCGGTCTTACCCTAACAGCCTATCCCCTGCTCTACAGTGGTGTGGGATGATGTGAAACTGAACACACAATGGACTGAAGCCCAGCACTTGTCCTAGATTTGCAAATATCACAGATTCTGGTAAAATTACAACATAGAAAAGGATCTCTTAACTCCACCAACAAAAAAAAACTAAACATGTGAGTAGAAAATTTAGGATACTGAATATCCACACGCAGGCTACTTACATGTCACTGTTTAGTTTCCGCACTCATATTTTCTTACCAAAACACAATCTACTTTATTTAGCTATGCTAATCTTAATAGGTCCTTAAATTAAAACTACTGAAAAAGATAAAAATAATCTTTGTTGAGAACAGAAAATTAATTTTCCTTCACTTCACTTTCTTAGTTTTAGCTGGAAAAATAAATGCTATATTTGAAATACACCTTGGAGGACACTTACTTGTTCAGAAAATATGCTATCCCTCATTCAAGATTGGAAACTGGTATTCTTGGGGTAACAAAGAGAAAAAGTATTATAGTGAAAAATTCATTTATATTTTAGTTAATTAGAAACTCAAGCGATTGAGGTTTTAATAAATTGGATTTTCTAGCTGATAGTTTTATGGCCTTAAATATATTTTTCTTTCAAGTGAGATACTGAAATCTTTTTAAAATTAGAAATATCACAGATAACAAATTCTTCATATGTGCTAAGCACTTTACTAAGTACTTCTCATACTTTTTTTTTTTTTTTTAATTTTCACAGTCCCAATGAGAGGGGATACACCCTGCCCATTTTACATGGGTGGAAACTGAAGTTGTACATCATGGCTATGATAAAAAAACAAACAAACAACAACAAAAAAACACAGTAAGAAGTGTGGCCTGAATTTAGACCCACTTAAGTTTTACTCCAGAATCCAAGCTAACAATCAAAATATGTGTTCTATCTTTATGCTTAAGAAAATAAAGTACATATTGGACAAAATTGAATAGCAATGATGTTGAAACAATAATTCTCAATATCAATTTTCAGGCACATAAAACATTTGGGGCCAGGATGAAGTAGTTGCTTTATAAACCAATCCTGTGAAGAGTCTCTTATTAGCCGCCTGTGGGAAGTCAGGGCCTCCTCTGCGAGGAGCTATGCCCACGTGGACACCAAGTGTTAGACTCACTAGTATCAGAATAGTGAATAGACTCAAACAATATCAGAAATGAAAGAGGCAAAGTTACAATCTACACCACAGAAATACAAAGGACTATACAAGAATGCTACGGGGGGGAAAAAGAATATTATGAAAGGCTAAACACTGCCAAATTCAATAACCTAAAGAAATGGACAACTTTGTAGAAATGTATAATCTTCCTAGTCTAAATCATGAAGACTTGGGAAATCTAAATAGATCAGTCACAGTGAAAAAATTAAAATAACCATTAAAGACCTCCCAAGAAGCAAAAGTCCAGGACCAGATGGATTTACTAGTGAATTCTACCTGTAGGTGAGCTTGCTGCTGAGATCTGGCTGATCGGACTTAGCGAGATGGGCCAGACATGCCCTGGAGCCCTCCCCCAGTCCCTGCCCAGGTGGCCAAACCCCCACATTCCTCCCAAGCCCCGATCACGCACCAGTGGGGCTCCTCGGCCTCACCTGCCTCCTCTTGCAATCCAGGACCCCTCGGAGGATGTTGGACTGCCGGTTTGGCCCAATCCACAAAGGCCAGGCCAAGGGACCCCACCAGTGCACAAATCTGTGCACCAGGCTGTATTCGGCCCTATTATCGAAGGCCAGGCAAGGGGACACTGGGTCTCTACTATATATATGTGTGTGTGTGTGTGTGTATGTGTGTGTGTGTGTGTGTGTGTGTGTGTCTATGTGACCAAACAACTGGTCAACTGGTCATTATGATGTGCACTGACCACCGAGGGGCAGACACTCAACGCAGGAGCTGCCCCCGGGTGGTCAGTGCACTACCACAGCAGGAACGCCACTCAATTGACTAATGAGTGCCAGACACAGGGCTCACGGCTGGCCACTGCAGTCCAGAGACTGCAGCAGGGCAGCAGGGAGTCTACCACGTGGTGGCAGCAGCAGGTGCAGCGGGGTCAGGTTTAGCAGGAGAGGCAAGTGGTGTAGAACTGCCAGTTTCAGCCCGATCCCCACATGCTACACCAAGGGAGCCCACTAGTGTAGGAATCCGTGTTCCAGGCCTCTAATATGCATATAAGGTTTTTGGTTAATCTATTTCTATCCTCCTGCCGAAACCGGTTTGGCTCAGTGGGTAGAGCGTCGCCTGCAGACTGAAAGGTCCCAGGTTCAATTCTAGTCAAGGGCATGTACCTTGGTTGTGGGCACATCCCCAGTAGGGGGTGTGCAAGGGGCAGCTTTTCGATGATTCTCTCATTGATGTTTCTAATTCTATCCCTCTCTCTTCCTCTGTTAAAAATCAATAAAATATATTTTTAAAAAAAATTTTTTTTGTTATTTATAAAAATTTAAAAAAAAGATATTTCTATCCTCCCTCCTCTCCCTTCCCTCTGAGATTCGTCAGTCTGCTCC